>CM067368.1:66100779-66420132 GCA_034401795.1 Chaetoderma sp. LZ-2023a | reverse complement strand
GCATGACACGTGTGTTGGGAAGAGGAGGATAGGACGGGGGTGGAGGAAGAGGAGGAGAGGGCGGGGGAGGCGGGAAGAGGAGGAGAGGGCGGGGGGAGGAGCGGGCGGGGAGGGGGGAGGTAGAGGAGGAGATGGCGGTGGGGGGGGGGGAGGAAGAGGAGGAGGAGAGGAGAAGAGGGCGGGGGGGGGAGGGGAGGAGGAAGAGAATAAGTTAAAATGTAAATTATGCTTAGATATAAAATTGTATATGTAGGCCCTACATCATAGCGTGAATGAAACTCTAGCTTATTTATTCTATAATTGTAGAGGACTATACATATATACATATGTACTGTATTGTATAATACAAAAATGATATGCTATATATAATATGGAAGATAACATTAAAAAAACCTTCTTGTGTTAAAGATTTTCGGTAATAAAATGGTTATAGGCCCAGTCATATTTACTATTTTTCATATTGTATTGCCGTGTGTCTTATAAGAAATAGGCAAATCTCACAGCAGCAGCAGCAGCAGCAGCAGCAGCAGCAGCAGTGGCCTGTGTTGTCCAAATGAAAAGGCATACATTTGTGAAATTGGTACTATTCGAAAGAGCTTCGCTAAATTTATGTTACTTTGGTCTGGTACAGAAATATTTCAGAAGATAAGTCGCATACAAATAAATAAGATATTCATCATCGGTGTCGTATTAATCACACAAATTACATTATCTATCATTCCTGCCTAATACCTCCCAGCTTCCAATCTCAATTGCTAATTGATGATTGCTAGTTCGAAATTTCGTTAGAGTTTTTTCCATTTATATTATTCAATTTTCTCAGACAGGGTTCTAGATTTAGGACGTGTTCTCACTAGAGACTTAATCTGGAATAACGCCATAATGAAGTATGGCGTTATTCCTGATTAAGCCTCTAGTGAGAATACGGCCTTGGTTTAATTTTGGTATCCTCCCCTATGTGCCGTGTGGACAGACAGACCAGTCTACTGTGCATGAGCTAAATGCGTAATTCAATATCATCAAACCTTGGAGACCTGCTGAAAGAAGCCTGGTTTGTCTCAAAAGCCATGAATGACCTAGATAAGTACGCCACGAACGCATAGTTGAAGACGGGCTATGCGTTGGTGTACGAATTGTATGTCTTTACTATTTAATAAATATCTTGTTGAATATTTTGAAACTATTTTGACTGGGCGCTGTTGCTGCCATAGGCAGCAACAACACCCAATCAAATTAGTTACAAAATGTTCAACAACTTAACTGTATAGTTTTCAGGAAATTGATAGTGTGGATATTCGGAGATCAATCAATCCCAACACGGTGAAGTGTGGGTGGAGCTTAGCTAGTGATGGGCGGGGCATAGCTAAAACTAGAAAGGTCCTTTTGGATACAATGTTAGGGAGATGAGTACATTTAGAAATTGTTTTGAAAATATGATGTCGTGAGAGGCCATTTCTTGCACTCAGATTGATAGAATTTTGGCTAAATAATCTAGGCAAATATTATTTTCCCAAAATATTTCCACAAAAATGTTTCAGGTGTAGCAGTCTGCCCCTGTGGTCTACTTCCACACATCAACAGTAGCTACGCCTGCTTGCTTGTCTACCAATTGGCATCGCCTGTCAATCAGGCGGCAATTTTGTAAGCAAGGCAATTGAGAGGTTACGGTTGTATGCCCCAAGCAAGTCACCAACCCTCGCGCTCGGTTGGTCGTTGATTCTTGTACAAGACATGACAACTCCCGTGGATGATTCTAGTAAGATGATGACCAGACAGGACTACCTCGTGACAATATGAACCAAAGAGACACGCTGACACATGCACGCACTCACGAAATGGGCACAATTAAGTAGGAAATGACCCGCACGCGTGGACGCGAGCGCACACACACACGTACATGCGCACGCACGTACGAATGAACGCGCGTATGCGCACTCACACACGCACGCACGCATGTGCGTGTACGCGCGTACACACACACGCACGCACGCACGCACGTACTACGTACGTATACACGCACGTGCGCGCGCACGCACACACTAGAAACGAGAAACTAGGTCATAATGGCCTAGTTATATGAGCAAACGATTATTCCATAAAGTAGTCATTTCCAAATATGACGAAATCACGTCAACGCGATTTTGCAAAACGTTCAGTGTACTTATTGTGACGCGAGAACTTTAGAAGTACAGCAATAGGCTTGCAAACGATATAACCACATGGAATGCATTCTGTGGGTCAGAGCATCAATGGTCAGCTTACTAAATTAGACTGTCAACAGCTCCGTAGGGGGCACACAATAATAAACACTTCCCGTTTTCTTCAAAATTATCAACATAGTCTACAACTACAATTGGGGGAAGATATAATGCATCTGTATGAATATGCAATAGAGGTCTAGTATAGATACAGAAAAACCGATTGAGTAACTGTTTCGCTATTACTGTTACATAGACCTAATATAGGTTATCAAGAAATAATTCTATGTATCAAAATAGCTACACATTAATAAACTTAGAGGGCAGTTATAACTTTATACGCTTGTTAAAACTTAGTTTTCTCCCTTGCGATGTTCGCTCACATGAAAAATTACCCTCGGCCCATAGCGTGCGTACGTGCATGCCGAGAACTGTATCTAAAAAAACTACTACTCGGTCGGTCGGTCGCTCGGTCGTTCGCTCAGTCGGTTGGTCGCTCGGTCAGTACCCCCCCCCCCCCTAAACAATCGCTCGGTCAATTTTTTGCCATTTTGAACACAGCTTCCCATACAGTTCTGTAGAATGTCGCATTGGTTTATATTTTTTACAGGTCAAGAACAATGTTAGGGACTCCCCGATCTTGTATTAAAATTTGAACAGAATCGGATCAGCAGTTTATCTGCACTGACAGACAGACAGACAGACCGACAGACAGACACACCCACATGCAATACCCCTTCCTCTAACGACAGCTGACAACAACGCGCATAACCCGCCATCTCGGTGGACGCCGTATAGGCGCCGGAAGCGGGGTGAGGTTGAGTGGGGCTGACAGGGAGGGGGGGGTGGAGGAGTGACACGCCCCCAATCACGACTTTGAGGGGGATGCCCATGCTCATATTCTACCCCACGCACCCCAATATTTATTACTCCTCGATAACAGTGCCAGTCATTCCGGTTGTGAATATTAAAAAATACGCACTCTCTTGGTCTACAGAATGACATATGCATGTTCACATTTACCCCCCCCCCCCCACCCCACCCCACCCCACCCCCGAAATGCAGGAGAAGCCATTTGAGAGCATCCAGATTTCAAAATCCCCGGACTCCACCATTCACGGACCAACCTCCATTATGGCCCGCCCAACCACAATTTCATTCCGGCGCCACTTGTGGACACACAGTTGGGGTCAATAGCAAGCCTGAGTATTAATATGAGTCCGAAAACCGAATTACGAATAAACATCTAGGCTGACAATGGAGGGATCCTGCCTGTCACTCAAGTCAAGTCACTACTCTGTCGTCATAGTCAAGTACGTCACTTGTTGGCTGAGGCCACAATCAAATGACGTAAGTCCGTCACGAAAGTAGAAAAGTCCCACGAAAACGTATAAATTGTATGTCTTTGATGAAGGCGGGCGGAACTTAAGTAGAAATGGACGGGCATAACTCGTAACGGATACCTCTATTTTACAAAGACTAAAGCCTGTCTCCCACTAGGCGACCATTTCATTGGAAGTTGATACGAGTATGCGCGAGTGGTTGAGACCTTGCAAGCTAGGTGGGAGAGGATTTGCTTGCAAGCGCTAAATGATATTGGTGCAAGGACTTCTATTAACAAGTTGTATCGTGTGTATCAAACTTGATATTACCTGTACCTGTACCTATGTTTCTTCGGAGAGTGACTCAGGATTGAAAGAACGATCTATTACATTCATTAATCATATTCCATTACTCAGTTTCAAACACACGAATAATGGAGACACTCTCGTCATCTAACCCTTAATAGAAAGTGATTAAATCGTATTTAGAAAGAACCATTTCTAATGACATTAGACAAAGGATTAATGTCAAATTAACACAAGTCACTCACAGATTGTCTGCATCGTATTCATTTTACATTTACAGCCTGGAATTGTTGAACTCGGGATTAATATGTAAGCACAAATCTGGCAGAAATGTGTTGTTATTGGATGAATAGTGCAAGTGAAACTTTAAGTAATATTGTAGTGATAATTGTCAGCAGGTAGAATATTTATACCATTAGAAACAGGATTCCCGTGAAAGCAGAATGAACTGGGTTAAACCGCTTCATGATTGAATACGGATATCAAAATTTCAAGATAACAAGCTAAACAATTTGAAACTAATTTGACTGGAAGTTGCTGCTGCCTTAGGCAGCAACTGCTTCAAGTCAAGTTAGTTTCACAAGAAGTGATCGAAATATTTCTTGCGTTGTAAATAATTAAGTTCTCGTATTTGACACCCTCTTAAAAGAGTTAGAATGCTGTCGAAACTGATTATCTTAACGCATTATAAGGTAACAGTTTTCCGTTTCCCTGCTCATACATTTAGTTTTCAGTTTGAGATTGGGTATGTGTGCCTATACAATTAGTCTCGGCTCATTACCAGGTTTCTCAATGTGATTTATCCAGTGCCATTTGTAACAATGTCATGTTGTACACGTGCTTAGGAAGCCGTGAGTATTGTAATTAGTTTATATTAGGTATTACATTATACAGATTTACACCACCCCAGCAGGCATGCACAAAATGGGGTGTTATGGCGCGATGCAGTATTTCATGTTGAACATTTTGAAATTTATTTTAACTTGATACTATTGGTACTCTTCAACATACAGTATATAGATCTAGGTTCTGACAAAGATTCAGTGACAGACTTTCTTAAAATATAAAATTGCCAGTTCAGTACAACCATACATGGGCCCTATATCTGCTATGTCGCTGTAACATGAAAGAATTTACGCATACGTTTTTTATGTGTCCAACGAAAATATAAATTCGATTTCTATCAAGAGACACAAGCGCCGTGACGCTCAGTTGACTGGCTCTTACCAGAGCATACATGCATAACATGCACCACCAATCCAAGCCTCCATGTAGCTAGATGACTGGAGCGCGCCAAAGGGATTTAAATATATTTGGTCTAAATAACTGAAAGTCATACAAAATCGTATTGGTTGAAGATTTTGTTACTGATTCTAATATTTAATACACCAGCCTGAACTAAACTTCCGCGTAAGGTTGCACGAGAATAGCAACTTTGACCAACTTAGTGCGTTTATCCTAAATACACCCATACCCCTAGTTTGGAGACCATAAATGGAAGAGGGAAATGTGAAAAATAGATCACAGTGACCTACTTTTGTGACAAGATTCAATACACCAAGTTTGATTACTGGATAGGAGAAACTCTGGAACCACAACCAGACCAGATTTTTCTGTGATGTTAAGAAAAGCGTGAAAAGTGGGTCATGATGACAATACCGTTGATATGTGACACACCTTTGGCAAAAATGCTTCCATGCACCAGGCTAGGTTAATGTCTTGCCATGCGAATAACTATAGCCCGGATAGAAATTGTGTAGAGATTAGTTTGAGAACAATTTGACGGAAAGTTATTGCAGCAATAGGCAGAGATTATTGCTAGTCAACGTGTTAGCGCGTTGCAAGCGATCGATTTGATGGACACGGTTCGGTTCGACTAACATTTATTACCAGCTCGTCTTGTATATAAGGAGAAATTTGACATCACAGCCCGCTAAAAGATTGCAGAACGGTTGTTAGCACAGAACGTCTGAGATTTTTCTTAGTCTAATTTGATGGTCTTATTGGCTTACGATAGCTTCAATCTATTTTTGCGTTGTGGCAACGACTAACTTGCTTGCCGTAACGACAAAGTGACAAACTCGCGTGCAAATTCAGGCTTGGTGCACGCGGGCTCTTTTAATGAGATGTTGAGGAAGCATTCCCCATGAATACATATGCGACTATTAGGCCCCTACATAGGGATCATCAATCGAGGACATAGGACGTCATAATCAACTACGAGACGTGTAGGATGACTTCATAATCAATACACATTTCCCGCATTGACGTCATTACTCCAACAAGCAGGTGGCTCGCATTGAGTTACTATTGCCCGAACATATACCGCAATTTAAACCGTTCCTATGATAAACTAAAATCATTATATTATTTAAGTCATATATTATTGGAAAGCGCATTCAAGTGCCGAAACATTAATGCATTATTTTTTATATTATTGTAAGGTTTTCACTGGGTTATCCGCGTATATAAAATACCAATTGATGCATGACTTCAATAACTTAAAGTGCGTTGTATCTGATTCCAACAGTAAAGTAATGCTGTTTGCGCGTCGGCTATCGCCGTTACGAGCCAGAAGTGGTATGTGCAATTCTAATGTGGGAAAGGTCTATTCGTCACGAACGCTAACATTGATGATGGACTAAGCGTTGTTGTACGAATTGTATGTCCTTACTATTTAATAAATATACTGTTGAATATTTAGAAACTAATTTGTCTGGGCGATATTGCTGCCATAGGCAGCAAGAGCGCACAGTCACATCAGTTTCTAAATATTCAACAGCTTACATGTATAGCTCTCTTGAAATTAAGATTCAGGAAGTGTAGAGATCGATCCCAACACGGGCAAAGCGTGGGTGAAGCTTAGCTAGAGATGGGCGGGGCATGGCTGAAACTGTATTCCTCCATTAGATAGAGGCTCTAGACGAGCCACTCAACACGGATGTTCGTGCGTCTAAAATCATGTCACCAAAATTATCGTCTCTATAAGTGGTCAAATTGAAAAACACAAAGGAACCTGTACACAAAGACTACAACGCACATTTTCTAAGAATCAATCTTCACGTTCTTCGGGAGGGTCACGGTTTGAATCCTCAATATCATAAACAAATCTAATTCTTTACTCTTCAAAAAAGATAGTACATAATAATTTGATGTTAAATTGAGTAGACGCTCTTATTAAAAGCTAAATTGGAAATACCCAAGAAGTTACCCGGATGTTTACTTTGAAATAGCGACATTATGATATCAGGTTTTCGAATGGGTAAATTTCTATTAACCAGGGGGTAATAATGAGGAACTTTGAATGGCAAAAAAGGCTATACAATCTATTTCTTTTAAAACTAGTTTGAAACAGAATATCAAGTCATCATTCGGCTTGTTAGAATTGTACGTAATCTTGGCTGCTGTCAATTCTGACGATATAGGAATTCTATTACCGCTCATGTTCAGACTTGACTCACTTAGAAGACATTTCTTGGGAATTTTTTCTCTGTAACGCATTTTTGCAAACGATTCAATAAGCTGATCTGTAGTGTTCAGGTCAACATTACGGGCGACCTCCTAAAATAGAGGTGTGGAGGAAAGAGGTTCCACCCTTATCTGAAAATATGTGTAAGCGCGTCACGTTATTTGGTCCACTTGATGATTTTGAAAATTATATGTTCTAAAAATCAACGGCTTGCTCTTTATTGTCATGCTTAAAGAGCATACATTTTTCGGTGGATCAAAATGACGAATGATTACCGGAGGACTCGTAATACTCGTGTACCGGAAGAACGTTTTCTGTGAATCTGGGGGCAATCTGGCCAATAGATTCATTAACAGCCACATCCGGGTAGGGTGGGGGTGGGGAACCAACAAACCGTTACAACATGCACTTCTTGTATTCCAGCACCACCAGCAAAACCACCATCACCACCACCACCACCGCCACCGCCACCACCACCACCACCACCACCACCACCACCACCACCACCACCACCATACCACCGCCGCCACCATCACCACCACCACCATCACCACCACCACCACCACCACCACCACCACCCAGCCACGAGTTCCCTTAGCCCCTCCGCCACCCCTCCCCATCACACCTACCGGTAGGAATAGTAGGATATCATGGATCGAGTTCTCAGCTATCATGTGCAAAATATATACCGCATATACGGACCCGAGTATAGCTACAGGTCCAGATCCGTTAATAACAAGAGGCCCAATGGCCTTGACGCCCAGTTGCCTAAAAGCAACTATGTATGACATGCGTTATAGATCAACGTGAGATCTATCCTGAGAGAAACTAAGTTTGACATGGGAACTGATTTGACCTAATACACCTACATAGTAAGCTTCATTCACATCGGTCAAATATATAGAAAGCATTGCCCAAAATCATTGAATTTCAAGATCAAGTGATCTGGCTTGACACCAATCTTTTGACCACTTTTTGCGATAGTGATCTTGAAACACGGTTTAAGCGAAAATAGATAACATCAGCACTAACAACTGAAATTGATAATATAAAGTCAAACCGGTATTATTTTTCTTCTAAAAGAAGAAAAGATGTGGCTATTGCTGAATACAATACACATATCGAGGTTACATGTATGGCGGCCGAGCGGGCGAGCGGGCGGGCGGATGGACTGACGGACGGGCTAACGGACGGACGGACGATATGATGTTTTTGAATACTGTTGTGAAATGCAGAGTGATTATGACTATATGTCTGATGTTGTTGCTAAACGCTGTTGCGGTGTCGTATAGCAATGGTTCACAGCTGCACTGATCAAAATAAGCAACAATACAAGTGGAACGAATAGGTCAGTTGTACAAGCCTGCAGGAGTAAGTGATAATAATTTAGAACTAACAAAAGACATAGAAGTCGGAGATGGCTGCACAGCACAGCAGCTGTGTAATTTCCAGTGGCAATCAAATATACCATGGAGATTCGACACACTGTATTTTAGAACATTTTAATCTCATATGATGCATATGTTAACACTTTGGATCCTGGAATTTGTTCAAGAAAATCTCAATTCTCGAGTAGAAAATGTCCATTTGCAGACTAAGAGACGACTATTTTGGAAAATTTACCACTCAAATGACTGGCTCTGTTATCGAGCCAGTTATTCCAGTGGTAAAGGTTCAAAAATAGTTTTCTCTTGATCTGCAAGTGGAAATTTCCTCTGCACAAGCTGTTTTAGCTGCTATAAGTGTTAAATGGTTAAAACCCATTATTGTTATGGGATAAATAATTTACTAATTTGGTAAATGTTTTTTTCCCGTGTGCAGATGACAAGTGGAGTACGCTCAACAACCTTAGTAATCCACTTTGATTCTACTTGATCCAGTTGAATGTTGTTGTAATTGTGGTAATTATCTTCTCTGATATATTATATGAAAGAACATTTGGAAAAACTATTGTGAAATGCCACCTGTCAAATGTATAATAAATATATTTAATTTTTGCATTGCTCATTCTGAGAAACTGTATCAAATATAAGTTTTATATAGGAAAAAAGGCAAAGTTGATGGGGAATTCCCACACGAATATTGTATGTTAAAACGGCTTCTATACCATTGAATTTATATGAAGAAGAAAGATATATGATATATTAAAGATTGCCTTGCTTTCTTATTAAAAGTTAAAGTTGAGCAGTTTGGTAGTCAGTGAAGAATACATACTACAGTCAGTCCGCCCGCCCGCCAGCCCATCCGCCTATCCACCCGCCCGCCCGTCTGCCTGCCTACCTGCCTGCCTACCTGCCTGCCTGTCTGCCTGCCTGTCTGTCTGTCTGTCTGTCTGTCTGTCTGTCTGTCTGTCTGTCTGTCTGTCTGTCTGTCTGTCTGTCTGTCTGTCTTTACATTGAAAAAAACGCATTGGCACAGGAATTTAATTAAAAATTTCTTTGCCTAAATTTGTCCTATCGAGACCAAGTTTAGATTTACTTAGAGTGGTCCCCCCATGAGATTAGTTGGGGTAAAGTGAATTAATCAGTAGGTCGCTTTAACAGGTAAAGGCTGGGATTGATCCTACATTATAGAGAAATCAGACACACGAATGCACACGAATGCACACACATACACATACGCACGTACATACGCACGTACATACGCACGCACGCACGCACGCACGCACGCACGTACGCACGCACGCATCTGAACGAATGCACGCAATAATACATGCACACAGTAATACATGCACGAATGCACGCAATAATGCATGCATGAACGCATGCACGAACGGACGCACGAATGCATGCACGCACACACCCAGGCACTAATGTACTCACGAATTAATGCACCCACACCCACATACACAAGCACAGATACACCCACGCAAGTATAGATGCACACACGTACGGATGTACGAGCACACACCCATACACACATACGAACAAACGCCCGGACGCACGAACGAACGAACGAACGAACGAACGAACGAACGAACGAACGAACGAACGAACGCACGCACGCACGCACGCACTTTTGCAGACACAAAATTAAAAGATGTCCTACGGATATGATTTCATGTTGCCCCACCATTGATTTTGGTTGGGATTAGATTTATTTAAGAATAGGTAGGGAGGGATGAAACCTTGTCATTGTTATCAGGAACTATAAGGTCTAACTTTGATCTTACTAGCAAATCTTTCAGGTTTGGATTTCTATTGTAAGCTATTACTGGTCGTGCTTTGATCGGTTCCTTTAATTTAGATTGCAACTGTGAATATTCGTCTTTCATGGTTTTCGCTAATTCAACATTACGTCTATTGTATATGAGTTGAAATGGGATAATTTTGTTCTTTTGTGATATTCCCGAATCTACATTTATTCCAAATGGTGCTTTTGTTTGAAGTGTTCTAATCCAATGGCCCTCTCGGATTTTGCGAAACGAACTCGTTTCTTCCTCACTATCGAAGGTCGGAATCTGTTCTATTGGCATGATTTCAAAATGATGTTCAACTGAATGATCCAGAAGTTGGAAATGTTGAGCAATTGGCGTATCTGCTGAGGTGTTAATATCAGAAACGTGGCGTCTAGCACGCACTCTAAATGCATTTTTTGTTTCACCAACATACTGTTTCTGGCAAAGGGCACAATTGATCAAATAGACTACATTCTCAGAATCACAATGCATATTAGTTCGGATATGATATTCATTTTTAGTTTGAAAGCTCAGGAATGTTTGTTGGTTTACAATATAGTTGTTTACTTTGCATCTATATTTGTCGCATTTAGAAACTGATCCATCGCACATGATTGGTTTATTGTGTTTAATTTGGACAGGTTCAAACTCGGGTCCGCTATGAGGTTTTAGATTTTCAAGCTCATTGATGGTGTCTGCTTTAATTTTTCGAAGAAAACGGGCTGAATAGCCTCGTGCTTTCAAAGCATCAAACAGAGTAGAGCATGCACTATTCAGATTTTGCCTGTTGCTAGAGTTTCGAAAAAATCTTATGATTTGCGATTTGATCAAACCTTTAAATGTGTGTGGAGGATGAAATGATTTTTTGTGAAGCAGCTGATGTGAGTCTGTTGGCTTAAAGAATACTTTATATTCTAATTTTCCAGAGGAATCAAATTGAGGACCCTTATAGATCGTGACATCTAAAAAGTCAACCGATGTTCCACTAATAGTAGCTTTTAGCTTGATGTTTGAATCTTGGTTATTTAAAATGCGAAAAAATTCCCAAAAGTCTTCTTCTGAATGTTGCCAAACTATGAAGATGTCATCTAGATATCTGAGGTAAAGAAGAGGCTTTTTGGTTGATTTGTTCAGTGCCTCCACTTCCCACTCCGCAACATAAATCGTGGCAAAATTTGGGCTGAATCGTTTACCCATTGCGCATCCACAGATTTGAAGGTAATTTTCACCATTAAATTGGAAATCGTTTCCTTTAAGACTTAGCTCTAATAATTTTAGAATTTCCGTGTCTGGTCGATCTGGATCAGGAAATTTGACAAAAGAATTCTTAATAGCATTGACTCCAGCATCAATATCTATATTGGTATACATAGCATCTATGTCTAATGTGACTAAATATGCATCTTTCGGAACTGACAATTTGGATAACTTTGAAAGAAAGTGTTCAGTGTTCTTGAGAAAGCTCTTGTGTCTATTAGCAATGGGCTTTAAATAGTAATCAATATATTCTGAAATGCCATAAGACTCACTGCCACAGTCTGAAATGATGGGTCGTCCAGGAGGTGTCAATGGATCTAACCAGGTGCTGATAGGTTTATGGATTTTAGGCAAGATATAAAATGTCCGATTTTGTGGATTATTCTCACCTAGCAGATACTTTAGCTGTTTCTTATCGATGTACTTATCTGTATGCAATGAATTAAGTATTTCAATGAAATTTTGTCGGTTTTGAGGCCAAATTAAATTATCAAGTTTTCTGTAATGCCTGGTGTTAGTTAACTGCCTTTCGGCCTCCCGGATGTAGTTTTCTCTAGACATAATCACAGTTGCTGAACCTTTATCGGCTGGTTTTATAATAATATTTTGATTTCTACGTAATTTGTTGATAGCCTGTCGTTCGGGAAATGAAAGGTTTTGCTTATTGTTTGTAACTGGCAATGATCTGGCTATACCAGCAACCGTTTTTATGGTTGCTTTAACATTGTCATCAACTAGTCTATCTGGAGGGTCCCAACCGGATTTTCCAGTGAATGGTTTTGACTCTCCATTTAAATTTCGAAAATGATGGGCTATTTTTACTGAATGACCAAAATTAGCTACTTCAATAAGACCTGTGTCTAAAAGCAAATCTAATCCTGTTTTTGGTTTTGGAGTTGGTATAAAAGTAAGACCACGATCGAGAATTGATTTTTCAGATGGTGAGAGATCATAGTCAGCTGCTAAATTGACAAGGTTTGTTCCTAATCCTATGTTAGGGGAGCTATTGCCTTGACCCACATTTAGTTTAAACTAAGTACCGTCAACCAATGGTTATAAATACAATTAGCTGTTTCTTTCGTCAAATGGATTCTATCCTTCTCAACATGAAAATTCGCATCAGAAATTTTGGGGATGACCTTATCAACGTGGCAGTTGGACCTTGCTGATTCGTTGATACGCTTGAGACAGTACCTTTGCCTGTCTGACAAGCTATCAGAGAAGTTAATCTCAGCAAAGTGCAACTCCGCATTAGGGAAGGTGTTTTTAAATTCACGAGCCATGAACCGTAAATGGCTTGAGGCTTTGGTTGGATGCTCATTTTTGGAGTTGATGCCAATATTCAAGATGATCTTCTCCGGGCTAGGGCCATCCTGGTGTCGCATAGCCATTGTTCTGAAATGTGATAATGCGGCACCAGGATAGCACTCAACCTGGATGTCAGGATGGACATCTAAATCAATTCGGGCTAGATTAGAGGACCCTATCATGAGAATCTTTTTGGTGATTCTGGGGATCCTCCACAGGCCCTTGCTATGCGATTGATGACGGTACTTAGCAAACTTCCTGTCAGACAGGTTACTATTATTCTCCATAGGAGGGAGAGGAGGTGGAGACAGAAGAAGAGGAGCAGAAGAAGGTGCGTGAGGAGGAAGAGGAGGAGGAGGGATGGAGAGAGGAGATGCAAGAGGAGAAGATTGAGTATGAGGAGCAAGAGGCGGGATTGAGAGAGGAGATGCATAAAGAGAAGAAGGTTGAGGAGGAAGAGGAGGAGGCGGGATTGAGAGAGGAGATGCATGAAGAGAAGAAGTTTGAGGAGGAAGAGGAGGAGGCGGGATTGAGAGAGGAGAAGGAGGAAGAGGAGAAGATCGAGTCAGAAGGTGGCGAGGAGAAGATAGTGGAAGAGATGAGGAAGAGTTGCTAGGTGGTAGATTGGGGGAACAGTGAGTAACAACCCGACAACGGCGCACAGGAGGAGAATTTGTCTTTGGGAGAGCCGGCCATGACTCTGTTACATCATCAACACCAGGTGCTGGTGTTGGTGATGTATACAGATTCGTCCGCTTGGAAGTGGTAGGCGAGGGTGTGAAGGTGGTTGGTGACCGTTGTCGTTTGTTAGTCATTGTTGAATGATAACCTGAACCTGTACTCGGTGTGGCCGCCGGTGTTGGTAGAGACATCACTCTATTTTGCTTATCACTAGCTATTTCTGCCAAAAATTTCCAAAAATTTGTGATTGTCGTTGTGGCCAATTTATTTCCAAAATTTTGCCTACCCCATTTCAATGCTATGCCTTTGGCTCTGTCTAGATCAAGAATTACATTAGATTCGGCGACTTTTACCTCTGCCTTTAATTTGTCCAATTTGCTACGATAATGGTTGATTAAATTTTCTAAGCAGCTATGAGCCCAAATTTGGTTTATCATGCTGGTCGATTTCAAAAATTCGTCATCTCGTAAGGCAGGGCAGAAAAACGAGTTCATCTCCTCCATTTTCATGCTGAGAGATTTCGGGAGAGAGTCTGATGCCAAATGCTCTCGTAAAAGACCATAGTGATGCAAGCATTGCAACACATGGAAGTACATCTTAACCAGTCTCTGAAAGGCCTGAACAGACTGGTTAGGAGCACTTTTGGTTGAAGAAAAGTTGGACGCTGGGTTGCCAGATTTGCGTCCTTTACCCACTGGGCCGTTGAAATTCTTGGCCATTATAGAACGTAATCAAATTTCTACAGATTTATGTCAAATTTAGTCAGAAAAGTTCAAAAAAGTTAACTACCAAATATTAACTAGAGCGATATGTGTTGAAACAATTTAGAGACTGAAAAATAAGAACAATTAATACAAGATTATTATATATATATAAAATTAAAGCTTACACTGTCAGTTGCTGGAGCGCTTTCGACGTAATGGTCTTCGTCATGCAGCGAAAAAACTGGTCTAATGGCAACTGATAATTCTTACATATTTATAGGAGAAATACTACAATGGTGACTACTGATTAACTATTAATTCAGTCTCTCCACAAAAGATCAAACTAAACCCGAAGACCTGCTTTGGATCAATGTGCGCCTTTGGCGCTACTGAAGTCAAACAGCTAATACAAAAGGCGTGATTGCTTAATTATATCGAGCTTATCTAACTGTAGCATGGGTTAGTACGCCGGTTCGTTTCAGGCGATTAAGGTGTGAGAATAACAATGAGGGCTATTTGGTCAGTCATTAGATCAAATGCTGCCGAGATATGTTTAATCATGGCGGCGGAGAGTAATTTACTTGTTGTTTGAGTACTGCAAGGGACAGGTTTCCTGAATAAAGATTATTAAAACAAATTCTGACAAGTTATACAGTTATTTGATCTTGGCGAATCGGTTCACTCAGTCATTACAAAGCGTTGATTACTTCTTTGTAATAAGTTGGCGTTGCCGTGTGTTCGAAAATAGGAACAAATTTTGACAGTTAGGAGTTATACAGTTTTTTGATCTGGGCAAATCGGTTCACTCAGTCATTACAAAGCATTGAATACTTCTTTGTAATAAGTTGTCGTTGCCATGTGTTCGAAAATAGGAATAAACAAATAGTTTTGAGCAGGTCTTTCTGACATAGGATGATCCACTGTGGATTGACTGAATGTTGTTGGGCTAGTGAGATTCCTTCTAAAGAGAGGTGGTTGTAAGTCACAGGTTGTTTGAGCTTTGTAAGCTTATATGTCCAACAACCCATGCACTCATTCACCCGCCCAGACACCAGCATATTAATCCATCCATCAGTCCATCCTGCCATCCCCCTAAACAAATACTTGATTAAGGGGAGAACAGATTTGTAAACTGATAGACAGACACCCGGTGGGTGACTAGACGACTGAACAAATGAATAGGCAAATGGGTGAAAGCTACAATTTCATTTCCGAATTTGGTTTAATTTATTCACTTAGTCATTGCAAAGCGCTAATTGCTTCTTTGCAATGAGTTGGTGCGGCTGTTGAAAATATAAGAATAAAATACGGCAGGTGGTTGCGCAAGAGAGGTGGTTTGTACCTTTACAAACATATATGTCCAAACAATCCATGCACCCACCCGGCCACCCATCCAGTAATCCATCCATCAGTCCATCCATATAGACAATCAATTGATGTCTGGGAGGCACAGACCAGTAAACCAATAGAGAGGCCAAGGACAGGTGACAGGATGAGTGAACAGATAGGTGGATGAACGAACGAATGAATGAATGAATAAACGCACATATGAACGCATGCACGCACATACGCATGCACGCACATACGCACGGACGCCCGCGCGCACGAACGAACGAACGAACGAACGAACGAACGAACGAACGAACGAACGAACGAACGAACGAACGAACGAACGAACGAACGAACGTATGGACGACCGTGCAAACGAAATATCAGCTACCAGCAGACCAATTCCGACAGTGTATTTGTACATGTAAACAGTTTAAAATTGTTTGATTTGGGACAAATATGGAGGCCTGGCACAAGCAAGTCCGTCTTTACATTGAAAAAAACGCATTGGCACAGGAATTTAATTAAAAATTTCTTTGCCTAAATTTGTCCTATCGAGACCAAGTTTAGATTTATTTAGAGTGGTCCCCCCTTGAGATTAGTTGGGGTAAAGTGAATTAATCAGTAGGTCGCTTTAACAGGTAAAGGCTGGGATTGATCCTACATTATAGAGAAATCAGACACACGAATGCACACGAATGCACACACATACACATACGCACGTACATACGCACGTACATACGCACGCACGCACGCACGCACGTACGCACGCACGCATCTGAACGAATGCACGCAATAATACATGCACACAGTAATACATGCACGAATGCACGCAATAATGCATGCATGAACGCATGCACGAACGGACGCACGAATGCATGCACGCACACACCCAGGCACTAATGTACTCACGAATTAATGCACCCACACCCACATACACAAGCACAGATACACCCACGCAAGTATAGATGCACACACGTACGGATGTACGAGCACACACCCATACACACATACGAACAAACGCCCGGACGCACGAACGAACGAACGAACGAACGAACGAACGAACGAACGAACGAACGCACGCACGCACGCACGCACGCACGCACGCACTTTTGCAGACACAAAATTAAAAGATGTCCTACGGATATGATTTCATGTTGCCCCACCATTGATTTTGGTTGGGATTAGATTTATTTAAGAATAGGTAGGGAGGGATGAAACCTTGTCATTGTTATCAGGAACTATAAGGTCTAACTTTGATCTTACTAGCAAATCTTTCAGGTTTGGATTTCTATTGTAAGCTATTACTGGTCGTGCTTTGATCGGTTCCTTTAATTTAGATTGCAACTGTGAATATTCGTCTTTCATGGTTTTCGCTAATTCAACATTACGTCTATTGTATATGAGTTGAAATGGGATAATTTTGTTCTTTTGTGATATTCCCGAATCTACATTTATTCCAAATGGTGCTTTTGTTTGAAGTGTTCTAATCCAATGGCCCTCTCGGATTTTGCGAAACGAACTCGTTTCTTCCTCACTATCGAAGGTCGGAATCTGTTCTATTGGCATGATTTCAAAATGATGTTCAACTGAATGATCCAGAAGTTGGAAATGTTGAGCAATTGGCGTATCTGCTGAGGTGTTAATATCAGAAACGTGGCGTCTAGCACGCACTCTAAATGCATTTTTTGTTTCACCAACATACTGTTTCTGGCAAAGGGCACAATTGATCAAATAGACTACATTCTCAGAATCACAATGCATATTAGTTCGGATATGATATTCATTTTTAGTTTGAAAGCTCAGGAATGTTTGTTGGTTTACAATATAGTTGTTTACTTTGCATCTATATTTGTCGCATTTAGAAACTGATCCATCGCACATGATTGGTTTATTGTGTTTAATTTGGACAGGTTCAAACTCGGGTCCGCTATGAGGTTTTAGATTTTCAAGCTCATTGATGGTGTCTGCTTTAATTTTTCGAAGAAAACGGGCTGAATAGCCTCGTGCTTTCAAAGCATCAAACAGAGTAGAGCATGCACTATTCAGATTTTGCCTGTTGCTAGAGTTTCGAAAAAATCTTATGATTTGCGATTTGATCAAACCTTTAAATGTGTGTGGAGGATGAAATGATTTTTTGTGAAGCAGCTGATGTGAGTCTGTTGGCTTAAAGAATACTTTATATTCTAATTTTCCAGAGGAATCAAATTGAGGACCCTTATAGATCGTGACATCTAAAAAGTCAACCGATGTTCCACTAATAGTAGCTTTTAGCTTGATGTTTGAATCTTGGTTATTTAAAATGCGAAAAAATTCCCAAAAGTCTTCTTCTGAATGTTGCCAAACTATGAAGATGTCATCTAGATATCTGAGGTAAAGAAGAGGCTTTTTGGTTGATTTGTTCAGTGCCTCCACTTCCCACTCCGCAACATAAATCGTGGCAAAATTTGGGCTGAATCGTTTACCCATTGCGCATCCACAGATTTGAAGGTAATTTTCACCATTAAATTGGAAATCGTTTCCTTTAAGACTTAGCTCTAATAATTTTAGAATTTCCGTGTCTGGTCGATCTGGATCAGGAAATTTGACAAAAGAATTCTTAATAGCATTGACTCCAGCATCAATATCTATATTGGTATACATAGCATCTATGTCTAATGTGACTAAATATGCATCTTTCGGAACTGACAATTTGGATAACTTTGAAAGAAAGTGTTCAGTGTTCTTGAGAAAGCTCTTGTGTCTATTAGCAATGGGCTTTAAATAGTAATCAATATATTCTGAAATGCCATAAGACTCACTGCCACAGTCTGAAATGATGGGTCGTCCAGGAGGTGTCAATGGATCTAACCAGGTGCTGATAGGTTTATGGATTTTAGGCAAGATATAAAATGTCCGATTTTGTGGATTATTCTCACCTAGCAGATACTTTAGCTGTTTCTTATCGATGTACTTATCTGTATGCAATGAATTAAGTATTTCAATGAAATTTTGTCGGTTTTGAGGCCAAATTAAATTATCAAGTTTTCTGTAATGCCTGGTGTTAGTTAACTGCCTTTCGGCCTCCCGGATGTAGTTTTCTCTAGACATAATCACAGTTGCTGAACCTTTATCGGCTGGTTTTATAATAATATTTTGATTTCTACGTAATTTGTTGATAGCCTGTCGTTCGGGAAATGAAAGGTTTTGCTTATTGTTTGTAACTGGCAATGATCTGGCTATACCAGCAACCGTTTTTATGGTTGCTTTAACATTGTCATCAACTAGTCTATCTGGAGGGTCCCAACCGGATTTTCCAGTGAATGGTTTTGACTCTCCATTTAAATTTCGAAAATGATGGGCTATTTTTACTGAATGACCAAAATTAGCTACTTCAATAAGACCTGTGTCTAAAAGCAAATCTAATCCTGTTTTTGGTTTTGGAGTTGGTATAAAAGTAAGACCACGATCGAGAATTGATTCAAACTCATCATCATCATCATCATCATCATCATCATCATCATCATCATCGAAATGATCATCATCATAATCATCATCACCGCCATATTCCTTATTATTCAGCCATATTGGTCAACCGTAACAAAAAGGAAAAGTAGTCTCACTCCTTTGTATTTCTACATAATTACACTCACTCAGTACGTGGAAGAGTGTCTGCCTGCCTGCTTGCCCGCCTGCCCGCCCATCCACCCGCCCACCCGCCAGTCCGTCCATCCATCCATCCGCCCG
Source organism: Chaetoderma sp. LZ-2023a (assembly GCA_034401795.1). Lineage (NCBI taxonomy): Eukaryota > Metazoa > Mollusca > Caudofoveata > Chaetodermatida > Chaetodermatidae > Chaetoderma > Chaetoderma sp. LZ-2023a. The sequence goes on along the minus strand of CM067368.1, from coordinate 66,400,654 downwards.
CCCCCCCCCGCCTTCCTGTCTGTCTGTCTGTCTGTCTGTCTGTCTGTCTGTCTGTCTGTCTGTCTGTCTGTCTGTCTGTCTGTCTGTCTGTCTGTCTGTCTGTCTGTCTGTCTGTCTGTCTGTCTGTCTGTCTGTCTGTCTGTCTGTCTGTCTGTCTGTCTGTCTGTCTGTCTGTCTGTCTGTCTGTCTGTCTGTCTGTCTGTCTGTCTGTCTGTCTGTCTGTCTGTCTGTCTGTCTGTCTGTCTGTCTGTCTGTCTGTCTGTCTGTCTGTCTGTCTGTCTGTCTGTCTGTCTGTCTGTCTGTCTGTCTGTCTGTCTGTCTGTCTGTCTGTCTGTCTGTCTGTCTGTCTGTCTGTCTGTCTGTCTGTCTGTCTGTCTGTCTGTCTGTCTGTCTGTCTGTCTGTCTGTCTGTCTGTCTGTCTGTCTGTCTGTCTGTCTGTCTGTCTGTCTGTCTGTCTGTCTGTCTGTCTGTCTGTCTGTCTGTCTGTCTGTCTGTCTGTCTGTCTGTCTGTCTGTCTGTCTGTCTGTCTGTCTGTCTGTCTGTCTGTCTGTCTGTCTGTCTGTCTGTCTGTCTGTCTGTCTGTCTGTCTGTCTGTCTGTCTGTCTGTCTGTCTGTCTGTCTGTCTGTCTGTCTGTCTGTCTGTCTGTCTGTCTGTCTGTCTGTCTGTCTGTCTGTCTGTCTGTCTGTCTGTCTGTCTGTCTGTCTGTCTGTCTGTCTGTCTGTCTGTCTGTCTGTCTGTCTGTCTGTCTGTCTGTCTGTCTGTCTGTCTGTCTGTCTGTCTGTCTGTCTGTCTGTCTGTCTGTCTGTCTGTCTGTCTGTCTGTCTGTCTGTCTGTCTGTCTGTCTGTCTGTCTGTCTGTCTGTCTGTCTGTCTGTCTGTCTGTCTGTCTGTCTGTCTGTCTGTCTGTCTGTCTGTCTGTCTGTCTGTCTGTCTGTCTGTCTGTCTGTCTGTCTGTCTGTCTGTCTGTCTGTGTCTGTCCGTCCGTCCGTCCGTCCGTCCGTCCATCCATCCGTCCGCCCGTCCGTCCATTCGTCCGTCTGTCTGTCCGCCCATCCATCCGCCCATCCGTCTGTCTAGCCATCCGAGTGTCCGTCTGTTTGTGATTGTCAAACCAAAATTGTATCTTTAGAATACTTATCGTATTTGGCTCAGATTTTATCATAAAACTGATGTTACCGTAAAAGAGGAGATTCAAATAAGAAAACCCGAATCCCCATCGTAACATTGGCCGAAAAGTAGTTGCGAAAGAAAACGGGAGGGCGAGGGTCTGCAATCTTTATTGCTCTTGATATAAATACAATTTTATTTTCACAGTTCCTATAGTTCATGCTACCAGAAACCATACCGACAGCGAAATAGAGAAGGCTCCTGTTATATCAACTGACAGATCTTCTAACGTTCTGCCTCAATCAGAATCAATTCTCATCCTGGCTTATTATCGCAGTGGCTCTTCTCTAACTGGGGAACTATTTAACCAGAACTCGGACATGTTCTATGTGTTTGAGCCACTTCATGCACTGAACACATACCTTCTACCATATCGAAATAGCTTCCGGTACACAAACGGTACTGTAAGGTAAGAAAGTGTGGTACTTTCCACATCTCTTTGTAACACGAATACTGACCAAGTTTGTCTACTAAAAATAAGCATTTCCTTACAATGAGGTGGCGTTCATTCAGAGTTCATTCGAGCTTCAAACGGGTAATCTTCTACTCTGAATATGTGTGTTGGTGCATGCGTCCGCGCGTGCGTGTGGCAGCAACACATCTGAATAAAATTAGTCTCAAAATATCCAACAAAATGTTCATTACATTGTAAATCCAACAAAGACATAATTCATACACTTTTGTTATGGCCCTTAGTCATGAATGATATAGCGCGTTCGATTGTGACGTTAGGCAACAAGAGACAATTTTCTTTTATGATGCCATATACATGAGCGACAGAACGGATGCCTCCATTGTTGTATTTCTTGTTGCAAAGATTGCTATGGTGATGTAGCACGGATTGCTTAGCACCGGGTGTGCTAAAATGACTAAGTCCGCAAGAGCGCAAATCATGCATGCAAGTCATTCGAGATAGCCTGGTTATGCTGCATAGATAGTATGGGGTATGGCATCTCTTGTGTGTATAATCGCCCATGCTCTCAAATTGTTAATAAGAGATCTATTTCACTCATCCTGGGATGAATCTTAACCAGGATTCGTTCAGAAACACGAATCCGTTTACAGAATTAGAATCATTAAATTAAAATCGAGTCAAAACTAAGTTAAAAATACACTTAGGCCCTTATCGCGCATGGTCTAGCATCCAGTCAATGTGAAGGTCGCATAAAGTCACGAACATCTGTTTTTCACCTGATATGGCTGTGGAATTGCCTGTGGTGACAACTGATTGGTCACCGTAATGTATAAAAGGACCCGTATTGCCTCCGATTACTCAGAAAGGGGGGTGGTGGCTCAGGCGGTAACAAGCAGAGCTGTGAAACCGGCGATCGCGTCTCCATTCGGCCAACTGACGATCACTGGAAACAGGCAATCAACTTCATTCCTCGTCACCTCTCTCCACCAGGGAGTATAAATGGGTACCAAGGTAAAAAACTGGTGGAGTTATCAATTATAGACTGAAATAAAAAACCCAGCCTAGAATGGCATGAATGGGACCTGGAATCAGGGACTCGATAGACGCCAACCAAACCAATAACGTCTACGATTCCCCAGTCTCGATGTGGAGGTAGTCCGATGCGATTGTCGTTACCTCTGCGTTGAGCAGCTGCTTTTGGCAATCTATACCTGTGCAGGCATGCCAAACCTGAAGCTGTGGTCGGATGCCAGAACAGTAGAATGGAGCAACCAATTTTTCCGTTCCATTTTGGGACTAATACTAAAAGTATTGCATTAAAAGCCAACTTGAACTCATAGAATTGCAATAAAGTAATACCTGCACCACCTTTGGAAGGTGCCAATTTGGTCTACACCATCTCAGAATCTACTGTGCATCGAACTGCTCGTTCTGATATCTCGCAGCCCTGTCTGAACCACGTCGAAAAGTGGCTTACTGATAGCATATGTCTAGTGCTATAGCCTCTAAGTGCTTAGGCTATTTAACATAAGTCGTTCTTCACTGTTGGACATTGCTTTCATCTCATCCCCTGAGCTTGTGGCGAAGATGGTCGTGCACCATTGAACTAATAATACACACACCATCGTGCCAAGCATGTCCTCTTCCCACACCTCTTTTCTCATCTAACCGTTCCTGAGTTTTAGGGTGCAGGAGCCTACTTCATCTACAGCTGATTTTTCGTTGTGATATTTGAGTTTCGATAGAATTTATTTGTATTCGTCTAATGACGCACCACCACTGAAGATGTGCCATCTGCAACAGCATCTACCTCATAGACTTCTATCCGGTGATGACTGACAGGAACCCTTTGGTTTAATTATTTTATACTTACTATTGTGACTACTGCTTTAGGTCAATCAGACCCTTCTGTGTTACTGTATAAAGTGTACTACGGGGAGTGCCGCTCTTAGACTGTCCCCTTTCTAATTAGGTTACGGTACTTGTTCTAAAATAAAACTACGCATTCGCTATTTAATACTACAGACTTACGATAAGTCATTACACCATTTTCTAAATGGCAACACTTTTTCACTAGGGACCATTTCTCGTGCCTGCACCAATAGACACTGGACATGGTACCAAACCCCTAAACCTAATATTAGCTCAGATATTCGGTTATCACACATAGGCAGTTGTTCTTAAGGCAGCTATCGTATTGTAAAGGTCGTTTTCGGTGGCACACATTGCACTCGTGGTACACTATTTAGAAAGAGTTTATACAGGCTTCTAGTCTAAGAAGAACAAACTTACTATAGCAGCTGCCTCTCTCTGCACATACATCCTTCCAATCTGGCCATATATTGACTTGTTAAATCCCCCTACGGTTAGTTTAGAGCCGAACCTTGGAATCGTAGAGGGTCCTCAATGGCTGGAATCTAAACGCAGATGATTTATGCACCCTCCTCAGTACCTTCACTGGTAACTTTTAGGATAGAATTTACGCCAAAGTAGGGAATCACTGCGAAAATATTATTATTGTCGTACTGGCCTAGCAGTGAACCTTTGGGCATTTACTTAACCCTAACGCAGTTAAGCGTTAGATCCTAGTGACCGAGTCTCATATGGCTCTTTCTCGGCTCTCTAGATGGCGCAAGACACCCTTTCAGACTATCTCTATGGTGACTGGAAGGCCAGAGAGGGTCCTCCACGCCTTCATGGAAGGTCACCATAGCCTGCCAGCCACTTCTTCGTCCCTGTCGTAACTAGATACAGTGCTTATTCAAGGCTTTTGTGCTGTCCTGTCTTTGTCTTGTTATTTGTGGTTGTGTTGACACGTAGTCAAGAGTCATTTATCGGCCCCATGTCTCGTCGGCCAGGCAACAGTATGCCTGAAGGGTCCACTCAATATGTACGTCCCGATATGGGTGCCTGAGCGAGCTACACAAGAAGACAAACTGTGTTAAAGTTAAGCAGGGATAGGCCATTTGCGGCATAAAACCTTCGGTGTCTGAACTCAATACCTACAGGTTATTTTAGTTCCTTCAGAAGGCCCACCCAAAATAGCGCGACACTGACTAACACAGTGACAAATTTAGGGAGTGGACTGTACCAATTTCTGTCGACATGTGTGTACCATCTCTACGTAAACCAGCGTACATCACAAAAAACCCATTTAACACATATATAATTCAGCACTCTTGCGTTGTGTTTGCATGGTGAGAACGGTATTAAACTGATTCTCCTCCTCCCTTTCAGCATAGTAGACATTTTCCTGTGATGGAGGCCCGCACGAGGCACTTCCTCTCGCAAAACTAATTTATTGGCCAACGTGTGGCATTTAGTTTATATTAAACTAGTGTACACTTACACGTCAGGCCACATAGGGGCAACAACACACTGATTACACAAATAATTGGGACGAGACGGTGGTGTTTCGCATTGACAGGGATGCTCGTTCGGCCCTTGGAGTTCGTTTTTGTACACCCCGGTCGCCCGCCATCCCACTCCTGATTTCCCGAGACCAGGTAACCAGCATTACCGGATCCACAAATACCACAGATACGACATCGAGCCGGAACCAGCGGATATACTAACTACTATGGGACACCGTGCCAGAGCTACAATGATCCAATTGATTGCCAACAAAGCCAGTGTCCACTATATGTAGACTTTAGTGGAGCTTTTAGGCCTACTGATTTATAGTGACAGTAAAGGTCCTTTCCAGTTTATCCATGCGACATATGACTTCATAATCAACTACGTGATGCGTAGAACGACGTCATAGTCACGGACGACATGAATGACATAGATAGGTTAGTCACGAATGCATAATTGATGACGGACTAAGCGTTGTTGTACGAATTACGCCTTTACTATTTTATAGACATGCCGTTGAATATTTTGAAACTAGTTTAATTGGGTATCATTCTGGAAATTGAGATTAAAAGATTGCAATGAGAAGAAAGGCGACATGATGGGCACTTACCCTGTTTGGTCGAGAGCTAATGATGTCATCAGTGAAATTCTGAGTGGTCGAGATCCATTGCTATTGCTTTCCATCAACCAATCAGATTCGAGTATTTTTTGATGGGAAAAAAAAAGTGTGTTACCATTTCTAGAAGTCGAGGTGTCAATCGAAGTCACTTGACCCTCGATGCTTATCAGCACATCCGCTTATACAGGCGCCAATATTTACCCTGTAGAGCTATTTACATGAGAAATGAGGCATATTCTCTAACGCATTAAAATCAGGAAATAGACTGTACCTTAGGTTAATGTTGGATGCTGAGATTTGGAGTGAAATAGCTACAACACTACGTAATGAACAGAATATTGTAGAAAAGTTAACCGCTGATGGTGTGTATGTTACCAATAACAATGAAAAACTAGAGCTAATCATTGAGTATCCTATCTGTGGAGGAGGACGTTCGTGAAAGAGAAAAGAATACCAATTTTGGCAAATCGCTATGGACTGGCTGCTGTGTCTAACAACGCCGCCCTATGTCGAAAAGTCTACCCTCTCAGAGAATCATCACATAGTCAACTACCTCCCGCCATTTTTCGATAACATATTATCAGAAGATGTGGAGGGTTTAGATGTAGCCTCCCAGACTCCGACAAAATTCACATTGCCAGATGGAGAAGCAACCGAAGATTTCCAGGCGGTGGCAGAGTTAGACAATCTATTAGTGAAGCCATCTGAGACTGAACGAAACTGAACATTCTCATAACAATGTATTGATGTGTACCACCCCTGAGAGCACGTGGGTTTAATACGATGCTACAGAGAATTACTATGGAGAGCTTTTAAGGGATAATGACGTGACCATTCAGCTGTCTATAAATCGGACTTTACCCAAGCTCTATATGTATGTATCTAAATGCGGATCATTTGTACCATAAATGTAAAAGCTCATGTGTTGTGAGAGTCATGAACGAAATTTAGAATATGCACGCTTAATTAATTCATTATTTAAAGCTACTGGTTCAGGCACATCAGATATAAAAATAATACATAAATCTCTATCCATATAATGTCATATTTCGTAGATTTCTATGTATTGAAACCATTTATGGCAGTACAGCGTCTGGTCCTTATCCGTAATGGATCGCATTATTTTCTCATTTTAATTTCACTCCCGATAGTAAAATTCCACTGAGAACCTGAGGTCGCTGGGTTTTCCAGACCCACAATGCAGTGCGAAATTAATAATACGTCATCACGTGATACGTGACTTCAACGCGAATAAGAAAACAAACAGCGGAACATGGCGGAAACGTAAACTATAAAATCTACCGAACAAATAGATTTATACAAAGGGAGAGACAAAATTGCGACTGTTATAGGGAAATCGACATGTTAGACTGTACACCATTAATATATCCGCGGTAATAACACGTTGATATGAGTAGAAATCATCGGTAAATTGGTCTAGTCAGGCGTATCGTTAGAAGACATCTTAGGCTACTTAATGGACATGTATTGAGTAGCCTATGCTGTATACATAGCTTTCATTACGCTCGCTGCTGTAAATGGATACGCTGTCTAGGTATTGAGGTAAGTCATTCAAATCTAGCTCTTTTGTCTATTTATTAGCCCTTACTCGGCAGATATATGTATGACGATTGTGTATAGGCCTTATACTCCACAATGTTGATCCACTGGAGTCTGCCGTTTTAGATACGAAAACGCGAAATCAAAAATACGAAAACACGGTAACACTATATACTACTATATATTATAAAAATATATATAGTAGTATATAGTGTTACCGTGTTTTCGTATTTTTTATTTCGCGTTTTCGTATCTAAAACTGCAGACTCCTGTGGTTGGTCTTAGACTTATGGCAATTTCTGCCAGTGTATGATTACTGTATTCAGTTCTATTTTTTATGAAAACGGGTATAATTTAACCCTTTAATGCTAATATTTGGTCAAATTTGGTCAATTAATGCCTCACAGCAAATGTACATTGGCACGCCAAGAGAGGAGAATATATGAAAATATAACATTGGAATGGCCGGCTAGATTATCGAGCCAGGGATTCCAGTGGTAAATTTTCAAAAATTGTCTTGGTCTGCAAATGTACATTTCTCACTTCGACAGAGACTGTTTTAGAAGAGTTAGCCATTAACCCTTTCGAGGTCAAATGTTAGAACATAACTTGGATAGCTGAGGGTTAGAACATAATAACTTGGATAGCTGAGGGTTAGAACATAATAACTTGGATAGCTGGGTGTTAGAACATAATAACTTGGATAGCTGGGTGTTAGAACATAATAACTTGGATAGCTGGGGGTTAGAACATAATGACTTGGATAGCTGGGTGTTAGAACATAATAACTTGAATAGCTGGGTGTTAGAACATAATAACTTGGATAGCTGGGGATTAGAACATAATAACTTGGATAGCTGAGGGTTAGAACATAACTTGGATAGCTGGGTGTTAGAACATAATAACGTGGATAGCTGAGAGTTAGAACATAACTTGGATAGCTGGGTGTTAGAACATAACTTGGATAGCTGAGTGTTAGAACATAATAACTCGGATAGCTGGTTGTTAGAACATAATAACTTGGATAGCTGAGGGTTAGAACATAATAACTTGGATAGCTGGGTGTTAGAACATAACTTTGATAGCTGGGTGTTAAAGCATAATAACTTGGATAGCTGGGTGTTAGAACATAATAACTTGGATAGCTGGTTGTTAGAACAAAATAACTTGGATAGCTGAGGGTTAGAACATAATAACTTGGATAGCTGAGGGTTAGAACATAATAACTTGGATAGCTGGGTGTTAGAACATAATAACTTGGAAAGCTGAGGGTTAGAACATAATAACTTGGATAGCTGAGGGTTAGAACATAATAACTTGGATAGCTGAGGGTTAGAACATAATAACTTGGATAGCTGAGTGTTAGAACATAATAACTTGGATAGCTGGGTGTTAGTACATAATAACTTGGATAGCTGAGGGTTAGGGTTAGAACATAATAACTTGGATAGCTGGGTGTTAGAACATAATAACTTGGATAGCTGGGTGTTAGAACATAATAACTTGGATAGCTGACGGTTAGAATATAATAACTTGGATAGCTGATGGTTAGAACATAATAACTTGAATAGCTGGGTGTTAGAACATAACAAATTGGATAGCTGAGGGTTAGAACATAATAACTTGGATAGCTGAGGGTTAGAACATAATAACTTGGATAGCTGGGTGTTAGAACATAATAACTTGGATAGCTGGGTGTTAGAACATAATAACTTGGATAGCTGAGGGTTAGAACATAATAACTTGGATAGCTGAGGGTTAGAACATAATAACTTGAATAGCTGAGTGTTAGAACATAATAACTTGTATAGCTGAGGGTTAGGGTTAGAACATAATAACTTGGATAGCTGGGTGTTAGAACATAATAACTTGGATAGCTGGGTGTTAGAACATAATAACTTGGATAGCTGACGGTTAGAATATAATAACTTGGATAGCTGATGGTTAGAACATAATAACTTGAATAGCTGGGTGTTAGAACATAAAAAATTGGATAGCTGAGGGTTAGAACATAATAACTTGGATAGCTGAGGGTTAGAACATAATAACTTGGATAGCTGGGTGTTAGAACATAATAACTTGGATAGCTGGGTGTTAGAACATAATAACTTGGATAGCTGGGGGTTAGAACATAATAACTCGGATAGCTGGGTGTTAGAACATAATAACTTGGATAGCTGGGTGTTAAAACATAATAACTTGGATAGCTGGGTGTTAGAACATAATAACTTGGATAGCTCGTTGTTAGAACAAAATAAATCGGATAGCTGAGGGTTAGAACATAATAACGTGGATAGCTGAGTGTTAGAACATAATAACTTGGATAGCTGAGGGTTAGAACATAATAACTTGGATAGCTGGGTGTTAGAACATAATAACTTGGATAGCTGGGTGTTAGAACATAATAACTTGGATAGCTGGGGGTTAGAACATAATGACTTGGATAGCTGGGTGTTAGAACATAATAACTTGAATAGCTGGGTGTTAGAACATAATAACTTGGATAGCTGGGGATTAGAACATAATAACTTGGATAGCTGAGGGTTAGAACATAACTTGGATAGCTGGGTGTTAGAACATAATAACGTGGATAGCTGAGAGTTAGAACATAACTTGGATAGCTGGGTGTTAGAACATAACTTGGATAGCTGAGTGTTAGAACATAATAACTCGGATAGCTGGGTGTTAGAACATAATAACTTGGATAGCTGAGGGTTAGAACATAATAACTTGGATAGCTGGGTGTTAGAACATAACTTTGATAGCTGGGTGTTAAAGCATAATAACTTGGATAGCTGGGTGTTAGAACATAATAACTTGGATAGCTGGTTGTTAGAACAAAATAACTTGGATAGCTGAGGGTTAGAACATAATAACTTGGATAGCTGAGGGTTAGAACATAATAACTTGGATAGCTGGGTGTTAGAACATAATAACTTGGAAAGCTGAGGGTTAGAACATAATAACTTGGATAGCTGAGGGTTAGAACATAATAACTTGGATAGCTGAGGGTTAGAACATAATAACTTGGATAGCTGAGTGTTAGAACATAATAACTTGGATAGCTGGGTGTTAGTACATAATAACTTGGATAGCTGGGTGTTAGAACATAATAACTTGGATAGCTGAGGGTTAGAACATAACTTGGATAGCTGAGGGTTAGAACATAATAACTTGAATAGCTGAGTGTTAGAACATAATAACTTGTATAGCTGAGGGTTAGGGTTAGAACATAATAACTTGGATAGCTGGGTGTTAGAACATAATAACTTGGATAGCTGGGTGTTAGAACATAATAACTTGGAAAGCTGACGGTTAGAATATAATAACTTGGATAGCTGATGGTTAGAACATAATAACTTGAATAGCTGGGTGTTAGAACATAACAAATTGGATAGCTGAGGGTTAGAACATAATAACTTGGATAGCTGAGGGTTAGAACATAATAACTTGGATAGCTGGGTGTTAGAACATAATAACTTGGATAGCTGGGTGTTAGAACATAATAACTTGGATAGCTGAGGGTTAGAACATAATAACTTGGATAGCTGAGGGTTAGAACATAATAACTTGAATAGCTGAGTGTTAGAACATAATAACTTGTATAGCTGAGGGTTAGGGTTAGAACATAATAACTTGGATAGCTGGGTGTTAGAACATAATAACTTGGATAGCTGGGTGTTAGAACATAATAACTTGGATAGCTGACGGTTAGAATATAATAACTTGGATAGCTGATGGTTAGAACATAATAACTTGAATAGCTGGGTGTTAGAACATAAAAAATTGGATAGCTGAGGGTTAGAACATAATAACTTGGATAGCTGAGGGTTAGAACATAATAACTTGGATAGCTGGGTGTTAGAACATAATAACTTGGATAGCTGGGTGTTAGAACATAATAACTTGGATAGCTGGGGGTTAGAACATAATAACTCGGATAGCTGGGTGTTAGAACATAATAACTTGGATAGCTGGGTGTTAGAACATAATAACTTGGATAGCTGGGTGTTAGAACATAATAACTTGGATAGCTGGGGGTTAGAACATAATAACTCGGATAGCTGGGTGTTAGAACATAATAACTTGGATAGCTGAGGGTTAGAACATAATAACTTGGATAGCTGGGTGTTAGAACATAACTTTGATAGCTGGGTGTTAAAACATAATAACTTGGATAGCTGGGTGTTAGAACATAATAACATGGATAGCTGGTTGTTAGAACAAAATAACTTGGATAGCTGAGGGTTAGAACATAATAACTTGGATAGCTGAGGGTTAGAACATAATAACTTGGATAGCTGGGTGTTAGAACATAATAACTTGGATAGCTGAGGGTTAGAACATAATAACTTGGATAACTGAGGGTTAGAACATAATAACTTGGATAGCTGAGTGTTAGAACATAATAACTTGGATAGCTGGGTGTTAGTACATAATAACTTGGATAGCTGGGTGTTAGAACATAATAACTTGGATAGCTGAGGGTTAGAACATAACTTGGATAGCTGAGGGTTAGAACATAATAACTTGGATAGCTGGGTGTTAGAACATAAAAACTTGGATAGCTGAGGGTTAGAACATAATAACTTGGATAGCTGAGGGTTAGAACATAATAACTTGGATAGCTGAGTGTTAGAACATAATAACTTGGATAGCTGGGTGTTAGTACATAATAACTTGGATAGCTGGGTGTTAGAACATAATAACTTGGATAGCTGAGGGTTAGAACATAACTTGGATAGCTGAGGGTTAGAACATAATAACTTGAATAGCTGAGTGTTAGAACATAATAACTTGTATAGCTGAGGGTTAGGGTTAGAACATAATAACTTGGATAGCTGGGTGTTAGAACATAATAACTTGGATAGCTGGGTGTTAGAACATAATAACTTGGATAGCTGACGGTTAGAATATAATAACTTGGATAGCTGATGGTTAGAACATAATAACTTGAATAGCTGGGTGTTAGAACATAAAAAATTGGATAGCTGAGGGTTAGAACATAATAACTTGGATAGCTGAGGGTTAGAACATAATAACTTGGATAGCTGGGTGTTAGAACATAATAACTTGGATAGCTGGGTGTTAGAACATAATAACTTGGATAGCTGAGGGTTAGAACATAATAACTTGGATAGCTGAGGGTTAGAACATAATAACTTGAATAGCTGAGTGTTAGAACATAATAACTTGTATAGCTGAGGGTTAGGGTTAGAACATAATAACTTGGATAGCTGGGTGTTAGAACATAATAACTTGGATAGCTGGGTGTTAGAACATAATAACTTGGATAGCTGACGGTTAGAATATAATAACTTGGATAGCTGATGGTTAGAACATAATAACTTGAATAGCTGGGTGTTAGAACATAAAAAATTGGATAGCTGAGGGTTAGAACATAATAACTTGGATAGCTGAGGGTTAGAACATAATAACTTGGATAGCTGAGGGTTAGAACATAATAACTTGGATAGCTGGGTGTTAGAACATAATAACTTGGATAGCTGGGTGTTAGAACATAATAACTTGGATAGCTGGGGGTTAGAACATAATAACTCGGATAGCTGGGTGTTAGAACATAATAACTTGGATAGCTGGGTGTTAAAACATAATAACTTGGATAGCTGGGTGTTAGAACATAATAACTTGGATAGCTCGTTGTTAGAACAAAATAAATCGGATAGCTGAGGGTTAGAACATAATAACGTGGATAGCTGAGTGTTAGAACATAATAACTTGGATAGCTGGGTGTTAGAACATAATAACTTGGATAGCTGAGGGTTAGAACATAATAACTTGGATAGCTGAGGGTTAGAACATAATAACTTGGATAGCTGAGTGTTAGAACATAATAACTTGGATAGCTGGGTGTTAGTACATAATAACTTGGATAGCTGGGTGTTAGAACATAATAACTTGGATAGCTGAGGGTTAGAACATAACTTGGATAGCTGAGGGTTAGAACATAATAACTTGGATAGCTGGGTGTTAGAACATAAAAACTTGGATAGCTGAGGGTTAGAACATAATAACTTGGATAGCTGAGGGTTAGAACATAATAACTTGAATAGCTGAGTGTTAGAACATAATAACTTGGATAGCTGATGGTTAGGGTTAGAACATAATAACTTGGATAGCTGGGTGTTAGAACATAATAACTTGGATAGCTGGGTGTTAGAACATAATAACTTGGATAGCTGACGGTTAGAATATAATAACTTGGATAGCTGATGGTTAGAACATAATAACTTGAATAGCTGGGTGTTAGAACATAAAAACTTGGATAGCTGAGGGTTAGAACATAATAACTTGGATAGCTGAGGGTTAGAACATAATAACTTGGATAGCTGGGTGTTAGAACATAATAACTTGGATAGCTGGGTGTTAGAACATAATAACTTGGATAGCTGGGGGTTAGAACATAATAACTTGGATAGCTGAGGGTTAGAACATAATAACTTGGATAGCTGAGGGTTAGAACATAATAACTTGGATAGCTGGGTGTTAGAACATAATAACTTGGATAGCTGGGTGTTAGAACATAATAACTTGGATAGCTGGGGGTTAGAACATAATGACTTGGATAGCTGGGTGTTAGAACATAATAACTTGGAAAGCTGAGGGTTATAACATAACTTGGATAGCTGGGTGTTAGAACATAATAACTTGGATAGCTGGGTGTTAGAACATAATAACTTGGATAGCTGGGGGTTAGAACATAATAACTTGGATAGCTGGGTGTTAGAACATAATAACTTGGAAAGCTGAGGGTTATAACATAACTTGGATAGCTGGGTGTTAGAACATTATAACGTGGATAGCTGAGGGTTAGAACATAATAACTTGGATAGCTGGGTGTTAGAACATAATAACTTGGATAGCTGAGGGTTAGAACATAATGACTTGGATAGCTGGGTGTTAGAACATAATAACTTGAATAGCTGGGTGTTAGAACATAATAACTTGGATAGCTGGGGATTAGAACATAATAACTTGGATAGCTGAGGGTTAGAACATAACTTGGATAGCTGGGTGTTAGAACATAACGTGGATAGCTGAGAGTTAGAACATAACTTGGATAGCTGGGTGTTAGAACATAACTTGGATAGCTGAGTGTTAGAACATAATAACTCGGATAGCTGGGTGTTAGAACATAATAACTTGGATAGCTGGGTGTTAGAACATAATAACTTGGATAGCTGAGGGTTAGAACATAATAACTTGGATAGCTGAGGGTTAGAACATAATAACTTGGATAGCTGAGTGTTAGAACATAATAACTTGGATAGCTGGGTGTTAGTACATAATAACTTGGATAGCTGGGTGTTAGAACATAATAACTTGGATAGCTGAGGGTTAGAACATAACTTGGATAGCTGAGGGTTAGAACATAATAACTTGGATAGCTGGGTGTTAGAACATAATAACTTGGATAGCTGAGGGTTAGAACATAATAACTTGGATAGCTGAGGGTTAGAACATAATAACTTGAATAGCTGAGTGTTAGAACATAATAACTTGGATAGCTGAGGGTTAGGGTTAGAACATAATAACTTGGATAGCTGGGTGTTAGAACATAATAACTTGGATAGCTGGGTGTTAGAACATAATAACTTGGATAGCTGACGGTTAGAATATAATAACTTGGATAGCTGATGGTTAGAACATAATAACTTGAATAGCTGGGTGTTAGAACATAAAAACTTGGATAGCTGAGGGTTAGAACATAATAACTTGGATAGCTGAGGGTTAGAACATAATAACTTGGATAGCTGGGTGTTAGAACATAATAACTTGGATAGCTGGGTGTTAGAACATAATAACTTGGATAGCTGGGGGTTAGAACATAATAACTGGGATAGCTTGGTGTTAGAACATAATAACTTGGAAAGCTGAGGGTTATAACATAACTTGGATAGCTGGGTGTTAGAACATTATAACGTGGATAGCTGAGGGTTAGAACATAATAACTTGGATAGCTGGGTGTTAGAACATAATAACTTGGATAGCTGAGGGTTAGAACATAATAACTTGGATAGCTGGGTGTTAGTACATAATAACTTGGATAGCTGGGTGTTAGAACATAATAACTTGGATAGCTGAGGGTTAGAACATAACTTGGATAGCTGAGGGTTAGAACATAATAACTTGGATAGCTGGGTGTTAGAACATAATAACTTGGATAGCTGAGGGTTAGAACATAATAACTTGGATAGCTGAGGGTTAGAACATAATAACTTGAATAGCTGAGTGTTAGAACATAATAACTTGGATAGCTGAGGGTTAGAACATAATAACTTGGATAGCTGACGGTTAGAATATAATAACTTGGATAGCTGATGGTTAGAACATAATAACTTGAATAGCTGGGTGTTAGAACATAAAAACTTGGATAGCTGAGGGTTAGAACATAATAACTTGGATAGCTGAGGGTTAGAACATAATAACTTGGATAGCTGGGTGTTAGAACATAATAACTTGGATAGCTGGGTGTTAGAACATAATAACTTGGATAGCTGGGGGTTAGAACATAATAACTCGGATAGCTGGGTGTTAGAACATAATAACTTGGATAGCTGAGGGTTAGAACATAATAACTTGGATAGCTGGGTGTTAGAACATAATAACTTGGATAGCTGAGGGTTAGAACATAATAACTTGGATAGCTGGGTGTTAGTACATAATAACTTGGATAGCTGGGTGTTAGAACATAATAACTTGGATAGCTGAGGGTTAGAACATAATAACTTGGATAGCTGGGTGTTAGAACATAATAACTTGGATAGCTGAGGGTTAGAACATAATAACTTGGATAGCTGGGTGTTAGAACATAATAACTGGGATAGCTTGGTGTTAGAACATAATAACTTGGAAAGCTGAGCGTTATAACATAACTTGGATAGCTGGGTGTTAGAACATTATAACGTGGATAGCTGAGGGTTAGAACATAATAACTTGGATAGCTGGGTGTTAGAACATAATAACTTGGATAGCTGAGGGTTAGAACATAATAACTTGGATAGCTGGGTGTTAGTACATAATAACTTGGATAGCTGGGTGTTAGAACATAATAACTTGGATAGCTGAGGGTTAGAACATAACTTGGATAGCTGAGGGTTAGAACATAATAACTTGGATAGCTGGGTGTTAGAACATAATAACTTGGATAGCTGAGGGTTAGAACATAATAACTTGGATAGCTGAGGGTTAGAACATAATAACTTGAATAGCTGAGTGTTAGAACATAATAACTTGGATAGCTGAGGGTTAGAACATAATAACTTGGATAGCTGACGGTTAGAATATAATAACTTGGATAGCTGATGGTTAGAACATAATAACTTGAATAGCTGGGTGTTAGAACATAAAAACTTGGATAGCTGAGGGTTAGAACATAATAACTTGGATAGCTGAGGGTTAGAACATAATAACTTGGTTAGCTGGGTGTTAGAACATAATAACTTGGATAGCTGGGTGTTAGAACATAATAACTCGGATAGCTGGGGGTTAGAACATAATAACTCGGATAGCTGGGTGTTAGAACATAATAACTTGGATAGCTGAGGGTTAGAACATAATAACTTGGATAGCTGGGTGTTAGAACATAATAACTTGGATAGCTGAGGGTTAGAACATAATAACTTGGATAGCTGAGGGTTAGAACATAATAACTTGGATAGCTGAGTGTTAGAACATAATAACTTGGATAGCTGGGTGTTAGTACATAATAACTTGGATAGCTGGGTGTTAGAACATAATAACTTGGATAGCTGAGAGTTAGAACATAACTTGGATAGCTGAGGGTTAGAACATAATAACTTGGATAGCTGGGTGTTAGAACATAAAAACTTGGATAGCTGAGGGTTAGAACATAATAACTTGAATAGCTGAGTGTTAGAACATAATAACTTGGATAGCTGAGGGTTAGGGTTAGAACATAATAACTTGGATAGCTGGGTGTTAGAACATAACTTTGATAGCTGGGTGTTAAAACATAATAACTTGGATAGCTGGGTGTTAGAACATAATAACTTGGATAGCTGGTTGTTAGAACAAAATAACTTGGATAGCTGAGGGTTAAAACATAATAACTTGGATGGCTGAGGGTTAGAACATAATAACTTGGATAGCTGGGTGTTAGAACATAATAACTTGGATAGCTGAGGGTTAGAACATAATAACTTGGATAGCTGAGGGTTAGAACATAATAACTTGGATAGCTGAGTGTTAGAACATAATAACTTGGATAGCTGGGTGTTAGTACATAATAACTTGGATAGATGGGTGTTAGAACATAATAACTTGGATAGCTGAGAGTTAGAACATAACTTGGATAGCTGAGGGTTAGAACATAATAACTTGGATAGCTGGGTGTTAGAACATAAAAACTTGGATAGCTGAGGGTTAGAACATAATAACTTGAATAGCTGAGTGTTAGAACATAATAACTTGGATAGCTGAGGGTTAGGGTTAGAACATAATAACTTGGATAGCTGGGTGTTAGAACATAATAACTTGGATAGCTGGGTGTTAGAACATAATAACTTGGATAGCTGACGGTTAGAATATAATAACTTGGATAGCTGATGGTTAGAACATAATAACTTGAATAGCTGGGTGTTAGAACATAAAAACTTGGATAGCCGAGGGTTAGAACATAATAACTTGGATAGCTGAGGGTTAGAACATAATAACTTGGATAGCTGGGTGTTAGAACATAATAACTTGGATATCTGGGTGTTAGAACATAATAACTTGGATAGCTGGGGGTTAGAACATAATAACTTGGATAGCTGGGTGTTAGAACATTATAACGTGGATAGCTGAGGGTTAGAACATAATAACTTGGATAGCTGGGTGTTAGAACATAATAACTTGGATAGCTGAGGGTTAGAACATAATGACTTGGATAGCTGGGGGTTAGAACATAATAACTTGAATAGCTGGGTGTTAGAACATAATAACTTGGATAGCTGAGGGTTAGAACATAATGACTTGGATAGCTGGGTGTTAGAACATAATAACTTGAATAGCTGGGTGTTAGAACATAATAACGTGGATAGCTGAGAGTTAGAACATAACTTGGATAGCTGGGTGTTAGAACATAACTTGGATAGCTGAGTGTTAGAACATAATAACTCGGATAGCTGAGAGTTAGAACATAACTTGGATAGCTGGGTGTTAGAACATAACTTGGATAGCTGAGTGTTAGAACATAATAACTCGGATAGCTGGGTGTTAGAACATAATAACTTGGATAGCTGAGGGTTAGAACATAATAACTTGGATAGCTGGGTGTTAGAACATAACTTTGATAGCTGGGTGTTAAAACATAATAACTTGGATAGCTGGGTGTTAGAACATAATAACTTGGATAGCTGGTTGTTAGAACAAAATAACTTGGATAGCTGAGGGTTAGATCATGATAACTTGGATAGCTGAGGGTTAGAACATAATAACTTGGATAGCTGGGTGTTAGAACATAATAACTTGGATAGCTGAGGGTTAGAACATAATAACTTGGATAGCTGAGGGTTAGAACATAATAACTTGGATAGCTGGGTGTTAGAACATAATAACTTGAATAGCTGAGTGTTAGAACATAATAACTTGGATAGCTGAGTGTTAGGGTTAGAACATAATAACTTGGATAGCTGGGTGTTAGAACATAATAACTTGGATAGCTGGGTGTTAGAACATAATAACTTGGATAGCTGACGGTTAGAATATAATAACTTGGATAGCTGATGGTTAGAACATAATAACTTGAATAGCTGGGTGTTAGAACATAAAAACTTGGATAGCCGAGGGTTAGAACATAATAACTTGGATAGCTGAGGGTTAGAACATAATAACTTGGATAGCTGGGTGTTAGAACATAATAACTTGGATATCTGGGTGTTAGAACATAATAACTTGGATAGCTGGGGGTTAGAACATAATAACTTGGATAGCTGGGTGTTAGAACATTATAACGTGGATAGCTGAGGGTTAGAACATAATAACTTGGATAGCTGGGTGTTAGAACATAATAACTTGGATAGCTGAGGGTTAGAACATAATGACTTGGATAGCTGGGTGTTAGAACATAATAACTTGAATAGCTGGGTGTTAGAACATAATAACTTGGATAGCTGAGGGTTAGAACATAATGACTTGGATAGCTGGGTGTTAGAACATAATAACTTGAATAGCTGGGTGTTAGAACATAATAACGTGGATAGCTGAGAGTTAGAACATAACTTGGATAGCTGGGTGTTAGAACATAACTTGGATAGCTGAGTGTTAGAACATAATAACTCGGATAGCTGAGAGTTAGAACATAACTTGGATAGCTGGGTGTTAGAACATAACTTGGATAGCTGAGTGTTAGAACATAATAACTCGGATAGCTGGGTGTTAGAACATAATAACTTGGATAGCTGAGGGTTAGAACATAATAACTTGGATAGCTGGGTGTTAGAACATAACTTTGATAGCTGGGTGTTAAAACATAATAACTTGGATAGCTGGGTGTTAGAACATAATAACTTGGATAGCTGGTTGTTAGAACAAAATAACTTGGATAGCTGAGGGTTAGATCATGATAACTTGGATAGCTGAGGGTTAGAACATAATAACTTGGATAGCTGGGTGTTAGAACATAATAACTTGGATAGCTGAGGGTTAGAACATAATAACTTGGATAGCTGAGGGTTAGAACATAATAACTTGGATAGCTGGGTGTTAGAACATAATAACTTGGATAGCTGAGGGTTAGAACATAATAACTTGGATAGCTGAGGGTTAGAACATAATAACTTGGATAGCTGAGTGTTAGAACATAATAACTTGGATAGCTGGGTGTTAGTACATAATAACTTGGATAGCTGGGTGTTAGAACATAATAACTTGGATAGCTGAGGGTTAGAACATAACTTGGATAGCTGAGGGTTAGAACATAATAACTTGGATAGCTGGGTGTTAGAACATAATAACTTGGATAGCTGAGGGTTAGAACATAATGACTTGGATAGCTGGGTGTTAGAACATAATAACTTGAATAGCTGGGTGTTAGAACATAATAACTTGGATAGCTGGGGATTAGAACATAATAACTTGGATAGCTGAGGGTTAGAACATAACTTGGATAGCTGGGTGTTAGAACATAATAACGTGGATAGCTGAGAGTTAGAACATAACTTGGATAGCTGGGTGTTAGAACATAATAACGTGGATAGCTGGGTGTTAGAACATAATAACTTGGATAGCTGGGTGTTAGAACAAAATAACTTGGATAGCTGAGTATTAGAACATAATAACTTGGATAGCTGGGTGTTAGAACATAATAACTTGGAAAGCTGAGGGTTAGAACATAACTTGGATAGCTGGGTGTTAGAACATTATAACGTGAATAGCTGAGGGTTAGAACATAATAACTTGGATAGCTGGGTGTTAGAACATAATAACTTGGATAGCTAAGGGTTAGAACATAACTTGGATAGCTGGGTGTTAGAACATAATAACGTGGATAGCTGACGGTTAGAACATAATAACTTGGATAGCTGGGTGTTAGAACATAATGACGTGGATAGCTGGGTGTTAGAACATAACTTGGATAGCTGAGTGTTAGAACATAATAACTCGGATCGCTGGGTGTTAGAACATAATAACTTGGATAGCTGAGGGTTAGAACATAATAACTTGGATAGCTGGGTGTTAGAACATGACTTGGAAAGCTGAGTGTTAGAACATAATAACGTGGATAGCTGACGGTTAGAACATAATAACTTGGATAGCTGGGTGTTAGAACATAATGACGTGGATAGCTGGGTGTTAGAACATAACTTGGATAGCTGAGTGTTAGAACATAATAACTCGGATCGCTGGGTGTTAGAACATAATAACGGGGATAGCTGAGGGGTAGAACATAATAACTTGGATAGCTGGGTGTTAGAACATAATAACTTGGATAGCTGGGTGTTCAAACATAATAACTTGGATAGCTGGGTGTTAGAACATAATAACTTGGATAGCTGGGTGATAGAACATAATAACTTAGATAGCTGGGTGTTAGAACATAATAACTTGGATAGCTGAGTGTTAGAACATAATAACTTGGATAGCTGAGGGTTAGAACATAATAACTTGGATAGCTGAGGGTTAGAACATAATACCTTGGATAGCTGAGGGTTAGAACATAATAACTTGGATAGCTGAGGGTTAGAACATAATACCTTGGATAGCTGAGGGTTAGAACATAAAAACTTGGATAGCTGAGTGTTAGAACATAATAACTTGGATAGCTGGGTGTTAGAACATAATAACTTGGATAGCTGAGGGTTAGAACATAACTTGGATAGCTGAGGGTTAGAACATAATAACTTGGTTAGCTGAGTGTTAGAACATAATAACTTGGATAGCTGAGGGTTAGAACATAATAACTTGGATAGCTGAGGGTTAGAACATAATAACTTGAATAGCTGAGTGTTAGAACATAATAACTTGGGTAGCTGAGGGTTAGAACATAATAACTTGGATAGCTGAGCGTTAGAACATAATAACTTGGATAGCTGGGT
This sequence comes from Chaetoderma sp. LZ-2023a, assembly GCA_034401795.1. Classification (NCBI taxonomy): domain Eukaryota; kingdom Metazoa; phylum Mollusca; class Caudofoveata; order Chaetodermatida; family Chaetodermatidae; genus Chaetoderma; species Chaetoderma sp. LZ-2023a. The sequence goes on along the minus strand of CM067368.1, from coordinate 66,378,975 downwards.
GGTAGAACATAATAACTTTGATAGCTGGGTGCTAGAACATAATGACTTGGATAGCTGGGTGTTAGAACATAATAACTTGGATAGCTGGATGTTAGACCATAATAACTTGGATAGCTGGGTGGTAGAACATAATAACTTGGATAGCTGAGGGTTAGAACATAATAACTTGGATAGCTGCGTGTTAGAACATAATAACTTGGATAGCTGGGTGTTAGAACATAATAACTTGGATAGCTGAGGGTTAGAACATAATAACTTGGATAGCTGAGGGTTAGAACATAATAACTTGGATAGCTGAGGGTTAGAACATAATAACTTGGATAGCTGAGTGTTAGAACATAATAACTTGGATAGCTGGGTGTTAGTACATAATAACTTGGATAGCTGGGTGTTAGAGCATAATAACTTGGATAGCTGAGGGTTAGAACATAACTTGGATAGCTGAGGGTTAGAACATAATAACTTGGATAGCTTGGTGTTAGAACATAATAACTTGGATAGCTGAGGGTTAGAACATAATAACTTGGATAGCTGAGGGTTAGAACATAATAACTTGAATAGCTGAGTGTTAGAACATAATAACTTGGATAGCTGGGTGTTAGAACATAATAACTTGGATAGCTGAGGGTTAGAACATAATAACTTGAATAGCTGGGTGTTAGAACATAATAACTTGGATAGCTGAGGGTTAGAACATAATAACTTGGATAGCTGAGGGTTAGAACATAATAACTTGGATAGCTGAGGGTTAGAACATAATAACTTGGATAGCTGAGTGTTAGAACATAATAACTTAGATAGCTGGGTGTTAGTACATAATAACTTGGATAGCTGGGTTTTAGAACATAATAACTTGGATAGCTGAGGGTTAGAACATAACTTGGATAGCTGAGGGTTAGAACATAATAACGTGGATAGCTGAGGGTTAGGGTTAAAACATAATAACTTGGATAGCTGGGTGTTAGAACATAATAACTTGGATAGCTGGGTGTTAGAACATAATAACTTGGATAGCTGACGGTTAGAATATAATAACTTGGATAGCTGATGGTTAGAACATAATAACTTGAATAGCTGGGTGTTAGAACATAAAAACTTGGATAGCTGAGGGTTAGAACATAATAACTTGGATAGCTGGGGGTTAGAACATAATAACTTGGATAGCTTGGTGTTAGAACATAATAACTTGGAAAGCTGAGGGTTATAACATAACTTGGATAGCTGGGTGTTAGAACATTATAACGTGGATAGCTGAGGGTTAGAACATAATAACTTGGATAGCTGGGTGTTAGAACATAATAACTTGGATAGCTGAGGGTTAGAACATAATGACTTGGATAGCTGGGTGTTAGAACATAATAACTTGGATAGCTGGGGATTAGAACATAATAACTTGGATAGCTGAGGGTTAGAACATAACTTGGATAGCTGGGTGTTAGAACATAATAACGTGGATAGCTGAGAGTTAGAACATAACTTGGATAGCTGGGTGTTAGAACATAATAACGTGGATAGCTGGGTGTTAGAACATAATAACTTGGATAGCTGGGTGTTAGAACAAAATAACTTGGATAGCTGAGTATTAGAACATAATAACTTGGATAGCTGGGTGTTAGAACATAATAACTTGGAAAGCTGAGGGTTAGAACATAACTTGGATAGCTGGGTGTTAGATCATTATAACGTGAATAGCTGAGGGTTAGAACATAATAACTTGGATAGCTGGGTGTTAGAACATAATAACTTGGATAGCTAAGGGTTAGAACATAACTTGGATAGCTGGGTGTTAGAACATAATAACGTGGATAGCTGACGGTTAGAACATAATAACTTGGATAGCTGGGTGTTAGAACATAATGACGTGGATAGCTGGGTGTTAGAACATAACTTGGATAGCTGAGTGTTAGAACATAATAACTCGGATAGCTGGGTGTTAGAACATAATAACTTGGATAGCTCAGGGTTAGAACATAATAACTTGGATAGCTGGGTGTTAGAACATGACTTGGAAAGCTGAGTGTTAGAACATAATAACGGGGATAGCTGAGGGGTAGAACATAATAACTTGGATAGCTGGGTGTTAGAACATAATAACTTGGATAGCTGGGTGTTCAAACATAATAACTTGGATAGCTGGGTGTTAGAACATAATAACTTGGATAGCTGGGTGATAGAACATAATAACTTAATAGCTGGGTGTTAGAACATAATAACTTGGATAGCTGAGTGTTAGAACATAATAACTTGGATAGCTGGGTGTTAGAACATAATAACTTGGATAGCTGAGGGTTAGAACATAATACCTTGGATAGCTGAGGGTTAGAACATAATAACTTGGATAGCTGAGGGTTAGAACATAATACCTTGGATAGCTGAGGGTTAGAACATAAAAACTTGGATAGCTGAGTGTTAGAACATAATAACTTGGATAGCTGGGTGTTAGAACATAATAACTTGGATAGCTGAGGGTTAGAACATAACTTGGATAGCTGAGGGTTAGAACATAATAACTTGGTTAGCTGAGTGTTAGAACATAATAACTTGGATAGCTGAGGGTTAGAACATAATAACTTGGATAGCTGAGGGTTAGAACATAATAACTTGAATAGCTGAGTGTTAGAACATAATAACTTGGGTAGCTGAGGGTTAGAACATAATAACTTGGATAGCTGAGCGTTAGAACATAATAACTTGGATAGCTGGGTGGTAGAATATAATAACTTGGATAGCTGATGGTTAGAACATAATAACTTGAATAGCTGGGTGTTAGAACATAATAACTTGGATAGCTGGGTGATAGAACATGATAACTTAGAGAGCTGGGTGTTAGAACATAATAACTTGGATAGCTGAGTGTTAGAACATAATAACTTAGATAGCTGGGTGTTAGTACATAATAACTTGGATAGCTGGGTGTTAGAACATAATAACTTGGATAGCTGAGGGTTAGAACATAACTTGGATAGCTGAGGGTTAGAACATAATAACTTGGATAGCTGGGTGTTAGAACATAATAACTTGGATAGCTGAGGGTTAGAACATAATAACTTGAATAGCTGAGTGTTAGAACATAATAACTTGGATAGCTGAGGTTTAGGGTTAGAACATAATAACTTGGATAGCTGGGTGTTAGAACATAATAACTTGGATAGCTGGGTGTTAGAACATAATAACTTGGATAGCTGACGGTTAGAATATAATAACTTGGATAGCTGATGGTTAGAACATAATAACTTGAATAGCTGGGTGTTAGAACATAAAACCTTGGATAGCTGAGGGTTAGAACATAATAACTTGGATAGCTGAGGGTTAGAACATAATAACTTGGATAGCTGGATGTTAGAACAGAATAACTTGGATAGCTGGTTGTTAGAACATAATAACTTGGATAGCTGGGGGTTAGAACATAATAACTTGGATAGCTTGGTGTTAGAACATAATAACTTGGAAAGCTGAGGGTTAGAACATAACTTGGATAGCTGGGTGTTAGAACATTATAACGTGGATAGCTGAGGGTTAGAACATAATAACTTGGATAGCTGGGTGTTAGAACATAATAACTTGGATAGCTGAGGGTTAGAACATAATGACTTGGATAGCTGGGTGTTAGAACATAATAACTTGAATAGCTGGGTGTTAGAACATAATAACTTGGATAGCTGGGGATTAGAACATAATAACTTGGATAGCTGAGGGTTAGAACATAACTTGGATAGCTGGGTGTTAGAACATAATAACGTGGATAGCTGAGAGTTAGAACATAACTTGGATAGCTGGGTGTTAGAACATAATAACGTGGATAGCTGAGGGTTAGAACATAATAACTTGGATAGCTGGCGGTTAGAACATAATAACTTGGATAGCTGGGTGTTAGAACATAATAACTTGGATAGCTGAGTGTTAGAACAAAATAACTTGGATAGCTGAGTATTAGAACATAATAACTTGGATAGCTGGGTGTTAGAACATAATAACTTGGAAAGCTGAGGGTTAGAACATAACTTGGATAGCTGGGTGTTAGAACATTATAACGTGGATATCTGAGGGTTAGAACATAATAACTTGGATAGCTGGGTGTTAGAACATAATAACTTGGATAGCTAAGGGTTAGAACATAACTTGGATAGCTGGGTGTTAGAACATAATAACGTGGCTAGCTGACGGTTAGAACATAATAACTTGGATAGCTGGGTGTTAGAACATAATGACGTGGATAGCTGGGTGTTAGAACATAACTTGGATAGCTGAGTGTTAGAACATAATAACTCGGATAGCTGGGTGTTAGAACATAATAACTTGGATAGCTGAGGGTTAGAACATAATAACTTGGATAGCTGGGTGTTAGAACATGACATGGATAGCTGAGTGTTAGAACATAATAACGGGGATAGCTGAGGGGTAGAACATAATAACTTGGATAGCTGGGTGTTAGAACATAATAACTTGGATAGCTGGGTGTTCAAACATAATAACTTGGATAGCTGGGTGTTAGAACATAATAACTCGGATAGCTGGGTGATAGAACATAATAACTTAGATAGCTGGGTGTTAGAACATAATAACTTGGATAGCTGAGTGTTATAACATAATAACTTGGATAGCTGGGTGTTAGAACATAATAACTTGGATAGCTGAGGGTTAGAACATAATACCTTGGATAGCTGAGGGTTAGAACATAATAACTTGGATAGCTGAGGGTTAGAACATAATACCTTGGATAGCTGGGTGTTAGAACATAATAACTTGGATATCTGAGGGTTAGAACATAACTTGGATAGCTGAGGGTTAGAACATAATAACTTGGTTAGCTGAGTGTTAGAACATAATAACTTGGATAGCTGATGGTTAGAACATAATAACTTGGATAGCTGAGGGTTAGAACATAATAACTTGAATAGCTGAGTGTTAGAACATAATATCTTGGATAGCTGAGGGTTAGAACATAATAACTTGGATAGCTGAGCGTTAGAACATAATAACTTGGATAGCTGGGTGTTAGAACATAATACCTTGGATAGCTGGGTGCTAGAACATAATGACTTGGATAGCTGGGTGTTAGAACATAATAACTTGGATAGCTGGATGTTAGACCATAATAACTTGGATAGCTGGGTGGTAGAACATAATAACTTGGATAGCTGAGGGTTAGAACATAATAACTTGGACAGCTGGGTGTTAGAACAAAATAACTTGGATAGCTGAGTATTAGAACATAATAACTTGGATAGCTGAGGGTTAGAACATAACTTGGATAGCTGGGTGTTAGAACATTGTAACGTGGATATCTGAGGGTTAGAACATAATAACTTGGATAGCTGGGTGTTAGAACATAATAACTTGGATAGCTAAGGGTTAGAACATAACTTGGATAGCTGGGAGTTAGAACATAATAACGTGGATAGCTGACGGTTAGAACATAATAACTTGGATAGCTGGGTGTTAGAACATAATGACGTGGATAGCTGGGTGTTAGAACATAACTTGGATAGCTGAGTGTTAGAACATAATAACTCGGATAGCTGGGTGTTAGAATATAATAACTTGGATAGCTGAGGGTTAGAACATAATAACTTGGATAGCTGGGTGTTAGAACATGACATGGATAGCTGAGTGTTAGAACATAATAACGGGGATAGCTGAGCGGTAGAACATAATAACTTGGATAGCTGGGTTTTAGAACATAATAACTTGGATAGCTGGGTGTTCAAACATAATAACTTGGATAGCTGGGTGTTAGAACATAATAACTTGGATAGCTGGGTGATAGAACATGATAACTTAGATAGCTGGGTGTTAGAACATAATAACTTGGATAGCTGAGTGTTAGAACATAATAACTTAGATAGCTGGGTGTTAGTACATAATAACTTGGATAGCTGGGTGTTAGAACATAATAACTTGGATAGCTGAGGGTTAGAACATAACTTGGATAGCTGAGGGTTAGAACATAATAACTTGGATAGCTGGGTGTTAGAACATAATAACTTGGATAGCTGAGGGTTAGAACATAATAACTTGAATAGCTGAGTGTTAGAACATAATAACTTGGATAGCTGAGGGTTAGGGTTAGAACATAATAACTTGGATAGCTGGGTGTTAGAACATAATAACTTGGATAGCTGGGTGTTAGAACATAATAACTTGGATAGCTGACGGTTAGAATATAATAACTTGGATAGCTGATGGTTAGAACATAATAACTTGAATAGCTGGGTGTTAGAACATAAAACCTTGGATAGCTGAGGGTTAGAACATAATAACTTGGATAGCTGAGGGTTAGAACATAATAACTTGGATAGCTGGGTGTTAGAACAGAATAACTTGGATAGCTGGGTGTTAGAACATAATAACTTGGATAGCTGGGGGTTAGAACATAATAACTTGGATAGCTTGGTGTTAGAACATAATAACTTGGAAAGCTGAGGGTTAGAACATAACTTGGATAGCTGGGTGTTAGAACATTATAACGTGGATAGCTGAGGGTTAGAACATAATAACTTGGATAGCTGGGTGTTAGAACATAATAACTTGGATAGCTGAGGGTTAGAACATAATGACTTGGATAGCTGGGTGTTAGAACATAATAACTTGAATAGCTGGGTGTTAGAACATAATAACTTGGATAGCTGGGGATTAGAACATAATAACTTGGATAGCTGAGGGTTAGAACATAACTTGGATAGCTGGGTGTTAGAACATAATAACGTGGATAGCTGAGAGTTAGAACATAACTTGGATAGCTGGGTGTTAGAACATAATAACGTGGATAGCTGAGGGTTAGAACATAATAACTTGGATAGCTGGCGGTTAGAACATAATAACTTGGATAGCTGGGTGTTAGAACATAATAACTTGGATAGCTGGGTGTTAGAACAAAATAACTTGGATAGCTGAGTATTAGAACATAATAACTTGGATAGCTGGGTGTTAGAACATAATAACTTGGAAAGCTGAGGGTTAGAACATAACTTGGATAGCTGGGTGTTAGAACATTATAACGTGGATATCTGAGGGTTAGAACATAATAACTTGGATAGCTGGGTGTTAGAACATAATAACTTGGATAGCTAAGGGTTAGAACATAACTTGGATAGCTGGGTGTTAGAACATAATAACGTGGCTAGCTGACGGTTAGAACATAATAACTTGGATAGCTGGGTGTTAGAACATAATGACGTGGATAGCTGGGTGTTAGAACATAACTTGGATAGCTGAGTGTTAGAACATAATAACTCGGATAGCTGGGTGTTAGAACATAATAACTTGGATAGCTGAGGGTTAGAACATAATAACTTGGATAGCTGGGTGTTAGAACATGACATGGATAGCTGAGTGTTAGAACATAATAACGGGGATAGCTGAGGGGTAGAACATAATAACTTGGATAGCTGGGTGTTAGAACATAATAACTTGGATAGCTGGGTGTTCAAACATAATAACTTGGATAGCTGGGTGTTAGAACATAATAACTCGGATAGCTGGGTGATAGAACATAATAACTTAGATAGCTGGGTGTTAGAACATAATAACTTGGATAGCTGAGTGTTATAACATAATAACTTGGATAGCTGGGTGTTAGAACATAATAACTTGGATAGCTGAGGGTTAGAACATAATACCTTGGATAGCTGAGGGTTAGAACATAATAACTTGGATAGCTGAGGGTTAGAACATAATACCTTGGATAGCTGGGTGTTAGAACATAATAACTTGGATATATGAGGGTTAGAACATAACTTGGATAGCTGAGGGTTAGAACATAATAACTTGGTTAGCTGAGTGTTAGAACATAATAACTTGGATAGCTGAGGGTTAGAACATAATAACTTGGATAGCTGAGGGTTAGAACATAATAACTTGAATAGCTGAGTGTTAGAACATAATATCTTGGATAGCTGAGGGTTAGAACATAATAACTTGGATAGCTGAGCGTTAGAACATAATAACTTGGATAGCTGGGTGTTAGAACATAATACCTTGGATAGCTGGGTGCTAGAACATAATGACTTGGATAGCTGGGTGTTAGAACATAATAACTTGGATAGCTGGATGTTAGACCATAATAACTTGGATAGCTGGGTGGTAGAACATAATAACTTGGATAGCTGAGGGTTAGAACATAATAACTTGGATAGCTGGGTGTTAGAACATAATAACTTGGATAGCTGGGTGTTAGAACATAATAACTTGGATAGCTGAGTGTTAGAACATAATAACTTGGATAGCTGAGGGTTAGAACATAATAACTTGAATAGCTGGGTGTTAGAACATAATAACTTGGATAGCTGAGGGTTAGAACATAATACCTTGGATAGCTGAGGGTTAGAACATAATAACTTGGATAGCTGAGGGTTAGAACATAATAACTTGGATAGCTGGGTGTTAGAACATAATAACTTGGATATCTGAGGGTTAGAACATAACTTGGATAGCTGAGGGTTAGAACATAATAACTTGGTTAGCTGAGTGTTAGAACATAATAACTTGGATAGCTGAGGGTTAGAACATAATAACTTGGATAGCTGAGGGTTAGAACATAATAACTTGAATAGCTGAGTGTTAGAACATAATATCTTGGATAGCTGAGGGTTAGAACATAATAACTTGGATAGCTGAGCGTTAGAACATAATAACTTGGATAGCTGGGTGTTAGAACATAATACCTTGGATAGCTGGGTGCTAGAACATAATGACTTGGATAGCTGGGTGTTAGAACATAATAACTTGGATAGCTGGATGTTAGACCATAATAACTTGGATAGCTGGGTGGTAGAACATAATAACTTGGATAGCTGAGGGTTAGAACATAATAACTTGGATAGCTGGGTGTTAGAACATAATAACTTGGATAGCTGGGTGTTAGAACATAATAACTTGGATAGCTGGGTGTTAGAACATAATAACTTGGATAGCTGAGGGTTAGAACATAACTTGGATAGCTGAGGGTTAGAACATAATAACTTGGATAGCTGGGTGTTAGAACATAATAACTTGGATAGCTGAGGGTTAGAACATAATAACTTGAATAGCTGAGTGTTAGAACATAATAACTTGGATAGCTGAGGGTTAGGGTTAGAACATAATAACTTGGATAGCTGGGTGTTAGAACATAATAACTTGGATAGCTGGGTGTTAGAACATAATAACTTGGATAGCTGACGGTTAGAATATAATAACTTGGATAGCTGATGGTTAGAACATAATAACTTGAATAGCTGGGTGTTAGAACATAAAACCTTGGATAGCTGAGGGTTAGAACATAATAACTTGGATAGCTGAGGGTTAGAACATAATAACTTGGATAGCTGGGTGGTAGAACAGAATAACTTGGATAGCTGGGTGTTAGAACATAATAACTTGGATAGCTGGGGGTTAGAACATAATAACTTGGATAGCTTGGTGTTAGAACATAATAACTTGGAAAGCTGAGGGTTAGAACATAACTTGGATAGCTGGGTGTTAGAACATTATAACGTGGATAGCTGAGGGTTAGAACATAATAACTTGGATAGCTGGGTGTTAGAACATAATAACTTGGATAGCTGAGGGTTAGAACATAATGACTTGGATAGCTGGGTGTTAGAACATAATAACTTGAATAGCTGGGTGTTAGAACATAATAACTTGGATAGCTGGGGATTAGAACATAATAACTTGGATAGCTGAGGGTTAGAACATAACTTGGATAGCTGGGTGTTAGAACATAATAACGTGGATAGCTGAGAGTTAGAACATAACTTGGATAGCTGGGTGTTAGAACATAATAACGTGGATAGCTGAGGGTTAGAACATAATAACTTGGATAGCTGGCGGTTAGAACATAATAACTTGGATAGCTGGGTGTTAGAACATAATAACTTGGATAGCTGGGTGTTAGAACAAAATAACTTGGATAGCTGAGTATTAGAACATAATAACTTGGATAGCTGGGTGTTAGAACATAATAACTTGGAAAGCTGAGGGTTAGAACATAACTTGGATAGCTGGGTGTTAGAACATTATAACGTGGATATCTGAGGGTTAGAACATAATAACTTGGATAGCTGGGTGTTAGAACATAATAACTTGGATAGCTAAGGGTTAGAACATAACTTGGATAGCTGGGTGTTAGAACATAATAACGTGGCTAGCTGACGGTTAGAACATAATAACTTGGATAGCTGGGTGTTAGAACATAATGACGTGGATAGCTGGGTGTTAGAACATAACTTGGATAGCTGAGTGTTAGAACATAATAACTCGGATAGCTGGGTGTTAGAACATAATAACTTGGATAGCTGAGGGTTAGAACATAATAACTTGGATAGCTGGGTGTTAGAACATGACATGGATAGCTGAGTGTTAGAACATAATAACGGGGATAGCTGAGGGGTAGAACATAATAACTTGGATAGCTGGGTGTTAGAACATAATAACTTGGATAGCTGGGTGTTCAAACATAATAACTTGGATAGCTGGGTGTTAGAACATAATAACTCGGATAGCTGGGTGATAGAACATAATAACTTAGATAGCTGGGTGTTAGAACATAATAACTTGGATAGCTGAGTGTTATAACATAATAACTTGGATAGCTGGGTGTTAGAACATAATAACTTGGATAGCTGAGGGTTAGAACATAATACCTTGGATAGCTGAGGGTTAGAACATAATAACTTGGATAGCTGAGGGTTAGAACATAATACCTTGGATAGCTGGGTGTTAGAACATAATAACTTGGATATCTGAGGGTTAGAACATAACTTGGATAGCTGAGGGTTAGAACATAATAACTTGGTTAGCTGAGTGTTAGAACATAATAACTTGGATAGCTGAGGGTTAGAACATAATAACTTGGATAGCTGAGGGTTAGAACATAATAACTTGAATAGCTGAGTGTTAGAACATAATATCTTGGATAGCTGAGGGTTAGAACATAATAACTTGGATAGCTGGGTGTTAGAACATAATACCTTGGATAGCTGGGTGCTAGAACATAATGACTTGGATAGCTGGGTGTTAGAACATAATAACTTGGATAGCTGGATGTTAGACCATAATAACTTGGATAGCTGGGTGGTAGAACATAATAACTTGGATAGCTGAGGGTTAGAACATAATAACTTGGATAGCTGGGTGTTAGAACATAATAACTTGGATAGCTGGGTGTTAGAACATAATAACTTGGATAGCTGAGGGTTAGAACATAATACCTTGGATAGCTGGGTGTTAGAACATAATAACTTGGATATCTGAGGGTTAGAACATAACTTGGATAGCTGAGGGTTAGAACATAATAACTTGGTTAGCTGAGTGTTAGAACATAATAACTTGGATAGCTGAGGGTTAGAACATAATAACTTGGATAGCTGAGGGTTAGAACATAATAACTTGAATAGCTGAGTGTTAGAACATAATATCTTGGATAGCTGAGGGTTAGAACATAATAACTTGGATAGCTGGGTGTTAGAACATAATACCTTGGATAGCTGGGTGCTAGAACATAATGACTTGGATAGCTGGGTGTTAGAACATAATAACTTGGATAGCTGGATGTTAGACCATAATAACTTGGATAGCTGGGTGGTAGAACATAATAACTTGGATAGCTGAGGGTTAGAACATAATAACTTGGATAGCTGGGTGTTAGAACATAATAACTTGGATAGCTGGGTGTTAGAACATAATAACTTGGATAGCTGAGTGTTAGAACATAATAACTTGGATAGCTGAGGGTTAGAACATAATAACTTGAATAGCTGGGTGTTAGAACATAATAACTTGGATAGCTGAGGGTTAGAACATAATACCTTGGATAGCTGAGGGTTAGAACATAATAACTTGGATAGCTGAGGGTTAGAACATAATAACTTGGATAGCTGGGTGTTAGAACATAATAACTTGGATATCTGAGGGTTAGAACATAACTTGGATAGCTGAGGGTTAGAACATAATAACTTGGTTAGCTGAGTGTTAGAACATAATAACTTGGATAGCTGAGGGTTAGAACATAATAACTTGGATAGCTGAGGGTTAGAACATAATAACTTGAATAGCTGAGTGTTAGAACATAATATCTTGGATAGCTGAGGGTTAGAACATAATAACTTGGATAGCTGAGCGTTAGAACATAATAACTTGGATAGCTGGGTGTTAGAACATAATACCTTGGATAGCTGGGTGCTAGAACATAATGACTTGGATAGCTGGGTGTTAGAACATAATAACTTGGATAGCTGGATGTTAGACCATAATAACTTGGATAGCTGGGTGGTAGAACATAATAACTTGGATAGCTGAGGGTTAGAACATAATAACTTGGATAGCTGGGTGTTAGAACATAATAACTTGGATAGCTGGGTGTTAGAACATAATAACTTGGATAGCTGAGTGTTAGAACATAATAACTTGGATAGCTGAGGGTTAGAACATAATAACTTGAATAGCTGGGTGTTAGAACATAATAACTTGGATAGCTGAGGGTTAGAACATAATACCTTGGATAGCTGAGGGTTAGAACATAATAACTTGGATAGCTGAGGGTTAGAACATAATAACTTGGATAGCTGGGTGTTAGAACATAATAACTTGGATATCTGAGGGTTAGAACATAACTTGGATAGCTGAGGGTTAGAACATAATAACTTGGTTAGCTGAGTGTTAGAACATAATAACTTGGATAGCTGAGGGTTAGAACATAATAACTTGGATAGCTGAGGGTTAGAACATAATAACTTGAATAGCTGAGTGTTAGAACATAATATCTTGGATAGCTGAGGGTTAGAACATAATAACTTGGATAGCTGAGCGTTAGAACATAATAACTTGGATAGCTGGGTGTTAGAACATAATACCTTGGATAGCTGGGTGCTAGAACATAATGACTTGGATAGCTGGGTGTTAGAACATAATAACTTGGATAGCTGGATGTTAGACCATAATAACTTGGATAGCTGGGTGGTAGAACATAATAACTTGGATAGCTGAGGGTTAGAACATAATAACTTGGATAGCTGGGTGTTAGAACATAATAACTTGGATAGCTGGGTGTTAGAACATAATAACTTGGATAGCTGAGTGTTAGAACATAATAACTTGGATAGCTGAGGGTTAGAACATAATAACTTGAATAGCTGGGTGTTAGAACATAATAACTTGGATAGCTGAGGGTTAGAACATAATAACTTGGATAGCTGGGTGTTAGAACATAATAACTTGGATAGCTGGGTGTTAGAACATAATAACTTGGATAGCTGGGTGTTAGAACATAATAACTTGGATAGCTGAGGGTTAGAACATAATGACTTGGATAGCTGGGTGTTAGAACAAAATAACTTGAATAGCTGGGTGTTAGAACATAATAACTTGGATAGCTGGGGATTAGAACATAATAACTTGGATAGCTGGGGGTTAGAACATAATAACTTGAATAGCTGAGTGTTAGAACATAATAACTTGGATAGCTGGGTGTTAGAACATTATAACTTGGATAGCTGGGGTTTAGAACATATTAACTTGGATAGCTGGGTGTTAGAACAAAATAACTTGAATAGCTGGGTGTTAGAACATAATAACTTGGATAGCTGGGGGTTAGAACATAATAACTTGAATAGCTGGGTGTTAGAACATAATAACTTGGATAGCTGGGGATTAGAACATAATAACTTGGATAGCTGGGGGTTAGAACAGAATAACTTGAATAGCTGGGTGTTAGAACATAATAACTTGGATAGCTGAGGGTTAGAACATAATAACTTGAATAGCTGAGTGTTAGAACATAATAACTTGGATAGCTGCGTGTTAGAACATTATAACTTGGATAGCTGGGGGTTAGAACATAATAACTTGGATAGCTGGGTGTTAGAACATAATAACTTGAATAGCTGGGTGTTAGAACATAATAACTTGGATAGCTGCGGAGCTGAAATGTGTTTTGGTTACGTATTTAAACCTTTAACCATCGAATTTGTTCAAGAAAATTTCAATCTTCTCATAGAAAATGTCCATTTGCAGACCAAGAAGACTATTTTTGAAAATTTACCACTGGAATGACTGGCTCGCTTATCGAGTCAGTCATTCTAGTGGTACATTTTCAAAAATAGTCTTCTTGGTCTGCAAATAGACAGTTCTCAAGACCACTGCAGAAGCCATTTTTGGCTGATATGATTGTTAAATGGTTAAAGCTAGATAGCGCCATTCCTGTCAAAAAATCTTTAAAGCAATGTTTTTGTTTGCCAATGAACATTTCACATGATGAGTGCAAGTAATTTTTGGCCACTGACACTGTTACTGTACTTATTCTTAAATAATGACATATTTTATGTGTATTAGGCCAAATAAAATAATATATAATATATATTTCATATACATCCCTCCAAAATTCAAGTAGGCAGTAGGTATGGAATTATTATTTTTTGTGGGTGGTGTTGCGGTTTCTTTTACCATGTTTTTGCTGTTCAAATATTATCAAATTTTAAGGTGGAAACTGTGATAAAATCACTGACAAATTTACAAATCCAGCGGTCCCACTTCCCTTGGTAGAAATATTAAGGTAGCAATATTTTGGGGGTAGGTAGGTCACAGCTATTGTTACAGATACATACTGTAGGGATAGGAAACATACATATAATTTTTTAGGCCATAGCATTGATAAGTTAACCATTTAATGGTTAAATTTGGTCAAGAATATACAAATACTTGCTTATGGAATGTCTATTTGTATGCCAAGAGCCTATTTTTGAAAATTTAGCTCGATTTTGAAGCCAGTCATTCTGTACGGTGTCTTCTCCTGGCATGCAAATGGCCATTCTTCAAGAACACTACAGAGGCCATGAAAGGGTTGATGTGACAGACACAACTAAATTGGTAAATATCATTACAAATACTAGGGCTGCTATTTATCCTTATTTTGCACGACGCCAAGCCTTGTAGCAGACGAGTCCACTCTACAACTTTGATTCTGCCCATACCAGGAATTGCTCATCCCAATAGCCAAAATGAGCTGATGTCAAGCACCTTCGCATTAACAAAATCTATGTGTGGTCTCTCAGTTCATATATCTGAGTAAGTACATGTGCTATTAGTTTTGCCATGAAATCTTGTGGTGGTGTTGTAAATTACAACTGGTCCATGGTGGTGTTGTAAATTACAACTGGTCCATCGTGGTGTTGTAAATTACAACTTGCATGACTGGTACATGTAATATTAAACAAATAAGTGTGCACGCGCACACGTACATGCATGCGTGTCATTATATAAAGTTCTCGAGTTCCGATTGAACCCTCAACAAACTTTTTGGGAGGTTGGTCTTGGGGACATGAAGAGGCTTTATATTTGTGGGCATCATCAATATCTCAACATTATGGAAAAGATAGGATGCAGGCTACTGTTATACTGCAATGCATGGTCAAGAGATCATTCACAACAATCGCTTGTAAACACTTACATTTCCTTTTAAAATTGATATATTGCTCGATATCACTGCAGGCTAGATCACCGTCTATATATTTTAAAAACAAGAGGCCCACGGGGCCTATATCGCTCACATGGAGCATAGGCATAGGCGTTTCAACTGCATGTAGAATGACCATCAACAATAAGTAGAACCATAAGGAGGTGCGCAGAATTGTAACAAGAAAACAGAAACCATGTTTCTTTATGTATCAACTTCACTTGAACAAACAATAATGACCCTTAGTCATCAATATCATATCTCCCAAATTTCGGTCCCATCCGCTCAGCGAAAGTCGCCTTCATGAAAACCAGAGCAGCCTTTTTTGGATGGCCGCCCAACCATTTGGCCAATCAAGTTCCCTTGAACAAACTTGGTTTAGCTCTTGCCCTAGATGATATTTCATGAATTGCGAATCAATCGCTCAAACAGTCAGAGAAGACATTTCTAAAAAATCGGCTAGTATCCAAGATGGCCACCGGCCAAATTGGCCAATCGGCTTTGTTTGAACAAACCTGAATCTCTATACCCTAAGGATGCATCCTGCCAAATATAATTGAAATCGGCCCAGTAGTTCTCGAGAAGACATTTTAAATTTCCCATTGCTTTAGTATGGGAGCTTTTGGCGGGAAAGTGATCCAAGATGGCCACCAAACCGTTTATTTGACAGTTTCAAAAATTGAAAATTTGAGATCAGAATACTCAAAAGCATATATATCACCAATTTCGGCCTCAAAATCCATCAAATAAAAGAACCCAAATGGCCGCCAAACATGCTATATTTTGATTGGCCCATGGAGGCCATGTTCTTTTACGGTTCAACTTCCCTTAAACAAACATTAATGGATCTTAGTCCCTAATCATATTTGCAAAATTTCGGCCCGACCCCTTCAGCCGTTCTGGAGAAGTAGTTTTCAGAAAAACTAGGTCATCCAAGATGGCCGCCAAATTATTTAAGCAATCAAGTTCCCTTGAACAAACTTGGTTCAGCTCTTGCACTAGATGATATTTCATGAGTTCTGAATCAATCGCTCAAACGGTTTTGGAGAAGATTTTTAAATACATCTAAAATATCAGCAGAAATCCAAGATGGTCGTCAGCCCAGTCATTCTGGTGGAAAATTTTCAAAAATAACATATTTCAAGATGAATACAAATGCCGGTTTATGGCCGGCTTGGTCATTAAATAGTTAAAAGCACTTTTACCCTTTCACTGGCTTGTGTACATGTATTTTATATGTATAGTACAGCTTATAAATAAATTAAAATGTTTTCAAAACAAAAACAGAAACACATTAGTTAGTACAATTTTGAAAACGATGTAAGAAATGTTATGTTGAATATTTTGGAAATATATGTAATTAGACATTGCTCTTTGTCTTCCAATCCAATTATGTTCAAAATATGCAGTGGTGCATTTTATTTTGTCTTGGAAACATGTTATGTTATTTCTGAGCTGTACTGTGACGGGCAAATTATGGACGGAAATAGTCAGATGGATGGACAGACAGGCGGAGGAAATTTGCAGATATTCAAGGTTGCTGAAATTCAACTGAATTTGGTATGTGAGTTACTCATTGCTGATTATGTTGCGATGTTTACATTAATTAGGCTCCGCGCCCAGGATTGAGGTGAGGTGGGGGGAGATGCCAGCAATGGCGGAATTCAACACATTTTATTGTCCTTATGATTGTGGTTGTATGACTTGTCTCCATCCATCTATCTGTCCATTTCTCTACCTCCGAAACAGTTTGGTGGAATTCAACCAATTCCAATTATAATCTTATGTGAGTTACCCTATATGATTGTGGCATGCCAGATTTTAAGACAACATTTATATAATGCAAGAGGCCCAATAGGCCTATATCGTTCACCTGGGATTATTGACCACAATCGAACAAAACAAGCTAACCAGTGGAAAAAGAAGGTTTACCTAAGTTTTTATTAAAATTGGCTTAGTGGTTAATAAGTAGTCTTCTGTGTGATCTCTGAAATTGCCAGAAAATCTAAGGTGGCCGCCAAACATGCTAAATGTTAATAGATCAACGGCGGCCATGTGCTTTACATACCAACTTTCCATGGACAAACTTTAATGGCTCTTAGTCCCTAATCATATCTCTCGAATTTCAGCCTGATCTGTTTAGTGGTACTGGAGACATAAGTTGTTTTTAGTAAAACAAGGTTATCCAAGATGGCCGCTGATACATTTATGTGACGTCTCATTTGGCCAATCAAGTTACCTTGAACAAACTTGGATCAGCTGTTCCCTCTGATGCTGCTTCATTACATGTCGTTTTGATTCGATCTCCGATGCGGTTTCGGAGAAGATTTTTAAAGACATTTCTAAAAAGCGGCCAAAATACAAGATGGCTGCTGGCCAAATTGGCCAATGAATATTCCTTTGAATATACTTCGATCTCTATGACCTAAGGTTGCTTCCTGCCAAGTGTAATTGAAATCGGGCCATTGGTTGTCAAGAAGTCATTTTAAAGCGATGCTAATCTCATCTCAAATGATGTATCACACCGATAGATTATGGTATATAGATTATATAGATAGAATATCATTAATATCCTGTTACATTTCCTTACCTGTATCACAATTATCTGCTTTTTAATATCGCGTTAATGTTGAACAGTGATCGCCGCTATTTTGTCTCCAAGCGACAGTGTGTGATGTCGTGTAAGTGCCAATGCACTCCATTCGTTATTATGTAATACTCAGCCTGTTGAATATTTTGAAAATAATTTAACTGGAAGTCGGTGCTGCCTAAAGCAGCAACGACTTCAAGTCAAATTAGTTTCAAAATAATAAACAGCTTACATGTATGTTTGCTTTTATACCACATAGTCAATGTATAGATGGCACCGCTAAGACTGAGTGTATATACCGAGGCAGACACACTAGGATTTTTCTGATTGGTTGGAAAGTAAACTAGATTGATTGGTCGATGATGCATCATCGCAAATCCCCACGTTCACCGCTTTGAACTTTTGTCCATCCCACAACCAACCCCCTGTGGGTGGAACCAAATGTAAATGTCCGTTTGCACGATGCAATTATATGGGTAACTCACATACCAAATTTGGTTGAACTTCATCCAACAGTATCAAAGGGGTTGCATTTCAATCAATTTCATGACCTTTTCACCCCCCCCCCCCATCCCCCACCCCTGGGGTGGGGCCAAATGTAAATGTGCTCATCCACTCCACATTAACATGAGTAACTCTCATACACAATTTTCTTGAATTCCGTCCAATGTTTTTTTTAACCTTTTGACCCCCACCCTCCACCTATGGGCGGAGGCAAATGTAAATGTGCTCATGCACTCGATATTGATATGGGTAGCTTACATACCAAATTTGGTGGAACTTCGTCCTACAGTGTCAGAGGAGTTGCATTACAATCAATTGATTATTTGTTTTTGACCTCCACCTAAACCTAAGGGCGGGTCGGAATATAAATGTGCTCATTTAATCCACATTGATATGGGCTACTCACATACCAAATTTGGTTGAATTCCGTCTAATGGTTTCGGAGGAGTTGCATTACAATCAATTTTTTTAAATTTTGATCCCATTCCCCACCCACCCTATGGGCGGGGCCAAATGTAAATGGGCTCATACACCCGACATTGATATGGGTAACTTGCAGGCTTGGGTCCAAGTATTGCATTTAAATGCAAATACAAATGTTTGTAAATGATTCAAACGCAAATGCAAGTGCAAATGCAGTCCATCCCCATTAAATTTAAATGCAAATGCAAATGTTTGCAACTTATTCAAATGCAAGTGCAAATGCACATCCAAATGCATTTGCAAATGCATTTGAATATTTGGGCACACGTCTGGTACTGAAATTTTGAGTATGCATCTGCCATCTATGTATCTGCTGGTAGTGACCATTTTTTTAAAAACTTTTTGCAGACCAGGAGAAGACTATTTTTGAAATTTTACCACTGGAATGACTGTCTCGCTTATTGAATCAGTCATTCCAGTGTAAAATTGTCAAAAATCGTCTTCTCTTCATCTGCACATGGAGCTTTACTATAAAAAAATAATACTTATTTCACCATTAACACTTTAACACTCGAATTTGCTTTCAAATATTTCAATTTTCTCAAAGAAAATGTATATTTGCAGACCAAGAGAAGACCTTTTTCAAAATTTACCACTGGTATGACTGGCTCGGTTATCGAGCCAGTCATTCCAGTGGTAAATTTTCAAAAATATTCTTCACTTGGTCTGCAAATGGGCATATCTCAAGACCACTGCAGAAGCCGTTTTTGGCTGATATGAGGGTTAAAGCGTTAAGGGGGAACCATATTCCTAAATATTATGTTGACTATTTTGAAGGGTAATTTCATTTATAGCCATTGCATCCTATACAAGCAACATGTGCCAGTCAAATTTCTTTCAAAATAATTTTCAAATATGTTCAATATTTTGAAATGAAATTTATTGATATCTGCTACAGTTCCAGTCAAAATACATTCAAAATAGTTATCAGCGTATGCAATATCAGTATGAATTTAACAAATATTTTGTTGAATATTTTGAAGACAATTTGACTGGCAGTTGTGTGTCAAAGTTTCCAATCAAATTTGTTTCAAAATATTCATCAGCTTATTCAAGACCTGAATTAAGATTCTGGCACTTCTAGATTAAAATGTTTAAATCTTAACTTTGTCTGAGATCATCTTGGTTACACATGGCTGAGTATGTGCTTATAGTTAGACTGAATGACTGGAGCTTCTAATCACAATGGTAAATTAACCCATGATAACAGAATTATCAGCATCTATTATTTATTGACTATGTCTATTTGCATTCCAAGAAGATAATCTTTGAAATTTTACCACTGGAATGACTGACTCGATTACCAAGCCAGTCATCTCAGTCATAAATTTTCTAAAATTGTATACTCGTATAATGCAAATAGACATTCAAAAAGCCAATCTTGACAACTAATGGATTAAGAGATTTCTGAATGAATGGCATTAACAACACCTACCCTATTCAGAGATTGGGAAACCAGAGATATATTACTAAGCTCACGATAATTACTTTGAAAGGATCTTGACAATGACTATAGAGAGTACTGGTTGAGTAGATTGTACTGTAGTCAAAAGTGCTTGAGTGACCACCTGTGTTTGGGGGCTAAAAGATTGCTGTTCTTTAACACACATGATCATATGAATATTATTAATCTTCCTGAAAATCAACGAATTGACTAAAGCAGCAACAACGTTTAGTCCAATTGTTTCGTTAACCTTTTGGTGCCCAAACAGGCCAAAACAATCCTTTGTCTTGGTCTTTACAAATGCCCATTTGCAGGCCAAGAGAAGACAATCACTGAGCCAATTATTTCAGTGGTCTTGTATATATGTGTTAAAGGGTCAACACATTGGATTCCTTACTTTTTATATGGTGATCATATTTATTATGCACTAGATATGTTGCTGTAGTTTATCTCAGAAACAAATTAACTACAATTTGTTGGCTTGCTAACTGACTTAAGTCAAAGTAATTAAAAATATACATGGTGTTGCATATTTAGGTATATTGATGGCTGAGAGCTACATTCTAAGAAATGCATAGTGAAATGGGTCAATAAATCACAGAATTATATTTCTAATTTCTAGCAACAGAAATGCCATATTTTTATGATTTGACAAATAATTTGGTTGAACTTTTTGAAATTAATTTGACTGGGTTAGTTGACTGGGCTGTTATTTATACCAGCAGCAAATTCCAATCAATTTTGAAAGAAATACAAAATGAGAAACGTAGTGGTTTTGAAAGAAATCAAAAGCATTTGAAAACTCAAATGCAAATGCAACCCTTTTTATACAAATGCAAATACATGAGATTCAAATGCAAGTGCAAATGCGTCAGAAATTTCATAATTGCATTTAAATGCAAATGCAAGTGCAAATGCATTCAAATGCAAATGCATTCAAATGCAAATGCATTTGCACTTGTACCCAAGCCTGGTAACTTGCATACCAAATTTGTTTGAATTCCATCAAACAGTTTCGGAGGAGTTGCATTACAATTGATTTCTTGACCTTTTAACCCCCATCCCCCACCCACCCATATGGGCGTGGCCAAATGTAAATGAGCTCACCCACTTCAAATTGATATGAGTAACTCACAAGCCAAATTTAGTTGAATTCTGACCAATGTTTTCGGAGGAGATGCGCTATAATCAATTTCCGCAGGTTAAAATTTGAGCTTTTGACCATTGTAGGCGGATCCAAATGTAAACGGCCTCTTGCACTCCGCGATCATATGGGTAATTCACATATCAAATTTGCTTACGTTCCGTCAAACGATTTCAGATTTGCGCTACAAGCGATTCAGCCTTTTGACCCCTGCCCCTGGGGGTGGAGCCCAGTCTACATATTGTCTTTCAAAGCGGAATCATATGGGTAACCCACATACCAAATTTAGTTGAATTCCACCCAGTTGTTTGGGAGGAGATAGCGTGACAGATGGACGGAGACGATTACAATATCCCATTTTTATCCCACCTGGCCTTAAACGCCAAGTGAGCTTATGTCGTGGCGACCGTCTGTCGTCCGTCAACTTTTGCTTTAAAAAGCTACTCCTCATGAACCGCTTGGGCGATTTTAAACAAATTTGGTTGAAAGTACCCTAATGGTCATAGGTTACAGAACTTCCATTCGCAATTTTGATTGCTCAATTTTTTGGGTCAAAATCTTATCATTTTAACAGATTTCAACCAAATTTGGGTGAAAGGGCCCAATGTTCATAGGATCCAGAAATTCCATTCAGAATTTTGATTCATCAATTTTTTGGTTGATTTTACAAAAAATGTACCGAAAATTGTCAATTGCTTCTTCTCCTCACCATTTTAAGTGGTCATAGGCTCAAGACCTTCCATTCAGAATTTTGATTCCTCCATTTTTTGGGTCAAAATCTTAGATTTTATTAAAATTTACCGGAAATTGTCAAATTGCTTCTTCTCCTTACCATTCTGAGCGATTTCAGCCACATTTGGTTGAAAGGACCCAATGGTCATAGGCTCCAGAACATCCATTTGGAATTTTGATTCCTCAATTTTTTGGGCCAAACGCTTAGATTTTATTAAAAATTTACTGCAAGTTGTCCAAATGCTTCTCCTCCTTACCGTTTTAACCATTTTCAAGCAAATTTGGCTGGAAGGACCCAATGGTCATAGGTTCCAGAACATCCATCCGAATTTTGATTCATCAATTTTCTGGGTGAAAATCTGAGATTTTATGAAAAATGTACTGGAAATTGTCAAAATGCTTCTTCTTAACATTCGAAACTTTTTCAACCAAATTTGGCTCAAAGGACCCTATCGTTATAGGCTCCAGAACTTCCATTCAGAATTTTGATTCATCAATCTTTTGGGTGAAAATCTGGGATTTTATGAAAAATGTACTGGAAATTGTCAAATTGCTTCTCCTTATCATCTTGTCCGGTTTTAAACAAATTAGGCTGAAAGTATCCTATGACCATAGGCTCTAGAACATCCATTCAGAATTTTGATTCATCAATTTTTGCATGAAAATCTGAGATTTTATGAAAAAGGTACTGGAAATTGTCAAATTGCTACCCCTCTTTAGCTGCTTGACATATTTCCCCAAAAATTTCTCCAATGGGTTCTATGGTGGTAAGCTCTAGAAAATCTCTTCAGAATCAATCAATTTTTTGAGTGAAAATCTTAGATTTTATGAACAATTTACCAGAAATTGTCAAAACACTGCTTATCCCTTAGTTGCTTGACATATTTCAAACAAATTTAGCTAGAGTGACGCTATCAAGGTAGACTAGAATTCCTACAGCTTAAATGTACACGAACTGTCAGTCGCATTAGTTAATAAACTCACAATACACGGCACGTGAGTCTTGTCGACTCTTAATTGTCCGTGACATACGTGAGGTGCAATTCCTCAACATTCAGATGGGGTAAAATACCAACCAGTCTTGGTATCTAATCCTATACTAGTTCGGACAATAACTACTTGCATATAATACCCTACCGTGGCCAGGGGCTCGGGCCACGAATGCAATCCGTACTCAATATAATTACCACCATCAATTAATGGCAAAGTCGCAATATAATGTAACTGAGAATCATCCTTCCATAATGGAGATACGATTACATTTCAATAGTACCATTGATAAGGACGAACTAATCTGTTTCCCACGCTAACTTGCTCAGCGACCTCCGCTAAGTCAGATGGACTGAAAAGTTCCTAAGTTAATATACCTAACTCAAGAGAAGCAGTTTGTCTATGAAATTGCGCAGCCAGCTTCTGATAACTGTATACTACGTTTTCAGCTGAGTCAACAATGTGTCCTAGACGCACCAGTGCATATAGATCAGCCTGGCGTGAAGCATGTATTCTAAATAGTTTACTCACTTTTTTGGTTAAATCGACCAAACTGTCCGTGATTTCATTAATCCGGTTAACTTTGATGTTGATCCCTTTGAAAGCATGTTTTACGTGGGATGCCCAATCATTGGAAAAATGAACTAACCTATTCATGTTTTTCATGGCTGTTTTGACGACATTCTTGATCGTCTCAATGTCACCCGATGTTGCTACTCCAAACAATGATGAGGTGACATCATCGATAAAGTTGAAGCCCTCGCTTTTGTTGACTACTCGCACGATGTAACATTCTTAATGCGTTCTTATAGCAATCTTTTTAATAATGTTAATCCGATGTTGAAGTCCAAAAATATCGTTGCCGCTAAGTGAAGTCTTGCGACAAATCTCGGCAACCAGTAGACGAAATTTAATCAATCGGTCAATGAAATTAGCAGGCAGATGTGGATGGTCCATTAATACCACCACAGTCCATTCAGCACGTATCACGGAAATCTGCTGATGATTAGTTATCATCACACCATTTTGCAATTTATGGATACTTGAATTTCTACAAAGTCTGAAAGTTACACCAGCACATACTAGCACAACACAGAATTGTAAAGCATACATGATTCGATATGATAAGTGCGATGTTATTACTAGCCGTTACTGAATAGTGATTAAAATTTCCTCGTACTGTGCCGACTTATAACGGCTTCAATATGGCTCCCAAAGTCAGCATGTCTGGACCAGCCAAATACACCAATCCTAGCATGCTTAACAGCTGACTCAAATTTTAGGACCATGACTGCGCTTGCGCAGATTATAGGAGAGCGATGGAAGCACCTCCATTAGTTCATTGGCAGGCTCAGGTACATCCTCCGAGGTGTCCATCAGTACATCATCACTGGGATTTGCTGACGTATCCATCGGTGACTCATACTTAGAATCGTCGCTCATACCTGGTTGAGCAACATCCATGTCGACCCCCTACCCATCTTACGCACCTTCGGCACTTCTGTAGGTACCGGTCGCTTCCTACGAGCTACCTTGCGGGGAGTTGGATCAGACTCGGGTACAGGAAAAGGTATGGACTCAGGTACCGGCAGTACTCGTGGATGATGGCTTGCCTTCGTACCTTTTACAGGGTTACGAATAGGGCGTGGTCTTATTTTGTCCCAGCACATCTCTGAATCGACTACTCGTAACTTCGAGATGTTAAGAACGCACACCTTTCCAGACCTTTGATGGCGGACATGAGCCACTGGTCCATTAATCTTAAAGATTTCGTATTCAGGGTCACTGCGACAGGTCAACTTCATCCTCTCCTCAGCTTTTACAACCACTGAATCGCTGACCTTATACTCACCATGCACGCTTATCAATCTGTTCGCGGTGCACTTCTCGAGACTTAGCCGTTTCTCCTCGAGCACGCAATAAGGCGTTGTTAAGACAGGTCAGTCTTTCACCCAAATCATGCGCTGCATCAAGCAGAACTGCAAATGGAAGTCTAGCACGTCGACCATACGTTAGATAGAATGGCGTATATCTGGTCGTGGAGTGACGAGTGTTGCGGTACGCCGTTAAAGCCACGCCCAACTCATCTTCACATGCTCGAGATTCATTGTTTAAACCCTTTTGAATTAACTCCTTAAGAGTTCGATTGCATCGCTCGGTACGTCCATTAGTCTGTGGATGGTACGGACTTGATCTTCTATGATCAATGCCATGTTCGTGGAATCGCTGCTCCAGTAAATTCGAACAAAATTCTTTACCCTGATCAGTAATCAGAATCTCTGGAACACCATGACGAGCTACATACTCATTGAAAAATTTGTCTTCAACGTTTTGTGATGTCTTCACTGCAATTGGGTACGCCTCCGCCCATGCAGAACAATGATTAATGATCGTCAAGATATAATTATTACCTTTACTCGATTCTAAGAGTGAACCAATCAAATCCATTCCAATTATCTGGCTGGGATAATTGGCCATAGGCATCTCACTATACTTAGGTCGAGTAGTGACGGGTCAGTTAACCTGGCATGTCATACACATCACTAACATATGCACCACATCCTTCCTCAAGGATGTCCAACAAAAGAATCTCTCACCATACCGATGGTTTTCTTCAAACCTTGGTGACCGGCTCATTCATGAGCCTTCCGGAGCACTTTCTCACGGAACAGTGTAGCTAACAAGATTCTAGGATACTCAGCGTCCAGTGTTAAGGGTGGAATCAAAGAATACAATATACTGTTGTTTACCATGTACTCCTCCGGTGTGTTCTTGAACAACTCCGGGAATTCCTTAGTCTGTTCGGTACACAATCCAGCATAAGGTACTTCTTACACCTCCAAAGGGACATGAGGTAAGACGCCTTCGTCTACCTCCGGTATGACGTAGTCACCAGTATCCAACGTGGTGACTTCTACTGGACGACGTAATCTCGTTAACATATCCGCCCGAATATTTTTCGAAACCTGGATGTACTCTATCTTACATCTCAGCAATCAGTACTGCCCAGTGCTGTACCTTAGTGTTCTTAACCTCGCCCACAAACAGACTCTTCAGAGGTTTGTGGTCGGTATACACGGTGAACTGCGCACCGAATAGATAGGGTCTAAGCTTCTTCAATGCATAGATCACAGCATAAGCTTCCTTTTCTATTACGGGCCAGTTTAACTGACTACCTTTAAGAGTCGAGCTGACGTATTGTATCACACACTCAATACCTTTACTATCCACCTGTACTAGTATCACACCTATCACATAACTAGATGCATCAGTGTATAACTTATACGGCGCATTCAAATTCGGATAGGTGAGTACGGTCTCACTGCACAGCAAGTTCTTCAATTTCTCAAACGCTTGCTGTTCATGTTTACCCCACTCAAATCTTTTATATTTCTTTGTCAATTCTATTAATGGTTTAGCTATTTCAGCATATCCCCTTACACAAGATCTATAATAGCCCGTAGCTCCGAGAAAACTTCTCACTTCACCCACATCACGTGGTGGTGACATTTCTCGTATGACCTTAACCTTTTGACTCTGGGGAGCTACCCCTTGTGCTGAAATGTGATACCATAACAAGTCAACAGACTTACTGGCAAAGTCACATTTCTTCTTCTTTAATTGCAAATTATACTCGCGAATCCTACGCATGACCAGACGTAAGTGATCTGCATGCTCTGTCGGATTTCGTGAATATACGACTATATCATCGACGAAAACATGCACATATTTTCCTACAAACTCGCGGAAAATATCATTCATTGCCCTCTGAAATACGCACCTGAGTTGCAAAAACCAAACGGCATACGCATCCATTTGAAGAGACCTTCTGTGCAAACGAACGCTGTTTTCTCAATGTCTTGGCTAGCCATGGGTATCTGCCAATAGCCAGACTTCAAGTCCATTGTAGAAAATATCGTTGCGCCTTTCATCGAATCAAAAATATCGGATATATTCGGTAAGGGATAACTGTCCTTATGGCACACTGAATTTAATTTCCTAAAATCCACACAAAACTGGGTATCACCATCCTTCTTTAGTACTAGGGTTAATTGGTGATGCCCAAGATGATGACGAGGGTCTTATGACACCAGCTGCTAGCATTTCCTTAACTTGGTTCTTAACCAAGTACTTCTTAGCTAGCGGTAATCGATACACTTTCTGTCTAATAGGAGGATGATCTCCTGTCGGAATTGTACAGTGTACCTTGGGTATGCATCCTAAAGTGTTTGGACGAGCCGTATCGAAATTATTGGCAAAGTCGCTCAGTACTTTGTCAATAACTGCATATCCGGTCATTTCCTTACAACTGGCATATACATAATCATTCTGACTCCTAAATGGTATCTTAAATGGATATACCTGACCAAACCATATTACTTTATTGGTCCTGTAATCTATCCTTGCATTTCCCATATACAAAGCATCCACACTGATTAGACATTCATGCCTCATACTTTCCACAACTATGCTTGGAATTGGCCTGGCATCTTTGAATTTAATTTGGGTCTCTCCCAAAACATTAATTGGTGAACCATTTACGGCTAACAAAGTTTTAGCCCTTTTCAATGGATGAGCATTCAAGATGCTCCTCCATATATCCTTCCTGACAAGGGAAGTACTCGCACCAGTATCAACTAAAGCATCAATATACTCACCCCTGTCCTTTCGACTACTCGTTTCCATCTCGAGTCGGATAAGGAACCATTCAGTCGTCACTGGTTCCCTCCGAACTCATTTAACAGACTTCTGTGCTCGTTCACAACTTCAGCGTACAATCTACTCCAACCAGATGAGTCTCCTCCGATGCCATATGAATAATGGCCATACTCGTCCATGGATTCATCGGTTAGAACGAATCCATCACGGTCCTCGTAATCCTTATCGCGGTTCAATCGATTGGCGAAATCTCTCCTGGTGTTCCTGGAATAGTTTCGCGCGGTCATCTCCCGATGGGAATTATAGGAATTATAACCATCAGATTCACTCTGACAGTCCACCTGATCAACTTACATTGGCGATTCCCTTCGGTATTCACCATTGTTGGGCTGTCATTGCCATTTCATTGTGCGTCTGGGTTGCTGTTGTGACTGCTGGTTAAGAGGGCAGTCGCTCTGATAATGCCCAGCTTTTTGACATATAAAGCACGTCACTGACCATTTTGGTGACGTCAGTGCAGTTGGTGCGGAATAACACTCGGACACCATGTGCCCGAGTTTCCCACAACTGAAGCAGGTAATTGGTGGCTTCTGTGCACGTGGCACGCGTGTTGCATGATTCGGTGCAGGCTGTACCGCCTGTGGGAAATCTCGTTTAAAGTGACCCTGTCGACCACAGTTGAAGCATGTTATCGCTCGCTTCTTGGTCATTGGTTTTGTCGTAGCTCGAGCTTTCTGCCGCTGTCATGGCTTCGGTGGTGCTTGTTGTGCTAGTCGAAAGACCGGACCACTTTGTAGGTTCCTGATCACACCACAAAGCTTCTCAATTAGTTTGCTTTGTTGGGCAATCTGGCGCTTCATTGAGTTGATTACTGCCCACATGCCTCTACCCTCTTCCTCGTCAATCATATCCACCTCCATGACTTGCTCTTGGTGGATTGGAATGTTCATGGCTTGAAGAAGGCCATTGCATCCTTCCTTGTCTTCTGTCGCTTCCATTGCTGCTTTTAACATTTTTATTTTCTGCTGCACAATTCTACTCCCCATACCTTGGTCCTGCAAAGCACGGATGTACGCTGACATAATAATTCGCTGGTTATCTGGATTCTGGTTCGGATATGCCCTGGCAGACAGCTCTTTGAATCATCGGTTAAATGAGATAATCGTCTCATTGGCCTGCTGTCTTACCGCCTCCAAGTCGTATTTCACCCATTCTGATTCGTTGGCCGACACGAAGTTGACCGTGACAAAGTCCCTCAATTCTTCATACGTAACTTCGTTACGTACCTTCTCCAGATTCTGTAAGTGACTATCGACAATCATAAGCGTTAAGTGCGTGGATCCATGGTTTATTAGAGTGCGCCATGCGCCCTGGAACCTCCGTCTTCAGCACTCGAGGTTTCTGTCAGGGTTACCTCACCCTTACCTCCTTTAGTCGCCTCTTACAACACGCAGAGGATACGGAAGGTGTATTCTAAGCCCCACCTACAGGGCAATGGAACCAGTTATTCCCGTTGTAAATTTTCAAAAATAGTCTCTTGACTTGCAAATGGATATTCAATGAGCAAATATTTACTTTCTTGACAAAATGTGGCCATTACCTTGATGGTCAGCCATATTGACACGAGTCTATTTATAACAAATACATTTTGGTGGTATACCCCCTAAGACAGTGATATCAGTGAGTAGCTTCATAAGCTCCTCCTTCACTTTGAAAATATGGTTTCTTAAAGCTGTCGCTTTCTATCATAGCAAGTTAGCAACACTGCGCAAAGATTCTTACACCTACTGTGCTGATTCCTATTTATCAGAAACTACGATTATATATTACCAATATCAAAGATGTCATCTGGACCTTTAGCTCACCTGGTATTTTCAAAGCATAATTTCTTTAGGGTCTTACTCGAAAATATAAGACATCCCATGGGGTCATGACTTCCCACAAGACAATCCCATATTTACAATATGATGCGGATTGTAATATATATATATATATTGTGCTATAGATACTCTAGGTTCGAGGCATACATGTAGTAGTAATACATGTACTGGAGCCAAATTTGGTATGCAAATTGGAATGCAAGCGTCTGTTTACATTTTAGTCAACGGGATATATTTTAATATGCAGAAATCGATTAAAATGTGTGTCGTCCGAAAGTATTTTACAAAATTCAACCAAATTTAGTTTGTAAGTTACCCATATGATTGTGGAGTGCAAGGAGCTATTTACATTAGGCTCCGGCCCCAGGGGTGTGGGGCGTGTGGATCAAAATGGCAAAAAAATTGATGGTAATGCAACTTCTCTGAAACCGTTGGATGAAATTAAACAAAATTTGGTATGTGCATTGCCCATGTGATTGCGGCAGTTACCCACATGACTGTGGTATGCAAGACAACATTTATATTTGGCTCGACTCCCACCCCTGTCGGAGGATGGGTGGGTCAAAAGGTCAAGAAATTGATTGTAATGCAATTTCTCTGAAAGTGTTGGACGCAATTTGGTATGTGAGTTGCCCATATGATTGTGGCATGCAAGATACCATGTATTCAACCAACTTTGGTATGTATCTTACCCATATGAGTGTGGCATGCAAAGGTACATTGACATGTACTTTTGACTCCGTCCCGAGTATGGGGGGGGGGGCTGTGTGTAAAGGAGAGGTCAAGGGTCAAATCGATTGCAACACAACTCCTAGGAAACCAATAGATGGAACTCAAATGCATTTGGTACGTATGCGTGTTACCCATATCGGTTTGGGGGTGCAAGAGCATATTTACATGTGTTACCCAGATGGGTGCAGGTGCAAGATCACGTTTACATTTAGTTCCACCCGAGAGGTGTCACGCGTGTGCGTGCGTGCGTGCGTGCGTGCGTGTGGGTGCATGGTCAAAGCTGTGAACGTGGAAATTTGTGATGATGTGTCAATCGACCAAGCAATCTAGTCTTGTGAATGAAAAGATTATTTCAACATTCCAATGTAAGTGGTGTAAGAGACAATCTATCTTTGGTGACTACAACTTATTGTCAATTATCATTACTGTTTATATATTTTAAATGTAAATAAAGGTACATCAGCCAGATAAAGTATCAGGTTTTCACTAGTTTAGTATTATCATCTATCCCAACAATAATAGTTCTAGTATGAATACTTTAGTCAAAGCTAACTGTATAGTCCACATCTGTCTTTTGCATCAGCAATATAGAGACCACATCTGTCCTTTGCATTAGAAGTTGTTGTTTCCTCAAGACATCTACATGTACCACCTCCTTGTTTTGATGAATCGCCATCTTCTGAACCAAAATTGCATTAATTATGGAAATTTACCAATTGTAAGAGACCATCTGTCATTAGTGACTGACTTGATTGTGGTTCAATGTTACAATGTATGTAAAATAAAACCAGAATGCACTCAATGGAGATGCTGACTCATGCCAGAGTTGCACTCGGTTTTGACAATGCACTAACTGACCATATGACCTCAATATTTGAACCTTTGACTTCAGACTAAATTTTGTTCCTAACCAACCACAACATGAACATACATGTATGTTCTGGATCCGGTGATTCTATCTTCTTGCATTGCAGAATTATCGACGAAAATGTGTTTTCCAATGTGCTCTAAATAACCATGTGCCTTGACATTTGAACTTTTGACCTAAAGCTAAGTTTTGCTTCTATCCAGCCACAATATATGGATGTTTGTTACAGATATGGTGATTCTATCTTCTTGCATTGCAGAGTTATTGACATGATCGAGGAAAATGTGTATTCCGGTATGCACTAGCTGACGCCCGTGACCTTTATGTTTGACTGTTTGACCTCAAACTAAAATTCTTTCTAGCCACATACAATATAAATTCATGTGCCAAATTTGGTTATTCTATATCAAAGGATTCAGGAGCTATGCCTTGGAAAATCAGACAAACGAACAAGCAGCTCCACCAGCAGTACTCACACTGGCAGTTGGTGGCGTGAGTAATTAGCTTGGATTTACAATACACGTAAAATAGCTACATGTAATAGCCTACTAGGCAGTCAGGTTGTATATCAGTTTCTGCAACATTGATCGTAAAACTATTGAAATTTGCATGTAAAATTGATCTAATATGTGAGTTATCTATAAAAATTGTTCCAAATGGCTAATATGAAGCCATCTTCAAAAATTAGCTTCTGTGCCACAATTCTCTGTAGCTGTGGCGAATTCATTAAAAACTTAAATCTTGTTATTTATGCTACCGAAGGCGGGTGTGAGTATTGTGGTTGGTGCTGTCTGTGTGTCTGTTTATCCATGCAATATATCAGAGAAGTCACTAAATTTTGCAGGTCCATGTGAGCATGTTACTCCTTTGAGCCCAGTTTTAGCAATACAGATCTAAGTACACCATGGCAGTATAATTTCTGATAGTTAAAGAAATGTATATTTGATATAAAGGTTCATGCACATGAAAAGCAGTTGATGGTGATCGTCTTTGCAAATGTAGAAATCTGTTGATAACAAATTACGCCATGGCATACATGTACTCCTTTCACAATCAGGATCGCGTCTATCACATGTGTGGAAATGTAGCAAACCGAACCACTTGTTAATCGGACAAAATGAAAATGATTGCAATAGACATGATTAAACAAGAAACTGTCAGTCTGGAAAGTTTCTACCCATATAGTTTGGCTCACTGACCACTTCGCTGTCCTCTTCTAAATTCTCTTTAAAGCTGTCATTAGATGAATAATATGTATCACTTTGCTTATCCAGTATCTATCATGAGGGTTATTATCATCAGTCTTATTTGTCATATCAGCGCTGTTGATGTTACAGAAGAGGCGGCAGGTACTTTAGACCAAATAATAAGGAATTGAACACTAGAGCTGCTTATCACTTAGATCAACATGGATAGCTTTACAACAGGAAGTCATATGTACTGGTATTCGAAAGCTCATTATCACTGTTGTGCACCCACAGGTCACATTCTGTTGATCATCATCATCATCGATGTGGACTGATGTTAAGGAAATTTGTGTAACTGGAGTTGTGAATATAAGATTAAGTGTTGGTAAATCAGTGATTACCTGAAATAATAAATAATATACATTAGACGTGTTAGACATAAAATCAGCAAGCATAGACTAAGTACTTATAATTTACATTATTGGCATCAATTGAATGTCAGTAGAGAAGCAGCAACCTATCTTTTGTCATTCAGCAGGATATGACAAGCGGGTATACAATAAAATGTTATGGAATTCTCTTCGCTCAATATCTAGGCCTACATCAAATCCAGGTATTGGAGTTGGTGGGGTGTATATATACTGCTCAGTTGTATTCTATTCTTTCATATTTCATAATGCTTTCAAGAATAATAATTTCATACTTTTTCTGACTTTCCGAACTTCGTTTAGGAATTTCAAGCCCCATTTATGATATGTACAATCAGTGTACATTTGAAGCAAATCTTTAGAGGCCATCATTGGATTTGCTATTTCAGTTATTGTTTACATTTAATGTGTACGACTCCTAATGCTTCAAATTTCCATAATCCTTCCAAAACCAGTAGCTTAAAATAGCTGATTTTCCCTTTTCTAGGGCCTGTGTCCATACAATTTAGAAATGGCTCTCAGACATGTCAGAGGGTTTGGCGACTCCATAGACGGGAACAGTCATGTAGCCAGAATATAGCATCTAGAGGGGAATCAAATTTTGCGTTGTGTCTCAGAGAGATGTGTGTGTGGGTTGGTGGGTGATGATGACTGGATTAAGTCTGATGAAAAATGTTATCGAAATCGACGTCGATCCAAAATCCAATGTGGCTGTAAGCCATCAATTGTCATCTTGAAAATGGGTTTCCGGACAATAACTCTGTTACCCTTTGGTGGATCACATTGAAACTTCCTAGCATGGTTTCACTAGGTCTTGGGAAGAAACCTATCGAAACCGACGATGAACCGAAATCCAAGATGCCTGCCAGCCAATGGTGGCCATCTTGAAAATTGGTTTCCAGATGATAACTCTGTTACCGTTTGTTGGATCGCGTTGAAATTTCATAGGGTGGTTGGACTAGGTCTTGGGAAGAAATCTATCAAAATAGACGATGATCCAAAATCCAAGATGGCCGCCAGCCATTGGTGTCCATCTTGAAAATTGGTTTCCAGATAATAACTCTGTTACCGTTTGTCTGATCGCGTGGAAATTGTATAGGGTGGTTGGACTATGTCTTGGGAAGAAACCTATCGAAATAGACGATGATCCGAAATCCAAGATGGCCGCCAGTCAGTGGCGGCCATCTTGAAAATTAGTTTCCTGACGATACCTCCATGACCGATTAACGGATCTATTTGACACTTAATAAGGATGACTGGTCTGGGTCTGAGGAAGAATAAATATTTCCTGATAGCGCTCATTCAGTGGGTTGTCATCATGGTGGGGTATTATGCGCCGCTTGTGGGGGGTGGGGGTGGGGGTGGTCATCTTGAAAATTGGTTTCCGGACGATAACTGTGCTACTGTTTGTTGGATCCCTTTAAAACTTCAAACGATGACTGGGCTGAATTTGCAGAAGAAACCGATCGAAATCTGCACTGATCCAAAATCCAATATGGCCACCAGCCATCAGCAGCATCTTGAAAATGGGTTTACTGATGATACCTTCGCTATTGTTCTTCAGACCACTTTAAAGTTCATAGGATATGTGGACTACGGCTGGGGAAGAAACCTATCGAAATCTACGATCACTCGAAATCCAATATGGCCGCTTGCAACCAGTGGCAGTCTTGAATATAAATATAAAATTTTTAATCTGTTCTCAAGAAACAGTTGGCCGAGTTTAACCAAATTTGATAGGGACCATCCTTGGACCATAGGGATACAAGGTTGTTCAAACGAAGCCCATCTATAAATATGACGAGCAGCCATCTTGGATTTTGGCTGATTTTTAGAACTGTCTTTAACCCTTTCATGCTAAAGCTGGCCTATGCAATAGTCTTGAGGAATGTCCGTGCACAGGACAAGGAAAGGACTTTTTGAAAATTTATCACTGGCATGACTGGATCGATAACCAGGCCAGTCATTCCAGTGGTATATTTCCAAAAATAGTCTTATCTTGGCCTGCAAATGGATATTCAATAAGCAAATATTCAGATTTTCTTGACCAAATTTGGTAATTAAAGGGATAAAAATCGCCTCCCCGAAGCCGAATGGGAGATTGATTCGAAATTCAAAAAACAACATCTAGGGTACCAGCAGAACAAAGTGTTAGAGCTTGATGAGCCAAATGCTTCGCGGCCATCTTGCATCACCTAATTTTCGTGAAAACTACTTCTCCTGAATCGCTGAAAAGATCTGGCTGAAATCTGGGAAGTATGACTAGGGACTAAGGCAGTGCATTAAAACCTGGCCACCATCAACCAAGCAGATTTCGGCAAGTTGGTGGCCATATTCCTGATATTGGAATTTAACTGTTTGCCAGCCATCTTGCATTTTCCCTCCACGAAAATCTATACTAAATCAATGAGAAATATAAAAGTTCTTCTCGAGAACCACCAGACCAAATTTAACCAAATTTGGTAGAAAGCATCCTGGGGCCATCGGGATCCAAGTTTGTTCAAACTAAGCAGATTGACCTATGTAGCCGGTGTCCATCTTCGATTTTGGTTGATTCTTAAAAATTTCATTAAAATCTAAAACTACTGGGGCGATTGACACTCATGAATTTGGTCAAATGTTTCGGCAGCTGTCATGAATGACCTAATTTTCCTGGAAATGACTTTTCAAGAATGGCGTAATGGATCAGGATGAAATTTTGGAAGTATAATTAGGGACTAATGGTCATTCAAGTTTGTCCAAGGAAGGTTAGTAAGTACTATAACAAAAGATCAGAATTCAGCATGTTGGCGGACATATTGAAATATATGATGGATTTTGAAGCCACAATTGGTTTTATTATTGGCTCCATTAGTTTGTCTGTTTGTCGGACAAATGCATCGATGTTCCAGGTAGGCGATGCTGGCACTGTGGGCATATTTTGCCTTTGTAATTTCAAAATAAAGGCTTCGGAGGATGGGTTAGTTATCATCCCCACGTTTTAAAAAAACGTCGGGCTATTGTAATCGCCTCCGTCCTGTCCCAATATCCGTCAAGCTATCTTATCGCAGAACGTTGGGTGGAATTAAACCAAATTTGTTATGTGGATTAACCATGTGTTTTTGCTTTGCAAGATAATATTTAGATTTGGCTCCGTACACCCCCCCCCCACTCCCACCTCACCCCCCCCCCACTCCGGGGGCAGGGCATGGCAGGTGTCAAAAGGTAAAATCACTTGTAACGCAACACCTTTGAAACGGTTACACGGAACTCAACCAAATATGATATGTGACTTACCAATATGATTGCGGAGTGCATGAGGCCATTTATATTTGGCTCTGCCCACAGGAGCTGGAGTCAAAAGGTGAATTTTTAACCTGCGTAAATTCATTGTAATGCATCTCATCCGAAATTGTGTGACAGAATACAACCAAATTTGGTATGTGCATTACCCATATCAATCTGGAGGACAAGAGCCCATTTACATTTGGCTCCGCCCCAGGGATGGGTGGGGAATAGGGGGAGGTCGTCAAAAGGTCACACTATTAATTGTACACGTAATGGACCTCCTTCGAAACCATTGGAAGGAATTCAACCAAATTTGGTACCAGTATGTGGGTTACTCATAGGATTCCGCTTTCCCAGACGATATTTAGATTTAGCTCTGCCACCAGGGGCCGGGACAGGGGTCAAAAGGTCAAATCACTTGCAACGCAACTCCTCTGCAGCTGTTAGAAGGAACTCAACCAAATTTGATATGTGAGTTACCCATATGATTGCGGGGTCCAAGAGGCCATTCACATTTGGCTCTGCCCCCAGGGGCGGGGTCAGAAGGTAAAATTTGTACCTGCAGTAATTAATTGTAATGCATCTCCTCCCAACCCATTGGACAGAATTCAACAAAATTTGGTATGTGAGTTACCCATATCAATGTGGAGTACATGAGCCCATTTGTATTTGGCACCGTCCCAGGGGTGGGTGGGGTGTGGGTCAAAATGTCACAAAATTGATTGTAATGCAACTCTTCCGAAACCATTGAACGGAATTAAAACAGATTTATTGTAGTATGTGAGTTACCCATATCAATGTGGAGTGGGTGAGCACATTTACATTTGGCCCCATCCCCAAGTGGTGGTAATGGGGTCAAAAGGTTATGAAATTGGTTGTAATGATGCAACTCCTCTGACACTGTTTGACGAAATTCGACCAATTGAGTTACCCATATGATTGTGTAGTGCAAAGGGACATTTACATTTGACCCCTCCCCCGGGGTTGGGGTGGGGTTGTGGGTTGTGGGTTGTGGGGTGGTGGTGTTAATTAAAGTTAAAAACTGTGAACCGCTCAATCTATTTTTTATTTGTTTGAGCTATCAATCTGAAACCTCTATCTGGGCCTACTTACGCATAGATCAATTAGTCTCTAGATAACTGTCTTCAGACGCTTCACTGTTGGAGTATTGACTCTTGATTTACACCGAGTTATTATCACTATGCATATCACGACAGCTGCTGCCCTCAATGCTACAACGCTAACAAAGTTAAATATATTCTGGCAGCCTCTTTTTAGTTGTCTCTTCATTATTTTGTTAAATCCCAGGAACAAAATAAATCGCTAAACGTTTGTAGGAATCGCGTGTGCAGAATTTCAATTTGTTATCAGTTTTCGTGGCGTCGCCTTACCTGCGCGATAAGTATCATATGTGGACCAATTCACGAATCAATTGTTATTTCTAGGAATAGAAAATTATTGAAATGTTTTTGAGGATTTGCTAGTTGTGACTGTTAAATACAGTCGATTACATAATTTTGCACCAGGCATATCAGTCGTTAACAAAAGCTAAAACGAAACGAAAGTAAATGAGGCAATACAAGCGCTGGTATTAACGTCACGTGACGTGCGTTGGATTTCCCTCTTCAGTTTCCGTTTTTCGGGAAGACGAACAAAATGGCTAAATCATCGATTGGCAAAGCTGAAATGCGGTATTTGACGATCGCTGGAACGGTGATAGCACATCGTTTCATTGGTTGTTAAATGCTCAGATAGTCTTGTATTTAGATAGTGAAACGAGTTGTATAGCTTGGAGACCAATCTGAGATAGTGTATTTGCCTGAACTAGTAGCTTTAATTATCTTCATTTAATCATTGGTTTTACTGTCATTAAATCTTTTTAAAAGAAAACCAGGAGTCTGAGTATCTTTTAAATCAATTTTGTACTATTTGTTTTTTTATTAATGTTTATCAATCTAGCGTACAGGTTCTATATGCATTCTGCTCTAACCCCAGGCGCTTGCAACAGCCAGCAGCACACATCAGCAACATCTAACAACACCAGCGACAATCTGGGTTATAATGTGTTATAAATGACCTGTGCTGTTGTGACATAGTGGATTCCTCAGTAGGTTCTAATAAGTCGAACCTGTGTAGGAATCGACTTTATATGTTTGAAAACTTAAATTACCGTAATGCTATTTTCAAAGCAGCCATATCTGAAAAGTCGACGAATATTTTGAAACTAATGGGGCGTTGACTCCTGTGGCCGTAAACAATGTTTCAAAATATATTGGTATTTGGGTAGACATGGCGCCACTCAAACTACTAATCGCTGCATTTATATCAGATGCTAATAAGGTCTGATCAAGTGAGATAATCCACTTAAGTGTTATCTATTTCATTGCCACATAGTTATCTCCATACCGACACTGTAAACCAGATATGGAGAAATTCAGTGAAGAATTCGATAAAGAAACAACTAAAAAATTACGTTGTTATGTGAGTGCTACCGACCAAAACCTAAAAGACTCCAATTGCCAAGGCTGACGTAGTCGGTTTCATCTTAGCTGAACTAGAAAAGTCAAGTCTTCTTCATGCAGAAGACGGTGGTAGTGATGAATCATGAGACAACCCACTGCCAGACTAACCAAATGGTGGTGATGATAATCAGAATGATCCATCTGAGCATGAAATAGAGGCCAATAGGTTAAAGTTCGAAATAATATTTCTCGAATATGAGAGAACCTATAAGAAAATAGAGGGATAAGTTGAAATATGAAAATCAACGTGAACAACCATATAACAACGAGTGAATCGTTGATATATCCATGGAGGTATGGCTCTTTCCGACTTTCACCCTGATGCGTTTTTTCACCATTTGCAGTAGCGACTAGGACATTCAATTGGCCAGGACCTTTTTTGTCCAGTCGGGTGAAAAAAGCAACTATGTCCCTGCGCCATCAACAGGAAGAAAACTACCATGTATTGAAATTAGCTGTCTTGAAAGAATTCTCACTTTTAACAGAGAGCTATAGACTCAATTTCAGAAAGTGTACTGCAGCCTATAAATTTAAGCCACATGAGCAGGATAAACATTGACGCAGTTTCTTACACCAATGGCTAGATTCAGAATCTGTGTGTTCTTTGATCAATCATCAGGGCTGATGTTACTCGAGTAGTTCAAGGCTACCCTTGACACCGATCAATCTCATCACCTAAGAGTATTACATGACGTTAAAAATATTGATGTAGCCGATGAGATAATAGATGATTTTCCCATTGAACAGTTATCAATAGAGCCAAAAGAAATGTGGAACATGAGTAGAGTCTGAAACAAAAGGAAGGATAATACATATAGACCTCAATCCCCTCGCGTTCAGGTAGATCTTGTGAGGATCGGTATAGATCGAAATCGCCAACATATTATAGATCACAATCACCCTCATGGTCAAGTGGTTTCTGTGACGATTGTGATAGATTTCGTAATAATGCTCACCATCTCTTTGCTAGAGACTTGAGGCTAGCTCAGACAGAACCCATAAAATATTAGTAGTAGTGTCGGTAGTAAAATGATACCACCACCCTCAACTGGCCACCGTACGGCGATCCGCGGCCCCCACCGCTCTCTCAATCAATGGGGCATAGGAATTTGAGACATGTGATGTTCGTGGTCGAGATGGGAGTTGCTGACATTGAAAATAAAACTCCCGTGCGGACCCCACCTGTCCGGGAGAACCTCCTCAGGATACCAGCCAGTGGCCAGCCTATCTATTCTGTGTAGGCTCAGACAAACACGTAGTCTCTGCCAGAGTCGCATCGGCATGATGGGACCACCTATAGGGGCTTCCAGCTACCTTGGCAACGCTCACCTGGGAGGAGGCTAAAGTGATTAGCATGTGAACCATGACAGACTCTGGCATGTTCATGTGTTATGCAGAGAGTCTGGTGCTGAGCCGAGGTCTCCAGCAGACAACCACGGCTTATCCTCTCCACCCCATAGAAGTGGCAGACAGACATGATCTCTTTATGTGGGTGAAAGCGGTCGTAAACGTTTCTCCGCAAGGGGTCGATCCAAGGATTATACTGGGGGTCATCCCGGAAGTGGGCCCACTTGGCATCCAATATCATGGCAGTCTCAGCGCCCTGTGTCACTGCTGTAGACGCCAGCACGAGCAGTATGATGAGAATCATGGCTATATATGAAGAGGTAAACTGAACAGAGTGAACCCCTCGAGAAATATCTGTGCCAGATCGAGCCCTGTTCCATCCGGATCGATAGTGATCTTCATCCCCCTTCTGGGGCAGGGGCTAGCTGTTTCACTCTGCCGCCAGTTAAGAAACGTAGCTCTAGGACTATATGAGTCGTTTGCGGGCTAGTGAGTCCGACTCGCTGAAGCAGTTTAACAGCACCCTTGACGTTGGAGACTTGTGACACCCCATCTACCCATAGGGTGGCCTCCTGGAGGCTAACAGCTTCTTCTGGTCCATCGAATGGACGACACAGTAGGAGCTTTCCACCTGTAACCCCTATCCGGTGACCAACCTTCGTCAGGGAGACACCTTCACCTATGTAAGCGAGGAAGGATGATCCCCGATTGTAGAGCTTTCGAACTGTCCCATCCTTTTTCACAACAGTGGAGAGGGGAGTAACTTCTGCTATGGGTGTGATTGGAGCCAGTGCGGGTGTGGAAGCTGTGGCCACTCTCGCTACAGGGGTGGGTGCTCTCGTCGCCATCCCGCTGGGTGGCGTGACACTAGCCACCGCTGTCTTGGCCACAGGCTTGGGGGTGGGGCAGCAGCAGATCACAAGGAGGCTGGAGAAGCATGCTAAGTATATGACACTGGCACAGAGTATGCTACGGACTATCGACGAGTCTGTCAGCAAAGCTCTCGAGGATCACCAGGTCACCGATGAAGAGTACCACCATATATTGAAGGTCCAAGCCCTGTACCACACGGAGAAACGTAAAGTGTGAAAGCAAAACCTCAAAGGCTCCAACGGGCGGGTTGATATGGAGGAGCTAAAAACGAGATGTTATGGCGAGGTCACCCCACCAGTCTATGGGGTCGAGACGACTACAAATAGTGTGCTGCCTGTGCGGTGGCTTTAAGAACACCAGCATAGATGGCCTTCCCACTGAACCTCACGACACAGTCATCCGGAGCCAACCGCCCCTCCTCGGTACACCCTTGACTGGCCTGAGAGGTCTACTGGATGATATTCCAGAGCTAACACCATTCTCCTTCACAGTGGATGGACGGGCCCGAACCAGCTTTTCCATCAACCCACGACCACTGACCAACCACCCCATCACCATCAAGGATGCGAAGCAAGCTCATACTTGGATGGCTGCTACAAACCTCTCATACTAGAATCAGCAGCTGAACTTTGCTGTGTGGTGTGCCATGGCAGGAT
This sequence comes from Chaetoderma sp. LZ-2023a, assembly GCA_034401795.1. Classification (NCBI taxonomy): domain Eukaryota; kingdom Metazoa; phylum Mollusca; class Caudofoveata; order Chaetodermatida; family Chaetodermatidae; genus Chaetoderma; species Chaetoderma sp. LZ-2023a. Next base: position 66,337,239 of record CM067368.1, on the reverse strand, counting down.
GTGGGGTAAGTTCCACCCTGCTTCACTCCTATTCTGGTACTCCTGCCAGCTGTCTCAGATTCCACGTGTACTTAATGGTGCGACGAATCCTCCATGAGCTGGGTGCAAGCCTTCCTGATACAAATGACTTCAACCCACATCTCAACAGTCATAGCATCTCAGCGGCCAGCAGACTACAGAGAGAATTCAGCGTTCACCCAGACTATCGGTGGCGTGATGGTGACAACAGCGGCCTAGGGGTTATGTACTGTGACCCAAGACATGAGTACTCAGGATTCCCCTATCGAACAGCCCGATGAGTAGGCCGCCGGAACACAGTGACATTCTCGTTCAATCCAGACTCTGACCCTGGAGCACTGGTGCAAAATATGCACATCACTGGCTTGCGGCAGGACTATCCAGATGTGTAGAAGTACTTTGTCCCACACACCACCTCAGGCCTCACACCAGCAGGGATCGTTCAGATCAACCAGTCCCTGGAAGCACTGTGCTACTGCCTCCTTACAGCACAGACCAAGCTGCATCATTCCATAGATGGTGTCAGCGGAGTGGAGATCGGGGCCATGTTCATCAGTCTCGTTGAGGATATGATCATCGTGGCAGGCCCCAGTAGTCTTATTGCTAAGTTCCAGCAGGGGTTGCAGAAGGCCCATCGCAAACTTGACATTGCTTTTTCACCACACCTACAGTTGATTCCGAGCAACATGATCGTGAACATCGTGGACCTCCAAGTCAGGGGCTATAACAACATGATAGTCGAGGGGAGTTCCCCCAGTGTCCACTTCGGCTTCAACGGTGCTATCAACGCACCGAGGCGTAGTACAGGCCATACAGTCGTTCCGACCATGACACTGCAGCCAGTCGACACAACACTTCCCATGGCAGCTCCGACCCCGACTCTGCAGCTAGTCGACATGACACCACTTCCCGTGGTAGCTCTATGAGTGTTGTCAGGCCTAGCTATCGTGGCGCTCAGGATCAGCCTACTCCGCCACTAGAAAATCAGCTATAAGACTATCCTGACTCTCTACAGTAGCAGTGGGGACTACGGTGAGACACTGAACCAGCTTGGCCTGCCCTACAGCCCCTATACACGCTGCCAACATGCACATCCAAGGGCTGGATGGTTCCACAGCGCATCTTTTTTCCAGCTTGTAGTATCGCAGAGCCTTGTTCAGCTCTGAGTCAGGTGAGGCCATGGAGGTCTGCAGCTGCTGGAACACATCTGACAGGTACTCCCGATCCTAGTAGAAACCTTTAGCTCGCAGGAGCTGCTCGAGGATACTCCCACCCATGATAAGGTATTCGAGGAAGCAGATCTGCCCCTTACCAAATCCTAAATAGAGCTTCACAGCTGTCAGCTCCTCTGTCAGCTCAGCACCGGAGAGCTGAGCGAGCTCATCTGGTGTCTTCTTCTTGTAGTCCTTCAACTCCCTCCTGAAGACCTTATAGTACTTCTCGCATAGCATGAGCCCAGATATGTTTAAGATGTCTCAATAGAGAGATGAATATTCCTGAGTACCAACCCAGCCGGCTGGCAGATGCAGACCGGGAAGATCTTATTAGCTCTCTCGACAGGGGACACAGAGATTTAACAGCATTGTATACTCAGTGCTTAAATAATGACGTCAACGGTACAGATCGTGAAGCAACTGCCCGAGAGCCTATAGAAAATCTGCTCAAGAACTTTACCAAACATGGCAGCCGTTTACCCCTCTATATACCCAGACATTAAACATGCTGCAGTATGTGCAACATCCACATGGGGCCATTGAACCTGCGACATCGCACCACACTGATCCTCGAAAGGACTGCCTGACAGTCATTCGACCCAGTATACACGATGAGAACTCATTGTCCGCTGCTGGGAAGTACATTGACAGTGCAATCTCGGCACAGATCCACGAGATCAAGAGCATGACACTCGAGTTCAAGCTTCAAAGCACAGTAGAACAGATGGTAGAGCTCCCGCAGGTTCTGAACAGGTGGGAGATCGTGCAGAGCAACATCACCATGGACACCACCTATGTGAACGATGAGTACCGAGTCCTAGGTCCACTGGCTCGTGGACCAACCTTCTATGCGAAGGGAAAGGGGTACTACGCTGTGGGGTGCAATGAGGGGTTCATGGAATTCGAACTACGGGCAGGTGTCGAGAAGCCTGTGGCAGTTCTACTCTTAACCCTCCTCGAGAACACACACGCGAATCCGGCTGCCATGCAGGATAGGCTGTTCCTCCGGACACTGAGCATCTCGCAGATGCGACGATGAATGCTCCAAGACTTCATGTCTGGCATGACGAGAATGACCAGGAACTGAAGCAAACGTGTTCCAAACACCGGATCATGCATGTGGAGCGAGAACACCAGCAGGTCCAAGCCACAGCTAACCAACGGGTAGAGCTGGCATTGCATCGTGGTGCATCAGACTGTGTCGCTGTTGCAGTCCTGGTTCAGAAGGGAGGAGCCATCTAGCAGGTGGATAAGCTAGACGACTTCAAGCTTGTGGTTGCTGGGACCAATGTTCTTGGTGAGGTACACGAGCTGGCTGACTGCCAACTCTACGGACAGAAAACTAAGTCATATGCACTTCTGTGAATAACCAGTGGAAGCGATGACCTCGATTCGGCACTCGAGGGTCATCACCACATCGGGGGCAGGAACATCCCACATAATCAGTGCAACCGGAAACCTCATAGCTGGGACTTGCTCATTAGGTGTGATGGTACTTTAGTTTGGCTATGCTAAGGTATGCGTGTCGAACACATCAGGTATTCAGCTTGAGCGTGTGTAGAGCACGACTCCTGTTGTCACTGCTGCAGCTGCCACCACTACTATAAGCTCTGCTGTCTTCTGACCTGTCGATGCTTCATAATCGAGCGTTGGCTCAGATATCTTTTCAGCCTCGTTGTACTCATCGAGACTCTCATCTGCCTCTTTGAGCTCGGAGTTGGCGTCGGTGTGCCTCCCTCTGGTGCATATGCACGAGGGCTTAGCTGTACTCAAACTTCTCCTTAGACAGCTTCTCCATCGCCTGGTTATGACGCTCATGCTCGACGTCTGCCACCTTCTTGTTGGTGAAGCTGAGTCCCCAGTTCACTAAGACAAACACGTACGCATTCAAGATTGCGGATGCCATGCTATAGACTACAGTTTAAAGCTACTATATAGCTCCCCCAGCGATGGATATGTATGAACCAGAGGCTTATAAAGATCTAGTCAAGGATATAGATGATGTGGACTATGAGGAGGACTATGATGCGGAGGATTATGATGCGGACGACTACGATGTAACGGAGACCGCGGGTGAGTATGATGATGTAGCGGAGACCATGCCTGAATCCCGCAGGCTAGTACACAGAGCAAAAGGAATCTATTGCACTTACATAAAAGGTTCTATTGGTCTGCTGGCGGCAGTTGGGGCTCTGATCGCTCTGTTCACACTGAAGGCTGGCGAGACGGTCCACAAGATCGCCAACAATGCTCTCCATAGGATGGAGAAGATTTCTGAACCCATACCAGCCATCGCCTCAGGAGTAGGTACGTTCTTCAGAGTCACAGGTCCTTGGCTACTGTATGTTGCCATAGCGCTTGCAGCCATCTGGGCCACCGAACATTTAAGTCGCACTATATAAGGATGGCCTCTCTGTACAAGCTGGTCAAGTCCCTTAACTTCCGAGCGTTCGTCGGTAAACTACTGTTCAGTGAGGATCCAGCAGAGATTAGACACCAGTGTACGGAGGTGTTGAGGATGTCTTCCATGATGGTTGAATGAATGAGACCCGTCTGTTCGTCTGTTTAGAGTTCATCCAGGCGTGCATGACAGGACGGGAGTGGACATCAGTGATGAAATCCGGGAGTTTATCAACCGTCTTTCTTGAGGAACTCTACTATCAGCCTGGTGGTTATTACCGTGAGCCCGCTCAACTACTCGAGGCTGTACGTCGCAGGGGCGACAACTTCACATTGAAGACAGTTAGCCGCTGGTTCAGCCACCAGGCGATGTGGCAGATATACAGACCTCGTCACCGCACATCAGGCATGCCCATTTCGAGGAACCTGTCCCGAACAGAGTTCACCAGGCAGATGTTCTATTCCTTCCACATGACTCGGTTGGTTGTAGGACCTACAAGTAAGCCCTCACCATCGTCGATGTCGCCAGCAGGTACATGGCTGCAGTACCACTCACAGACAAGTTAGCTGGCCAGGTGGCCCAGGCATTCCAGGGTGTCTACGAGGCTTCGGAATATCCCCTCCAGTGGCCGGAATTGTTGCAGGTGGATGAGGGTAGGGAGTTCAGAGGGGAGACCTTCATGTGGAAACACGGTGTGGCAGTTAGGCGAGGCGAGCTAGGGCATCACCGTTCCCAGGCTATCATTAAGCGGTGGAATTGGACACTGGCAGAGGGACTGTTCCCACACCAATATGCCCAGGAAATGGCCGCACCGAGTGAACGTTCGAGAGTATGGGTGAGAGGGCTGCCTGCTGTGGTGGAGAGATCCAATGCCAAGGTTAGTAGGCTAATCGGGAAGAAGCCGGTAGAGGTTATCAGACACTCTGCTGTTGCCAGTCGCAGCTCTAGAGGAGCGAACAAGGGAAAGGAGTGCCTACCACCTGATGCTCTGGTGCAGTACCTGTATGAGCCTGGTGAGCTGGAAGGCGGTCGACGTCGTGCAACAGATCCTAACCGGTCGATAGATGTTCACAGGCTTGACAGGTATGTGGAGGCGGAGGGGCGGCCGACACTGTACTCCCTGCCATGCCAGCACGGAGTGCCCAGGTGACCATTTGTCGCAGAAGAGCTTCAGCTAGTCCCTGAAGACACACAGCTACCACCCCCTAGGGTGCTAACATGATACTCGATGGGCTCGGTATGGACCCCATCTGCCAGCACATGGCACTTATCATAGTAAGCGGAGAGTCCGAGTTTTTTCTGCACATATGTCACCATACCCTGATTGCGCATGTGTAGGCCTCGGTTTTTAGCTCTGTCCACCCCACCATGTAGGGCACTGTAGAAACTCTGCCAAGAGACCTCATTCTGCCGCTTTGACATTCCCTTAGCCGAGCACTTACTCGCAGCTGCGCTTTCCACGTGGTAGCATTTGGAGCAGAGAGCAATGCCACAAGAGCCTTCGAACTCGAGGTTGAACAGTCCCGGAGTCCATCCAGACCATTTGTCCCAAGCTAGCCAGTCCCGCTTATGAGCCTGGTACTCTGCTTGCATCTCAGGGCGAATGACGTCGTCGAGGTTCGAGCCTGCTCTAGTGATATACGCGGAGTCAGTGTCCATCTGCGGGTACTCAAAGCTGTCACAAGCTACGTAGCGATCGAGGAAGTCACAGTAGATCTCCAGCATTCACAGCTTCGCGAGCTCATAAACGGCTATCCGCACCTGGAAGGGCCTTCGAATAGTGATTCTCGGCTTGTGACTCTGGAGCTCGTATGACTCACCGAGCTCCTCAAGATCTTCGAACCATGCACTACGCAGTGCCTTGTCTACCACGTGTTCATCCTTCATGAAGCTGGTGTTGCTATGGCGTTCTAGGGCCTCAATGAGCTTCCTGTAGTCACTGCTGCTGAGGAGTTTGAAGAGATCTGCCAAGAGCGCTTTGCTCTTATCTACATCTCCCGAGCAGCGGGCCTCCATAACCTTCTCCACGAACCACTCAAATGGGCGCTTGGCCTCATAGTCTATGGTGCGGTATACAGCAGTGATCTCCAGGCCATGGGTTATATACCACTTGAGTGTCGGTGCATAGAGCAGCCGCTTCTTGCCAGAGAGGGCGCCAACCAGCTTATGGGTGGTGGGTTGCTTCCGCCCTGTATGCTCTAGATATGCCAGCATCTCAGAAGAGAAAGCCTATACCGGGATCTTGCAGTTATAGAAGAGCGGGGGCATTTCCTCGAACTTTGCCCACATGGCCTTAGGGTCCTCTGTATCCACCTCAGCAAATCCAAACGAGTGGTCTGCTAGGAGCTCCTCCTTAAAGCGGGCTACACCACTGGCAACTGACCAATGGCGCACTGTCTCCTTACCACAGGGCATCTCGTTGGCCATCGTTGACAGGTACAGAGCATTTGCGTCGTAGCCGAGTAGACGTCGGCAGACACGCTCACTCTGGCGGATGCATGTCACACCTGCCTCGTGGTATCGGCTGAACACGATGCTGGGCCCTCCAACAATTGCGTCCTTCAGGATCTCGTAAGCCTCCTTGCCCGGAGAGTAGAGGCGAACATCCAGCATGTGCTGAGCAGTTCCATGTAGGAGGTACTGCAGTGACACACCTACGAGAGACACCGCGTCTTTGAGGATGTCCATTTCTCATTCTTTGTAGAACTCCCGCATCTGCTCTAGGGCTTCGATGAATGGACTGACGTCCAGGTTGTTGTAGTATTGCAGCCAGTTGGCGAATGGCCGCATTCTGTGCTCGCTGAATGTCTGGTTACATTGTTCCCACTCTGTTCGCGTCAAGAGGTAGCCACCCTTGAGCTTAGATGTCCATGCTGAGTAGTCAGGAAGCCCTGGATTGTTGAGATTATCATGTGTATCAAACCATTCATATGGGAGCCAGCTCTTCTGCTGTGTACACCTGTAAGCTTTGACCCATACCTTGTATGAGACTCCTGGGCCGAGGTAGTTCAGCACATCAAGAAACCGTAGCTCAGGTGTTATGAGGAACATGGTCTGACTAGCCTTCTTGGCGACTTTCACCGTACCTGTACTGTCAGTCAGCTCATCGACAAAGTACTTCTTGATGAGGTTCAGGTCATACCGCCCAGAGTTGAACCCCAGTACATGCACTTGGTCACACCACTCGTTGATCAGTCGCTGCTGTCGCTTTGGGAGCTTGTCCAGGTCTGTTGCTATGTACTGTGCCCTAACCCTTGTCCGGATTAGAGATGCTCGCCATTGGATCACCAGCATGAACTCTCTGATCAGTTCTTTGGGGTCAGGATTGCAGAGGTGAGTGGGCTCACTTGTGGCGCCCTCTAAGGCGCAGCCAACTGACACAGAGATAGGTATGTGAGTACTCTCGATCTTGAGAGTCTCCGTAGGATGAGTCTTGATCCCATCTAGGAGTGCTTCGAAGTTGTAAACTATGAAGTGTGGTTATGGGACAGTCCGAACTCGTTTAGGGACGCTTGGACAGCGTTTTATACAGCACTCCCACTGTACTACAAGCTGCATCCAGACACTCTCAGCTTCTCCTCTCTCAGGACTCTCTTGCGGTATCTTTGTTTGGCATCCTCACCTCGCTGGTGTTGTGGACACCTGTGCCAGCGACAGCCATGGAACTGGTAAACGGTGTTGGTGGTCGGATCATACCCATCTACGGGGGCACCCTCAATCCAATGCTCGCCACTGTGCCCACACTCCACATGGTGTTTGTGTACACCTCTGTTTCTCGACTCGTACTCGACCCAACGAGTAGCCGCTGAACTGGATGGTTGAGGCGGATAGAAGGCTTTCTCATACGCAGACTGTGGTGCCTCAACCTTCTCGCCAGGACACACGATTTTTGTTTTGCCGCCTGTACAGTGATCAGCATGGCGTTGAAGACTGCATGCCTGTGTAAACCTCTGCTGACAGTGACTGCAGACTAGTGTATGTGCCAGCATGGAGATGTTCTTGATGTAGTAGGCGTGGTGGTCCCACACTCCGATGGTCATGGTATAATGGTAGTGATCCGCTTGCCTGATCAAGTGCCAGGTGCCCTCTTCAGTTGGTTCATACACGCGAATCCCGATCTTGGTGAAGATCTCTACCTTGTTCAGCTGATCCAGCGAGGTCTTGCAGACATCAGGTACTGTCTTGCCATAGAACTGTGTGGCAAGCTCTCGTGCAGGAGTTGTATTTCTATCAGCTCTCGCTCCTCGGTGGACTGCTAGACATCTCCATAGACACATGTTGTCCCTGTAGGTGTCGAGGGCAGTCATACTCTTCTTCTGTTGCAGCAAGTCTGGGAGGGGGCCTGTCCCAAGCAGAGGTTGGCGGTCGATGACAGCCCTAACCTCAATGTTGACTGATCGAATGAAAGCCCACTTGGTGTTGGTGTCAATCGATATTGTCTGTGTCGAGACAGGCTTGCTCTCTTCCTGCCACCCAGTCCTGAGCTGCTCCTATCGTGTTCAGCCACGGGCTCCCTGGAGCATTCTTGTGGAAGAGCATCACCCTACCATCTTCGATGTGACGGATGCAATAGGTATGGGTGTAGCGGAGGTAGAAGGCATTCTGGACAGTCTGCTGGATATTTTGCATGATCTGGGCTGTGAGGTCGCCTTCTAGACCTTTGAAGAATGTCCAGCATTCTAACCGGCATCCTCTATCCTCTGTCTCCCTTTCGCCGAGTCAGTTGTCGAGAATGTGTTCGGCTTCTCACCTCATGCTCCGGGCTAAGGGTTCAGACCTCAGCCCCCTCATCATTCGCTTAGCGATCCTGCATAGGGGAGGTAAGCGCTCGCTACAGTCTTGGCTTGCAAGCTAGGAGTCACCTCCGTGTCCACCTGACGAAGCTAACGGAGCCGCTGCGCTTTCTTGTGGGGATTCAAAGGATCGTCTTTGGTAAGCGCTGGAAACCTTCCTGTCTTCATTGCTCGGAAGAGTCGCTTTGGCACGGGCCTGTCTGATCATCTGGAGCAGGTCAGCTTTCTTGGCCTTAGAGGCTACTCTAAGGCCGAATTTATTTGCAACCTCGCGAAGCTGTGCAACAGTAATCATGTGGTATGTCCCTGTGGATGACTGTCTCTAAATGGACGTTCAGACCTATTATGTGTGGTGATCACAAGGCGATCAGTACCTGTCGGGTGGACCGTCGTGTCGATGTGATGTGGAGGACTGTTTCTAAATGGACGTTCAGACCTATTATGTGTGGGGATCACAAGGCGATCAGTACCTCTGGGTGGCCCGTCGTGTCATGTGATACCGACGGAGACTATGTGCGAGAGATTGTATGCTTATATTGTACCGAGAAATCACTTTATTCTCTTGGTTCTTGGTACCAATCAGGACCGGAATGAAGCGAGAATTTCAAAACTGTTTACCATTTTAAAATCGGGCCAGAAATGGCCGAGTTATCCACAAGTGCTAATAGCGAGATTTGAACCTGTGATTTTAAGTTTGCTAATAAACATAAGGATCCAACGCATTAACTACCTCGGCCATGTATTAGTATGTAAAGCTGATAAGTTATGTGTTCTCATTGCTGTGCTACATGTATGAGATGCGGTCGATGTCCAGGAGCTGATATGTGGGAGTAGCGAGCATTCAGAGGTTGGTGGGCGAGGATCACTGGATTATTTCTTGTTTCGAAGCGTGAATTTCAAAACTGTTTACTATTTTAAAATCGCCGGTATACCAATGGATGCAGTGTCTAATTAGGTGGTAACGCATAGCAGCTACTATTCTTGACTTTCATTGACTGTGCGAGTTGGTCTTGACATGATGTATTCGTGATGTCTTACGGGTAAAGAGTAATTGTAGACATGTTTATCTTTTGCTAATAACGAGATTTGAACCTGTGATTTTACAATTTTAAAAGTGAATAATACAACGCACTTACTCTCTCGACTATGTATGTATTAATAAATAATGCTGATAAGTTATGTATTCACAAAGACAAAAATAATTATAAAAATAGCCAAGAGAAATACTTAGTCACAAAGATACAGGAAATTTGATATAATTCAATAAAAATACAGGCATTTAAATACAAGAAATATGAAGAACGGATGAAAGACGAGTTACCTCCCTTGTATACAGATAGTCATCGTGATATATTGCGCAGAACCAGAAAGACTAAATATGAAAATTTATTTACAATTTGATAAATAGACTACTGAATATTTTGACGGCTATAGCGGTAACATATTCCAGTCAAATACATTTCAATTTACGTTTTCACAACTCACACTCAGAGATAAGATTACTAACAGGCGAGATTTTAGTGGTGTTGCAGTGGGTCAATCGATAGAGTTGTGGAATTGCATAACATTCCCAGGCTGTAGACTGGGTTCAAATCTCCCTCAAAAGACCTCGTGAATTATACAATGCACTTACTATCTCGGTCATGTATGTGTTAGTAAATATAGCTGATAAATTATGTGTTCACAGGTTACTGCGCTATCAGCACTCTAGATCTTGACGTCACATCGAGATAACATGTATCAGCGATTTCACAACTCAGAGATAAATTACTAAGAGACAAGATATTAACGATGTCACGGTAGCTCTATCAATAGAGCCAACAGAGTCTCACATCGGTCCCAGGCTGCAGACTGGGGTTCGAATCCGCTCGAAAACTAGGTAATACTAGGGCTGGGGGTAGACCCACCGCGACACCCCCCAGGATAGGATAGGATAGGATAAGTAGGATAGGATAGGATAGGTAGGATAGGTACAAAAGAGATAGGTAGGATAGGTAGGATAGGAACAAAAGCTATGTAGGATAGGATAAATAAAAAACAAAAAAAAAATAAAACCACCAGATAGAAAAACCTCCTCAGGATACCGTCAGAATAGAGAGAGGCCGGCTTGTCCGGGAGAAGATGATCACATGTATCAGTGATGTCCGGGAGAAGATGATCACATGTATCAGTGATGTCCGGGAGAAATCATCACATGTCTCAAATTCCTATGACCCAGGGATTGAGAGGGCAGTGAGGGCTGCGGATCGCCAAACGGCGGCCAGTTGAGGGCGGTGATATCATTTTACTACCGACACTACTATTCATATCACTCCCGGCTAGGAATCGGGATGATTCTGTGACCAGTAAAAACCGTGATGCTTCACCAAGCAGTTCATAATGCTTTAGCTGCAGTTCGTGGATTCATTTTGAGAAAGACTGTTCGCAACAAAGCGACAATTTTAAAAAACAGGCTTAAACCATCCATGGCCATACCACACAATGAGAATCAAGACTCAATACATTCAGACACTGAATGACGGAATGAGAAGGTCAATAAGGGTCATTTTCACAATGCAGATGAATAAATTTACCTTATTGTATTCTGGAAGTAATGACCTGAAATATGCATTAATTGAGTTCCCACCTACTCCTTCAAAATACTCAGAGATACTGCCTCTTCACTGACACTAATTTTGAGTTCGATATTCTCGTTCTGAAAAGAGACATATACAGGACCTAGCATCTTGAATCATGGAATTTGTCCTGAATATATAAAGACACCAGTACACACAACACATTAAAAAAATACCAAAACATGACGTTGAAGTTGTGGAAAGAGATAAACTGCCCATATGAGGCATATCTCATTTGGTAGGCAAAGACATAGCAGCTCTGTACAGAACATCTAAAGCAACTTGATTCCGTGTTTCTAGATAAGAGTATGCACTACCATAACATTGCCTATAATGCCTGAGATTCCTTATTCTGACCCTGCTGGTGACATGGAGATACTTAATGATTTCCCACCAAGCATCGGTATGCATGGACAAAGTCAAATTCCTCCCAACGTTTCTTCGATGTCTGTCATTACATGTTCCATGAGTCGAAATCACCTGTCAGATGAAGTAAGTATGGGAACGAATAAGGACACTTCTACAGGCACAGGTTCGTATATGTGTGTCACATTTGTTGATGACCACAAATTTGAATATCATTCAGGGTAACTGGCATGTCTGTAAGCAGAGGATACATGACTACGATACGTTGCTCCATTGGTAATTTATCATGAACAAACAATGCCGTAGTTACTGCATAGCCTATTATTAGCAAGATGGTATCCTCAGACGAAAATATACCCTATGCAGCGGACATCTAGGCGATGAGTCTGTAGTAAACGTTTAATCAACTCTTTTACTATGTTTGGCTTATCACAAGTAGTAGGGCCAAGGTCAAACTTATACCACCACCCTCAATTGGCAGCCATTCGTCGATCCATGGCGCCCACCGCCCTCTCAATCCCTGGGGCATAGGAATTTGAGACATGTGATCGTGGTTGGTGTATGCCTCTAGATGGTGTTCTCCTGGACAAGGAAGGCAGTGGCGAATATAAAGCTCTCGTGCGGACCCCACATGTCCGGGAGAACCTCCTCATATACCAGCCAGTGGCCGGCCTCTCTCTATTCTGACCGGGATCCTGAGGAGGTTTTTCTATCTGTGGATTTTGTTTTTTATTTTTGTAACCTATCCTACCTATCTTTTGTTCCTATCCTACCTACCCTACCTATCTCTTTTATACCTATCCTACCTATCCTACCTATCTTACCATGTTGCTATTCCAGCCAGCTGGTGGTGCTTTGACCCCACACTGGGGAGTGTTGCGGTGGGTCTACCACGGCCCTAGTCTTACCTAGTCTTTTGAGCGAATTTGAACCCCAGTCTGCAGCCTGGGAGCGCCATGCAATTCAACGACTCTGTGGCTCTATTGATAGATCTACCATGACACCATTAAGATCTCGACTCTTTGTAACTTTATCTCTGAGCGTGAGTTGTGAAATCGCTGTTACACATTATCTTGAAGTGACGTCAAGATCTAGAGTGAGTCGAGCCTGATAGCGCAGCAACACAGCAACGCATGAACACATAACTTATCAGCTATATTTATTAACGCACACATGGCCGAGATAGTTAATGCATTGTATTATACACTTTTAAAATATCAGGTTCAAATCTCATTATGTGTTATTAGCAAATGGTAAAATCACAGGTTCAAATCTCGTTATTTGTTATTAGCAAAAGGTAAACATGTCTACAATTACTCTTTACCTGTAAGACATCACGTCAAGACCAACCTGCACAGTCATTGACTGACCACATAAAACCCATGATTGCAGACCACAGATCCTCGACAGGGCCAAAGTTAAGAATAGTAGCTGCTATGCGTTAACACCTAATTAGACACAGCATCCATAATGGTATATCGGCGATCATATATTACATGTAAACGCTCATCTACAAACAATATTACACACAGTGGGCTGGCCTGAAGAACTCTAGTCATGCATGCATGATGTAGGCTGTGCTGCGTGATGAGAAAAAGTATCCGGGCAATTTCGTGATATGGGCAACTATGCAGATCGAAATCTTGAGAAATGTAGAAGCTCAGGGATCCCAACATTTCGCTCATCATTTCTACTAGCATGCCTTACGTGTCACAAACGTTATCCAATGACTGTGATAGCGATGGACAAACTCTTCAAGTATATGAATTATTTAGAAACGTGATGTGGATGCTGCTATCGAAGTGGAACAAGAGTCGGAACAAGAAATGCAGAGATCCCTCGCCCACCAACTTCTCAATGCACGCACTACTCCCACGTATCACATCAGCTCGACCACATGTCACACAAACACATAGTCTCCGTTTGTATCACATCGACATGACGGCCAGCCCACAGGTTTTTCCAGGTACTGATCGCCTTGTGATCACCACACATAATAGGGTCAACGCCCATTTAAAGACAGGCATCCACAGTGATATACACCATGATTACTATTGCACAGCGTCGCGATTTTGCAAAGCAATTCGGCCTTAGAGAGTACTCTAAGGTCAAGAAAGCCGACCTGCTCCAGTTGATCGGACAGGCCCATGCCGAGCAGTGGCAGAAGCGACTCTCCCAAGCAATGAAGACGGGAAGGTTTTCATCGCTTACCAAAGATGATCCTTTGAATCCCCACCAGAAAGCGCAATGGATCCGTGAGCTTCATCAGTTGGACGAGGAGGTGACTGCTAGCTTGCGAGCCAAGACTGTAGCGAGGCAGATGGTGGACTATCCACTTGAGCGCTTACCTCCCATACACGGGATCACTACGCGAGTGATGAGGGTGCCGAGGTCTGACCCCTTAGCCCGGAGCATGAGGCGAGAAGGTGAATACATTCTCGATCAGCGTCTCCGCGAAAGTGAGACAGAGGAGAGAGGATGCTGGTCAGTATGCTGGACATTCTTCTGTCTCCGCGAAAGGGAGACAGACGATAGAGGAAGCTGGTCAGTATGCTGGACATTCTTCAGAGGTCTAGAAGGAGACCTCACAGGCCAGATCATGCAAAAGATCCAGCAGACTTTCAAGAACGCCTTCTACCTTACACCCATACCTATCGCATCCGTCATATCGAAGACGGTAGGGTGATGCCCTTCCACAAGAATGCTCCAGGGAGCCCGTGGCTGGACACGATAGGAGCAGCTCAGGACTCGGTGGCAGCAAGAGAGCAAGCCCGCATGAACACAGACAATATCGATCGACCCAGCACCAAGTGGGCTTTCGTTCGATCAATCAACGTTGAGGTCATGGCTGTCATCGACCGCCAACCTCTGCTTGGGACAGGCCCCCTCCCAGACTGGCTATGACAGAAGAAGAGTATGACTGCCCTCGACACCTACAGGGACATCAGTCCACCGAGGAGCGAGAGCTGATAGAAGTACAGCTCCTGCACGTGAGCTTGCTACAAAGTTCTACAGCAAGACAGTGACAGTACCTGATGTCCGCAAGACCTCGCTGGTTCAGCTGGACAAAGTAGAGTTCTTCGACAAGAACAGAATTCGCGTGCATGAACCAACCAAAGAGGGCACCTGGTACTTGATCAGGCAAGCGGCTCACTACCGTGACACCATGACCATCGGAGTGTGGGACCACAACGCCTTCTACATCAAGAAAATCTCCAAGCTGGCACATACACTAGTCTGCAGTCACTGTCAGCAGAGGTTTACACAGGTGTGCCATCTTCAATGCCACACTGATCACTGTACAGGTGGCAAAACAACAATCATGTGTCCTGGCGAGAAGGTTGAGGTTCCACAGACTGCGTATGAGAAAGCTTTCTATCCGCCCCAACCATCCAGTTCAGAAACAGAGGCGTACCCATACACCATGTAGAGTGTGGGCACGGTGGTGAGCATTGGATTGAGGGTGCCCCCGTAGATGGTTATGATCCGACCACCAACACCGTTTACCAGTTCCATGGCAAGACAGTCCTGAGAGAGGAGACGCTGAGAGCATCTGGAATCATGCTTGTGGTACATTGGGGGTGCTGTATAAAATGATGTCCAAGCGTCCCTAAACGAATTCGAACTGTCCCATACCCACACTTTATAGTTTACGACTTCGAAGCACTCCTAGATGGGATCAAGACTCATCCTACGGAGACTCTCATGATCGAGAGTACTCACATACCTATCTCTGTGTCAGTTAGCGGCTCCTTAGATTGCGCCACGAGTGAACCCACTCACCTCTGCAATCCTGACCCCAAAGAACTGATCAGAAAGTTCATGCTGGTGATCCAACGGCGAGCATATCTAATCCGGACAAGGGTTAGGGCACAGTACATACTGACAAACCCGGACAAGCTCCCAAGGCGGCAGCAGTGACTGATCAATGAGTAGTGTGACCAAGTGCCTGTACTGGGGTTCAACTCTGGGCGGTATGACCTGAACCTCATCAAGAAGTACTTTGTCGATGAGCTGACTGACAGTACAGGTACAGTGAAAGTCGCCGGGAAGGCTAGTCAGACAATGTTCCTCATAACACCTAAGTTACGGTTTCTCGATGTACTGAACTACCTTGGCCCAGGAGTCTTGTACGAGGTATGGGTCAAAGCTTACGGGTGTACACAGCAGAAGAACTGGCTCCTATATGAATGGTTTGACACACATGAGAAGCTCAACTATCCAGGGTTTCCTGACTACTCAGCATGGACATCTAAGCTCAAGGGTGGCTACATCTTGATGCGAACAGAGTGGGAACAATGTAACCAGACACTCAGCGAGCACAGAATGCGGCCATTCGCCAACTGGCTGCAATACTACAACAACCTGGACGTCAGTCCATTCATCGAAGCCCTAGAGCAGATGCGGGAGTTCTACAAAGAATGAGAAATAGACATCCTCAAAGACGCGGTGTCTCTCGTAGGTGTGTCACTGCAGTACCTCCTACATGGAACTGCTCAGCACATGCTGGATGTTAGCCTCTACTCTCCGGGCAAGGAGGCTTACGAGATCCTGAAGGACGCAATTGTTGGAGGGCCCAGCATCGTGTTCAGCCGATACCACGAGGCAGGTGTGACATGCATCCGCCAGAGTGAGCGTGTCTGCCGACGTCTACTCGGCTACGACGCAAATGCTCTGTACCTGTCAACGATGACCAACGAGATGCCCTGTGGTAAGGAGACAGTGCGCCATTGGTCAGTTGCCAGTGGTGTAGCCCGCTTTAAGGAGGAGCTCCTAGCAGACCACTCGTTTGGATTTGCTGAGGTGGATACAGAGGACCCTAAGGCCCTGTGGGCAAAGTTCGATGCTGACGGGTGCTGTTGTTGGAGGTCCCAGCATCGTGTTCACCAGATCCCACGAGGCCCGTGTGACTCGAATCCGCCAGGGTGAGCATGTCTGCCAACGTCTATTCAGCTACGACGCAAATGCACTGTACCTGTCAACGATGGCCCAATAGATGCCTGTGGTAAGGAGACAGTGCGCCATTGGTCCAGTGCCAGTGGTGTCGCTAGCTTTAAGGAGGCTCTCCTAGCAGACATCCGGTTTGAATTTGCTGATATGGATATAGAGGTCCCTAAGGCTCTGTGGGCAAAGTTCGAGGAAATGCCTCCTCTCTTCTATAACCGCGAGAACCTGGTAGAGACAATCTCTTCTGAGATACTGGCATCATATCTAGGCCGAACAGTGAGGAAGCGTCCCACCACCCAGAAGCTGGTCGGCGCCTTCTCTGGCAAGAAGTGGCTGCTGTATGCACCGACACTCAAGTGGTATATAACCCATGGCCTGGAGATCACTGCTGTATACCGCACCATAGACTATGAGGCCAAGCGCCCATTCATGTGGTTCATGGAGAATGTTATGGAGGCCCGCTGCTCGGGAGATGTAGATAAGAGCAAAGCACTCTTGGCAGATCTCTTCAACCTCCTCGGCAACAGTGCCTACGGGAAGCTCATCGGGGCCCTAGAACATCATAGCATCACCAGCTTCACGAGGGATGAACGCGTGGTAGATAAAGCCCTGAATAGTGCATGGTTCGAAGATCTCGATGAGATCAGTGAGTCATATGAGCTCCAGAGTCGCAAGCAGAGAATCACTATTCGAAGGCCCTTCCAGGTGGGGATAGCCGTTTATGAGCTCGCGAAGCTGCGAATGCTGGAGTTCTCCTACGACTTCCTCGACCACTACGTAGCTCGTGACAGCTTTGAGTACATGCAGATGGGCACTGACTCTGCGTATATCGCTAAAGCAGGCTCCAACCTTGACGACGTCATTCGCCCTGAGATGCAAGCAGAGTACCAGGTTCATAAGCGGGACTGGCTAGCTTTGGCCAAATGGTCTGGATGGACTCTGGGATTGTTCAAGCTCGAGTTCGAAGGCTCTCGTGGTATCGCTTTCTGCTCCAAATGCTACTACGTGGAGAGCACAGCTGCAAGTAAGTGCTCGGCTAAGGGAATGTCAAAATGGCAGAATGAGGTCTCTTGGCAGAGGTTCTACAGCGCCCTCCATGGCGGGGTGGACAGAGCTAAAAACTGAGGCCTACCAGGGTATCGTGACATATGAGCACGAAAAACTTGGACTCTCTGCTTGCTATGATAAGCGCCATGTGCTGCCAGATGGTGTCCATATCGAGCCCATCGAGCATCATGTTAGCACCCTAGGTGGTGGTATCTATGTGCCTGCATGGACTAGCTGAAGCTCTTCTACGACAAATGGTCGCCTAGTCACTCCGTGCTGGCGTGCCAGGTAGTACAGTGTAGGCCGCCCCTCCACCTCCACATACCTGTCAAGCCTGTGCATATCTATCGACCCGTTAGGATCTGTTGCACGCCGTCGACCACCTTACAGCTCACCAGGCTCATACAGGTACTGCCCTAGAGCATCAGGTGTTAGGCACTCCTTTCCCTTGTTCGCTCCTCTAGAGCTGCGACTGGCAACAGCAGAGTGTCTGATAACCTCTACCGGCTTCTTCCAGATTAGCCTAGTAACCTCGCATTGGATCTCTCCACCACAGCAGGCAGCCCTCTCACCCATACTCTCGAACGTTCACTCGGTGCGGCAATTTCCTGGGCATATTGGTGTGGGAACAGTCTCTCTGCCAGTGTCCGATTCCACCACTTAATGACAGCCTGGGCACAGTGATGCCCTACCTCGCCTCGCCTAACTGCCACACCGTGTTTCCGCATGAGGGTTGCAGTCTCACCTCTGGACTCTTTACCCTCATCCAGCTGCAACAATTCCGGCCACTGGAGGGGATTTTCTGAAGCCTCGTAGACACCCTGGAATGCCTGGGCCACCTAGCTAGCTGACTTGTCTGTGAGTGGTACTGCAACCTTGTACCTGCTGGCGACATCGACGATGGTGCGGGCATACCTGTAGGTTTTACGACCAACTGAATCATGTGGAAGGAATAGAACATCTGCCTGGTGAACTCTGTTCGGGACAGTTTCATTGAAATGGGCATGCCTGATGTGTCGTGGAGGAGGTATGTATATCTGCCACATCGCCTGGTGGCTGAGCCACTGGCTAACTGTCTCCAATGTGAAGTTGTGGCCCTAGCGACGTGCACCCTGGAGTGGTTGAGGGGGCTAATGGTAATATCTACCCAGCTGATAGTAGAGTTCCTCAAGAAAGACGGTTGATAAGCTCCCGAATTTCATCACTGACGTCCACTCCCATCCTGTCATGCACGGCCTGGGTGAACTCTAAACAGACGAACCGACGGCCGTCATTCATTCGACCATCACTGAAGACTTCCTCAAACACCTCCGTACAATGGTTTCTAATCTCTGCTGGATCCTCGCTGAACGGTAGTTTATCGACAAAGGCTTGCCAGTTAAGGGACTTGACCAGGTCGTACAGAGATGCCATCCTTATATAGTACAGCTTAAATTTTCGGCACCTCAGATGGCCGCGAGTGCTATGGCAACATATGGTAGCCAAGGGCCTGCGACTCCGAAGAACGTACCTACTCCTGAGGCGATGGCTGGTATGGCTTCAGAAATCTTCTCCACACCAGGAGAGCATTGTTGGCGATTTTGTGGACCGTTTCACCAGCCTTCGTTGTGAATAGAGCGATCAGAACCCCAACTGCTGCTGGCGGACCGATAGAACCTTTTACGTAAGTGTGATAAATTCCTTTCGCTCTGTGTACTAGCTTATGGGATTCAGCCTCTACACCATCATACTCACCACCGACATCGTAGTCTGCATCATAATCCTCCTCATCATAGTCCTCCTCATAGTCCTCGTCCTCTATATCCCCGACTGGATATTCATAAGATTCTGGTTCATACATCGCTCTGGGGATCCGACGCTGGGGGACAGCTATATAGTAGCTTTAAACTGTAGTCCATAGCATGGCATCCACACTCTTGAATACGGGTGTGTTTGCCTTAGCAAACTGGGGACTCAGCTTCGCCGACAAGAAGGTGGCAGAGGTCGAGCGTGAGCATCATAACCAGGCGATGGAGAAGCTGTCTAATGAAAAGTTTGAGTACAGCAATCCACTTGAGCATATGTATCAGAGGGAAGCACGCCGACGACAACTCAGAGCTCAGGCCAACCAGAGCATCAAAGAGGCAGATGGGAGTCTCGATGAGTACTACGAGGCTGTAAAAATATCTGCGCCAACGCTCGACTATGAAGCATCGACAGGTCAGAAGACAGCAGAGCTTATAGTAGTGGTGGCAGCTGCAGCTGTGACGACAGGAGTCGTGCTCTACGCACGCTCAAGCTGAATACCTGATGGGTTCGACATGCATACGTTAGCATAGCCAAAGTAAAGTACCGTCAAACCTAATGAGTGAGTCCCATCTATGAGGATTCCGATGTTGAAGCTGAGCCGGTTGCCATGATTAGGTGGGATGTCCCTTCCCCAGAGGTTGTGATGACCCTCGACTGCCGACTCAAGGTCGTCGCTTCCACTGGTTAGTCGGAGAAGCGCATATGACTTCTCTGTCTGTAGATTTGGCAATCAGCCAGCTCGCGTACCTCACCAAGAACATTGGTCCCAGCAACCACAAGTTTGAAGTCGTCTAGCGTATCCACCTGCTGGATGACTCCACCCTTCTGATCCAGGACCGCAACAGCGACACAGTCCGATACACCACGATTCAATGTCAGCTCTACCCGTTGGTTAGCTGTGAATTGGACCTGTTGGTGTTCTCGCTCCAAATGCATGCTCCACTGTTTGGAACCTGTTTGCTTCAGCTCCTGGTCATTCTCGTCATGCCAGACATGAAGTCTTGGAGCATTCATCGTCACATCTGCAACCTGCTCGGTGTACACCTGGAGGAACAGCCTATCCTGCATGGCAGCCGGATTCACGTGTGTGTTCTCGAGGAGGGTTAAGAGTGGAACTGCCACGGGCATCTCGACACCTACCTTTGGTGCGAATTCCGTGAACCCATCATTGCACCCCACAGTATAGTACCCCTTTCCCTTCGCATAGAAGGTTGGCCCACGAGCCAGCGGACCTCTGACTCAGTACTCATCGTTCACATAAGTGGTGTCCATGGTGCTGTTGCTCTGCACGATTTCCCACATGTTCAGAACCTGAGGGAGCTCTACCGTCCATTCTGTTGTGCTCTGAAGCTTGAACTCGAGTGTCATGCTCTTGATCTCGTGGATCTGTGCCGAGATTGCAAAGTCGATGTACTTCCAAGCAGTGGACAACGGGTTCTCATCATGTATACTGGGTCGAATGACCATCAGGCGGTCCTTCCGAGGATCATTGCGGTGCAATGTCGTGGGTTCAATGGCCCCATCTGGATGTTGCACATACTGCAGCACGTTTGAGGTCTGGGTATATAGAGGTTTTAAACGACTGCCATGTTCGGTACAGTTCTCCAGCAGATTGTCTCTAGGCAGCAGGAGAAGTCGGCATGACAGTCAGCATGACAGCCACGGCGTGCACTGTCCCACTGTGACAGAGTCCGAGGACTGCTTCGTGACATCAACATTGTCCATGGTCACACCTCGGTCTGATCGGAGATACTGGCCGCCATAGAGGAAGGAGTGCCAGCTCGTAGTACAAAAGAACTCCTGACTCGGATACTGCACCGGAAGTTGACAACACCCAGGGAAGGGCACGCCACCTACCTGTGGCCCAAACCAACAGTCCTGTTATTCTAGCTCTCCAAAGGGCAAGGGTCGAACCCAAAGATCTACTAATGGTCGGGAAATGGGCTGCTGTATTTAGCCTCCATAGCTGGGAAGAGCGAGATATACTGGATAGCCTCCAGTCTGGAGCAAATATCTACGTCAGGGAGGAGGTCAGTGCCGGTGTAGCGGAGAGCCATGACACCGATCATGCAGAAGGTAATCAGGAGGGGCTCACTGTTACCCGCAAGGAGGCTGTTGAGTATATCTTCAATGAAAGAGGGTGCAGGAGATTGGCCAGTAATCTGCCAGAATTTCTGAAATTCCCAGATAACTACCAGGACTACCTCATCAAATCCACTCGCAAGTCAGATGCTCGTCGCGCATGGAAAAAGTTGATCTTCCATGAGAAGTTCCAGAAGAAGAGAGCCCTAGACTCTGACCCTCACGGCTTCTGACGAAACTGACGAAGTTCCTCAAGCTTCTGACGAAGTTCCTCAAGCTTGTGACGAAGGTCCTCAAGCATCTGACGAAGTGGCAGAGACCGTGGACGAAGTTCCTCAGCCTTCTGATGAATGAAAAAAAAGTTGCGGCAGCTGCGACAGTATGTCAGCGATGACACGTAGAGCAGGCTAGTTTCTTGGCTGGATTCAGCTTGTAGGTGAAGGGCTGCATCTTTTCCAGAGATGGCTTGAAGTGTGACAGCTCACCTGTCTCCTTGTTGCTGAAGATGAAGCGGTACAGATCAGCTGCCTCTGTACACCTGCGATAAAGACCCCTTTGGTCTCCTTGAGGGTTAGGCTGTCGTATATGGTCTCGAGCAGGGCACGTCCACACTTTGAGCTGAAGCATAGCACTCGGGCATTATGGCGGATGTCCGGTGAGATCTCGCGGGTGTACTTCTGAAAGAGGATGAAGACAGTTATCTTTGTGTGCCGGGTGTGCCTGGTGATTTTGCTGAGGTAGGTGACTGTCTTCTGGTCCATTGCAAGGTCATCGATAACTAGAACAAGTGGTTCTGTCAGTTGGGCTGCCAGCAGCTTCTCCAGCAGTGCCATCAACCACTTCAGCAGCGGAGTCAGACACCAGAAGGATGCATTGAGAGTGTAGATGTTCGGCCAGGAAAGCCCGCAGCAAGATGTTTTTCCCATGTCCTGACGGGGCAATGATCAGGACCACCTGGCCAGCATCGGCTGGGCTACTGTCGAATGGTACAGACATGCGTGCGGAGGATGGTTAGCACTTGGTGGGCGGTAGCCTCGTCTATATCTGGGAGACTAAACGGCAGTACTTCCTGCACCA
This sequence comes from Chaetoderma sp. LZ-2023a, assembly GCA_034401795.1. Lineage (NCBI taxonomy): Eukaryota > Metazoa > Mollusca > Caudofoveata > Chaetodermatida > Chaetodermatidae > Chaetoderma > Chaetoderma sp. LZ-2023a. The sequence continues at coordinate 66,314,891 of CM067368.1, read as the reverse complement.
GCTCTTTCGCCTGCAGAGGGGGGAATTCTGCACATCTGGCGGATACGAAGGATGCGATGGAGGCATCAAGCATGAAATTCCAGCAGCAGCTGAGAAGATAGCGTAGAGGGCCTGTGTCAGCACCCACAGTGTCTAGTACATCCAGTATCTGTATGATACATGCACGGAAAGCCATGACTATCATGTGGTCTTAAATGGCAGAACCCTGACTTCTTCATCTCTGGTAGCTGGAGGCTGGTGGTAGCACCTATTTTGCCATTAACAGTGATATTGCTCAGGCCGATGGTGCCTATCTTGAGATTCTCTCCATCCTGTTGGAACGAGCTCCGCGATTTCAAGAGATCCTTAACCAGGTCCTGTGCAAAGGACTCAGCCATAGCCTTGATGGCTCCATCCTCATCGACTCCGAGCATACCTCGCATCGTCGACCTCTCCTTGACGCCCATCCCCTTGTATACAGTCTTGACCTTGTCAATGGCCGATTGTCCTACCGTATCAGTGTTCCCGATGAGATCTTGGGCTGGGATGGTACCTCGGATCTCCCGTGGGTCTCCCTTCTCATCGCAGTCTTGGAAGGAGATAGGGGCAACAGTGTCCTCTGAATCGAGCCGTGCCTCGCCAAAGTGAGCAAGATCGCCTAGCTCTTTGCTTTCGTGGTCTGTGAGTGACAGAGTCATTGTGCTATATACAGACGGCTTAAACCTGCTACTAGCCCTAGAACCGCGGGTTCCATTAGTGTAATACGTTCACTCATGATCTTGGCGGCGGCAATATAGGAGGCACCACTGAGGGCGATCATTGGGATGGGGTGAGTTATTCCGAAACCGTGCTCGACCGCCTCACTCGCCACTGTAGCGAGGACAACCTCAGCAAAGGCACCAGCAAAGGCCTCAGCAATAACCTTGATGACTCCAGCCTCATCATTGGAGCCATCCTCATCGTCGAAGCCATCCTCATAGTCAAAGTCTAGGAAGGCGATAGGGGCAACAGGGTCCTCTGAACCGAGGCGTTCCTTGCCCAAGTGAGCAAGATCGCTTAACTCTTTGCTTTCTAGGGCTGTGAGTGACAGAGTCATAGTCTATATACAGACGGCTTAAACCTACTAGTCATACCCCCAGTGAAATAGTTGGGCATAGGAGAACCACGCAGTCGGCCAAGGGAATAGGTTGCAGTGCTCAGGCTACTGGCCCTCTCTGCAGGGGCATGGCTTGTGGGCAATCCACCATTCCCGGTCATTGGCAATCCTCAGTATGCGTGCTCGTCAATGGGCTACACACCACACTTTTTCACGCCATGCCTCATATGCTGCAGGGGTCTCGTGTTACTGGCAACATGGACTACCAGAGGTTTTGCTTTGGTCAGTAACTTCTGTGTCTTGGGTCGCAGCAGGTTCTCCACCTTCTGAAGACTTTCCTGGCTCTCGGACAGTTGCTTTACGATCTGTACCATTGACATCATTGCTTAAGCACTGAGTATACCACGTGGTTAAACGTCTGCATCCCCTGTCGAGAGAGCTAATAAGATCTTCCCAGTCTGCATCTGCCAGGTATCCGCGATGCTATTCAGGAATATTCATCTCTCTATTGAGATATCTTAAACATGTCCCGGCTCATGCTATGCGAGAAGTACTATGATGTCTTCCGGAGGGAGTTGAAGGACTACAAGAGCAAAACACCAGATGAGCTCTCTCAGCTCTCCGGTGCTGAGCTGACAGAGGAGCTGACAGCTGTGAAGCTCTATCTAGGATGTGGTAAGGGACATATCTGCTTCCTGGAATACCTTATCATGGGTGGGAGTACGGTCGAGCAGCTCCTGCGAGCTAAAGGGTTCTGCAAGGATCGGGAGTATCTGTCAGATGTGTTCCAGCAGTTCCAGACCGTCATGGCCTCACCTGACTCAGAGCTGAACAAGGCTCTGCGATACTACAAGCTGGAAAAAGGATGCACTGTGGAACCATTCGGCCCTTGGATGTGCATGTTGGCAGCGTGTATAGGGGCTGTAGGGCATGCCAAGCTGGTTCAGTGTCTCACCGTGGTCCCCACTGCTACTGTAGAGAGTCAGGATAGTCTTATAGCTGATTTGTTAATGGCGGAGTAGGCTGATCCAGAGCGCCACAATAGCTAGGCCTGACATCACTCGTAGAGCTGCCATGGGAAGCGTGTCATGTCGACTGGCTGCAGTGTCAGGGTCTGAATGCCTGTATGTGGAGATGCCATGGGAAGCGTCCTGTCGACTGGCTGCAGTGTTAGGGTCGGAACGACTGTATGTGCTGCTATGCCCGTACTACGTTTAGGTGCGTTGATATTAGTGTTGATGCCGAAGTGGACACTGGGGGAACTCCCCTCGACTATCATGTTGTTATAGCCCCTGACTTGGAGCTCTTCTGCAACCCCTGCTGGAACTTAGCAATAAGACTACTGGGGTCTGCCACGATGATCATATCCTCAACGAGACTGATGAACATGGCCTGGACCTCTGCTCCGCTGACGCCATCTATGGAATGATGCAGCTTGGTCTGTGCTGTAAGGAGGCAGTAGCACAATGCTTCCAGGGACTGTTTGATCCGAACGATCCCTGCTTGTGTGAGGCCGAGGTGGTGTGTGCGACAAAGTACTTCTACACATCTGGATGGTCCTGCTGCAAGCCAGTGATGTGCATATTTTGCACCAGCGCTCCAGTATCGGAGTCTGGATCGAAGGAGAATGTCGCTGTCTTCCGACGGCTTTCTCGTCGGGGTGTTCGATAGGGGAATCCTGAGTAGTCACGTTTTGGGTCACCGTACATAACCCCTAGACCGCTGTTGTCACCACCATGCCACCGATAGTCTGGATGAGCGCTGAACTCTCTCTGTAGTCTGCTATCTGCTGAGACGCTATGACTGTTGAGTTGTGCGTCAAACTTGTTTGTATCAGGGAGGCTTGCACCCAGATCATGGTGGATTCGTCGCACCATGAAGTACATGTGGAATCTGAGACAGCTGGTAATGAGCGCAGCTTCAGGAGTACCAGAATAGGAGTGAAACAGGGTGGAACTTACTCCACATCCTGCCGTGGCACACCACATGGCAAAGTTCAGCTGCTGATTCCAGTATTAGAGGCTTGGAGCAGCCATTCAAGTATGAGCTTGCTTCGCATCCTTGATGGTGATGGGACAGTTGGTCAGCGGTCGTGGGTTGATGGAGAAGCTGGTTCAGGACCGCCCATCCACTGTGATGGAGAACGGTGTTAGCTCTGGTATATCAGACAACAGACCTCTCAGGCTAGTCAAGGGTGTACCCAGGAGGGGCGGTTGGCTCTGGATGACAGTCATTCAGTGGGAAGGCCATCTATACTGGTGTTCTTAAAGCTACCGTGCAGGCAGCACACTATTTGTAGTCGTCTCCACCCCAGAGACCAGCGATGCCACCTCGCCGTAACATCTAGTTTTTTAGGTCCTCCATATCTGAATCCTTACTATTTGTAGTCGTCTCGACACCATAGACTGGTGGGGTGACCTCACCGTAACATCTCGTTTTTAGCTCCTCCATATCAACCTGCCTGTTGGAGCCTTTGAGGTTTTGCTGTCGCACTTTAGGTTTCTCCGTGTGGTACAGGGCTTGGACATTCAATATATGGTGGTACACTTCATCGGTGACCTGTCCATCCTCGAGAGCTTTGCTGACAGACTCGTCGATAGTCAGTAGCATACTCTGTGCCAGTGTCACGTACTTAACATGCTTTTCCAGCCTCCTTGTGATCTGCCGCTGCCCCACCACCAAGCCAGTGGCCAAGACAGTGGTAGCTAGTGTCACGCCACTCAGCCGGATGGCGACGATGGCACCCACCCCTCTGGCGAGAGTGGCCACAGCTGCCACACCAAGACTGGCTCCAATCACACCCACAGCAGTGGCTGTATGCGCGAGGACGTTGTAGTCTGTCTTATATCGCCTCCGCGTTCTGCTGTACTTTTCTGGTCATGGACAAGATTCTGCCTCAATTCATCTATCTGCTGGAGTCGCCAGCCATGGATGGTACTGCCCTCGTGTCAACAGTTGGGGAGGGGTATAGTTCTGGTTGCTTCCGCCACTCTGATTTTGCCATAGTATGCCTAGATATTAAACCTGCATCACCTGCAGAATATCCTCATGAGTCATAAAAGGGTTCATTTTGGAGAGCCTGGCGAACCGTGCCAGCATTTTAGTGTCGAGACAGATGTCTCTTAGAAAGTGGTCATCCAGCACCATGTCGGGTGCCAGTAGCTTTCTGAGACACGACATCTGGAACTTCACCTTATCACCAAGATAGTAGGCCCGCTGCTGGAAGGTTTTCTTGGTCTTACACTTGTACTCCATCTCCTCTTTCCACTGTATGACATCTGGGTCATCCTCCTCTGTGATGATATCTGGCTCATCGTCGTATGTTGTGCTTTCTGAGATACTATCATCCACATGATGCAAATCCATCTACAGGGCTTTCTGAGATACCTGGCTCATCGTCGTATGTGAAGACATCTGGCATATCGTCATCTGTCAAGACTCCTGCGCCCCGCTTACTCTCCTCGAGGAGGGCCTGCCAGTATCGGGAACCTTCACTGTTCCTTCGCCTCCTTGCCCTTGCTCAGCCTGTTGATGCCAGCTCTCCCGCTGTAGTCGCTCTCCTTCTTGCTGACAGATCTGTTACTGTGCGAGAATCTATGCGTTTAAGGTCTTTGGGCAAACGTCTATCAGGTTCATCAACTCGGCAAAGGTCAGATATTCCTGGTGTGATATCATGTTGCCGTCAGGTCAATGAGTAATAAAAGTGTAAACTCTAAACGGGCGTCCAATATCCCATCCATGCTGGCATATATGTTAATGGAGGCGCTGTCAAACAGGTGATTTACAGGTGTGAACAGGCTAGGACTGATAGCTTTCCATAGGTTGCTGTTGGCACCTGGGAGATACTCTATCACATCCCGGCCAACTTCTACCAGTGAACTGCTGTGTGCACTGCCAGGAGTTTGATGTAGCACATCGGCGTGTACGTATGTTGTGCTCCGCTGGGGCACTTCGAAGAGGGCCCATTCTACATGGTACTGTACCACCCCGACTCCCCTCTGGAGAGGGTGAGATTACGTTCTCACCACCGGAGAGAAGCAGTCGGACAATCGGCATGGTTATATCTCCGGTTTAAACCCCTTCTATAGCATGCTATGGAACCCATATTTGCTCACTCGACTGGTCTTGCTGACCTGGCAGATGTGTAGGTAGTTGATGCTGCCAAGGTAGAAGAGAGTGATGGCAAGTCATTCGCCCTACATTACGAAGCAAACTCAAAGGCATTCTCCCTCCACTCCATTGGTGGTGATGGGGTGGAGCTGCTCACAGACCTCAAGGATGTATCGAAGGAGTACCTGGGTCACAACATAGATGGCCACAAGATCGTGTTTCGGTATGATTTCCCGAAGAGGTAGTACATTCTCGAGCCGTTGATTGAGGTCTCGGATACAGAGGTGGCAGACATCAACACCCTAAATGACAACCTCGGCTTTCATCTGGTCAAACCCTATTCGAGCAATGCCCCGCCGATGACACATGATGGTCTGCTATTGACCCTGGAAAAAAGCCTGCAGTTCATGTTTGAGAAGTATGAAGTGTGGTACCGCGCTGGACCTAGTGGTGACTGGCAAACATGGTTGCCACTATATAGGCCTCCTGCAGTCATTGACATAGAGGGTACTCCCCTCTCCACTGTTGTGAAAAAGGATGGGGCTGTTCGAAAGCTTTACAATCAGGGATCCCCCTTCCTCACCTACATAGGTGAAGGTGTCTCCCTGTCGAGGGTGGGTTATCGGATCGGGGTTACAGGTGGAAAGCTCCTGCTGCGTCGTCCATTCGATGGACCAGAAGAAGCTGTTAACCTCCAGGAGGGCACCCTATGGGTAGATGGTGTGTCACATGTCTCCAAAGCCAAGGGTGTTGTTAAACTGCTTCAGCGAGTCGGACTCACTAGCCCGCAAATGACTCATATAGTCTTAGAACTACGTTTCTTTGCTGGCGGCAGAGTGAAGCAGCTAGCCCCTGGCCCTGAGGGGATGAAGATCACTATCGATCCGGATGGAACAGGGCTCGATCTGGCACAGATATTTCTCGAGGGGTTCACTCTGTTCAGTTTAACTCTTCATGTATAGCCATGATTCTCATCATACTGCTCGTGCTGGCGTCTACAGCAGTGACACAGGGCGCTGAGATTGCCATGATATTGGATGCCAAGTGGGTCCACTTCCGGGATGACCCCCAGTACAATCCTTGGGTCGACCCCTTGCGGAGAAACATTTACGACCGCTTTCACCCACGTGAAGAGATCGAGTCTGTCTGCCACTTCTATGGTGTGGAGAGGGTAGGACGTGGTTGTCTGCTGAAGACACCTGCTCAGCACCAGTTTATCTGTGTAACATGTGAACATGCCAGAGTCTGCCGTGGTGCAAACGATAAGCACTTTAGCATCCTATCCGGTGAGCGTTGTCAAGGTAGAAACTTCAAATTGGCCAATGTTCAACTGTTGCTCTTAATATATGTGTTCAGGTTTGTCATAAACATGGAGTAAAAAGTATTACGTCAACCTTGTATCACCAAGAATAACAAGGTGCATTAGAAAACATGAATGGATATCTGAAACCAATGTTTAAAATTATAATCACGCCAGAGAGCATAAATTTGATGCTGGCGACAGAGTTTTGAAGGTGTCACCAGTGCCAAATGGTCCAGTACAGGCTCCATTATGAAGGGCCTTACATTATCACCAGCCTTGAAGTGAAGTAAGTAAATTATTGGACTACGGCTCCTGCTAAATGGATATCTAGGCAGTGTTGTCACATCAATTTACTTCGCACATATTTTGAGAGAGATGACATCATACCATACAAGGAGGTTTCCTTCGTGCAGGTGAATTCAAAGGATTTTAACCTGATGTAATTGCTGCTCACGTCAACATCAACTAAACTATGAGAGCACGAACTGGACTGGACAACACGATTGTCATGGCTAGTTTGCCAGAGACCTTGACTTGTCGTAGAGATGACCAAAAACAAGAAAATATTTCACTGGTCCAAGAGAATGAATGCCTATTTAGCAATATACCAAGGCGCACCCCTGTTATTAGCCACGATATCGACGTCAGAGATTGTAGACCAATAAAACAATCTCCTTATTGAACTAATCTGGTAAAAAGTATAGAAAAGGAAATTGCCTACATGTATGAAAATGTTATAAAGTAATAGCCCGGGGAGCAATCCATATGCACTAGTTCCAAAGTCAGAGGGCACATATCGCTTCTGCACAGATTTTCGATGCGTGAATGAGGTCACACACACCAATTCCTATGGTATTCCGCACCTTGACGAATGCATAGATAAAATTGGTAATGCAAAATATGTCACAAAATTCGAGGTTTTAAAGTGATATACTGTCAGGTACCACTAATCAACTGTATTAGATCAATATCCACGTTCATGACATGTGCCTTTTGGGATGAAAAATTCTGAAAGTGCATTCCAAACGATTATGAATACTCAAATAATACTGAATAATCAAAAAGTGTGATTCTTACATCGATAGTGTCACAATTTGTACCGATAACTATGAATACCATGTGAAAAATCATTCACCATTTTTTTTTTACGAATGAAAGAGGCAGGTTTTACTATAAATTTTCCAATGATTGCTAAATCTAGTGACATACTTATGTCACAGAGTTGGTCATGGAAAAATTCATCCAAAATTAGCAATGGTGGAGGCCATTCACAATTATCCTTATTAAGGAAATTATGCGTTTCCTTAGCATGGTCAGTTTTCTAGAAAATTCCGAAACTTTTGAGAAAATCCGAGAAATCTTACATTCTTATCCAGTCTTAGCTGCACAAATTTACAACAAACCAATGAAGCATGTAATCGACGCTTAGGCACTGTCCTTATGCACTCAGATAAACAGGGTAATGACGCTATTCTGTATTCGTCAAAAGAGGGTTTATCTCTGGTCGTACCATTACATTTTAACATTTATTTGTATCTATGAGAAATCCTGGTTGACATCTTTACTGATCACAATCTGTTAACTTTCATCTATTGGATGTCGGACAAAAATCAGAGAATTTATCATTGGAGTTCCCATTCATACATCGTTGCACCTTTCTGTCATCTAAAGACCTACATCTCCAAGACGTGGCGAACGTCATCAATATTTGAATTAGAGCACGTCCACTATTTCCCTTCAAAAGAATACTCGAATCTGATTGCCTGAGAGAGAACAATAAAAATGGCTTCCGAGCAACAAGTATTTTGCGTGGTATAATAGGCATGGTCTAAATCAAATATTGATAATGTCACTGATGACGTAATATGCTCTCGACTCGTCAAAGCAACATCCCAGAACTTCGCCTTTCTACTGCTGCGATGATCGATTTGATCCTACAACGGGCGAAGCATGGATGGACCTTAGCTAGAGATGGGTGGGGCATAGCTAAAACTGGGTTCCTCCATTATTTAATCAAATTGTGTTTCAGTTCGGCCATGTCACCAGGGCACGAGCTACCTATGGTCTACTCAATATTCAAACATTACTTTAGCTGCAGTTTCAAAAGCATAGACCTGGACACACTACTTAACGGCTTTACAGGTAGATTTAAAGAGAAGTCTTCAGTATACAACATCTTTCGCAATTGCATGCATACCATAAACAATACAACCACGTGTTTAGAAAATCTACAGCATTTGTGTTTAACCAAAAGACGGGTGATTAAGACGATTAGGCTAGGGATGGACTCTATTGAAGAGCTGTTAATTCAGAATTCAGACTTGAAAGTTATACATTTGCTTCGTGATCCCAGGGGTGTGGCGTGTTCTCGCAAGCGTGACTGTTACTTGAGTCGTGAGAACTTTAAAATGCTGTGTGCGCAACTGACATTCGATATCAATGTTAGGCTGTTACTTGAAAAGAAATATCCAGGTAGATTGTTGGAGGTGATTTATGAGCGACTTGCTGAAGATCCGCATGGAATGACCAACAGAATATACCAGTTTATAAACTCCACACTTCCAGAAAATGTTATGTCATGGATAACGCGGCATACATTGAGCGGCAGACCACCCAGGACGTATCAAATGTATGGGACTTTGAGAGAAGATTCGGCAAGCACAGCCTATAACTGGACCAATAGAATCAAATATGGTACCAACAACAATGCTACAATTGCATGTGATGAATTCCTCAGATATGCTAAGTATCCGATATTTCGTAGTCCTGAGCAATTAACTTCATTTACGCACATGATACCACGCCGACATATTGAGGATTTGGATGAGATGGTATGATCAACCAACTCTGATGCATTCAGTAATCGCCTGATATAATTAACCCTTGTGCACGCAGAATCTCGAGGTGACCAGAGCCTTGTCTAATAAGATGTAGCAACATCTTCTAGGGAACAACATCGGTCTATCCATGCTTGTATGATTGTGTAATTATGTCTATTTATGATTGAGGCGGGTACGGCCATAGTGTACTTATAATCATGTAGGCGTACTTGGCAACGGATGATAATAAAAGGCTAATAGCTTGTGCGTGGTAGGCTATAGTGATGAATCATGCAGTTCGGATATGCACATGATTCGATACGAAGTTAGAGATGATGTAGCACAGAGAGGTGAGCATGGCGCACAGTAGCCCGCCATGAATAACGTTAAGGGACGTCATACAGCAATATAGACTAATAGCAACAGTTTTGAGCAACGCTTATAGACGTCATATAACAGAGGCTGATAGACGCTGTTGATTCGATAATCAGCATGTATATTTAGTATCAGAATAACAGGAACAGATTAGGAAGATGTGGCATAAGAATAACTGATATAATAGGCAGACATGTTTGACAATCATGGTAATATTTGGAGTTTCGCACGAAACCATCAAATTGGGTACCGCTAGAGAAATGGACCGGCTGTTTCTTGGATAGGTTTTACTTTCAAGGTCAATTTCCCATTCATTGTCATACTAAATTCTGCACTCAGTTATATTACATAAGAACAATGGTTTCGCGAGACCCACTGACATGACAGCTGAGCGTGTTGCCTAGCAACGGTGAGAGCTCATGATATGCGACCTTTGGGATGATGTCAGTCCCATAGGCCCTGTACATAAGAAATTCCCATAGGTTTACTATGGAGATAAATTCGTGAGAAAATCTCACTGGAGTGGATTGACTAAAATCTAAGTTTACCAATCACAGAGCCGGCGATCGATCCAATCAGATAGATTAATATTGCTGATTGGATGGTTGTAATTCAGACCAATAAAACCAAGTTTCTTAAGAAACTGTAGTGTCGGGAGCAGTTTCAGAAAGAAACTGGCGGGAGGAATAAAGAATATAAGTTGCTGCAGAGCGGCACTTTTATGATTTTACCACCGTTCATCCACGAGTACAGATTTGGCAGCTCGTGTTAGTAAGTTTGATAGACTTTTGATTTGCTTGTTTGAATAGAATAACTTAGAAATTATCTGTACATATTGTAAAAAGTTGTATTTGTTTGCGATTTTGCCTTGAAATTCATATCTATGGTATCGTTTTCAAAGTATATTTATAATCATGTTAAGGGTTGATTATTTTAGCTGTCGTCAAAGGAAAACTACAAATTCCCATACTTGAATGATTCAGCCCAGATAGTCAATTTAAATATTCTTCAGTGGTACTGCTTGAAGCAGGCGAGTCGACTATCATCTTCGTTCACCATTAGAACTAAGCATAGATGCAGCTACACAATCAGTTTACCTCTAGTAGCGACTAATCAGTTTAGCATCAATTGAGAATTGATAAGAACAGGTTATAAATTGGCGGGAATCAATATTGTGAGAAACGACCGACCGACCAAAGTCAGATGGCCCCCAAAACTTACAGTGGTTCACAGACCCAGGATTAGGACGACGGGACCAGAATTCATGAGTGAATTCGTGAGTGAAAAGAAATGAAAAACTGTAAGTTGAAATGAACAATACTGATAGTACACGACAGAACAGCAGCATACACGCAGAATTATCAGACGACGTACTCAGGTTCTTAGCAGATTATTTTGTTAAAATTCGTGATTCTTTACGCCCAAGAGACATCATCGAACACAAAATACACCACACGAATGGCAAAAGTCAGATTCTTATTGAGCTTATAAATAAATAACCCCAGGGAAACAGCAGTACGTGGCCGAATACATTCATTTACTTCGAATGGCTGTCCGATGAGCAACATGAAGAGTTTCCAGAAATGTTTAAACAGCAGACGACCAAGTCATTCATAATGGAGTCCGCTCCTCTACACTTACTCCTTCAGCTCTAGATGTGGAGTATCCTCATGTTGTTCTTCCGACGAGATGCCAAAAAGGTACCTGGGAAAGCACATGAGAGAGCTGGTCATCACGGTTTACAGAAGACTCTAAGTCTGATTAGAGAGTCTTTTGTATGGTCAACGTTAAGAAAGGATACCATTCACATGCTAGATGTGTGTTTGGTCTGTCAAGTCAACCGAGCCATAAGCCTGTAGCAAAATATCCGTGTCAGCAGATTGGCATGGATTTGATAGGCTTAACCTATTCCAGCCAAGATAGCACTGAATGTAGAAGAGAAGTTCTTCAACAAATATCTTGCAAGACATGGTGTGTCAGAAGATTCTAGTTACAGATCAAGAGAAAGAATTCTGTGCAAGAAGTATCGAGGCTAGATACAAGAAGTATGGAATAGACCATCGATGTGCGCATCCCTATTATCCTCAGACAAATGAACGCACTGAACATTTCAACCATACTTGGAAAGAGCTTGTTCAAAAAGGTATCACCAATGAATCCAGACCATGGGAAGATGAGCTAGGTGCGGCACTAACAGCATATAGAAATACTCGATATGCAATCACAGGTTTTACACCATTTAACCCAACGTATGGCAGGCATGGGAGATTGCCAATGGCCATTCCGATAGACATTCTGCAAGATCTTTGTGATAGACTCACGAGCCTCAACAACGCCTTATTGTGATCTCATGCGGATAAGCGCTCAAATGCAGCAAATTAGGGGACTCGGTGGTGGTAAAAGCTGAGGAAAGAATGAAGTTGACAATATGCAGTGATCCTGAGTATGAGACCAGTTATGCAAGTTCACCATCAGCGATCCAGCAAAGTCAGAGTTCTGAATGTCTCGAAGTTGCATATGGTAGATCCGGAAATGTGTTTGGATGTATTACGACTGTGACTGATGCGTATTCTGGTGAAAGGAACCAGAGCAAGCAAGCTTGTGAAAAACGTAGTTTTTCTAAAAGATTTAGCGATTCCAGATGTAATACAGATTCCAGAAATAGTACTGATTCCGGAACCGGAGCCTATTCTGTCAACAAGCCAAGAGTCGGAAGTGCAAAGTAGTTCTTAATGCAAGGAATGAGTTGTTAGAGGACCAAGATCAAGATGACTAATGAGCAGCCCGAGGAGAATGAATCAGCTATGGAAACTGATGTAAGACCAGCTATTTTTGGCATGCTGTCATCGACCCTGTACAATCTTCACAAGTGCAGACATCATTCGTTTCTTTCGGTGACTAAAAACAAGTACCCAAGAATCAGTGCTTTTGATTGGTCGATGGGCGATGAGCAATTTGTTCACTATATAAGTTTCATTTGCCATGATAGGAAACATTATTCAGATATTTGGTTGAATGAGACAGAACTCTTGGACGATAATAATGTCCATTGCCACACAAGCCTTGGCTTGTCTGCTGGTTATCAAGATCAGGTAGCTTTAATACCACGTGATATCATGGCCTCTCAGGCTAAAAGAATGTTATCAGACCATGACCTGAAGAGTTTATTATGAAGATTGACTATAGTCGACGATATGACATCTGAGAAGTCAACTACAAGTGGAACATTGTTAACGCGGAAAGGACGTGGACTTCTAAATTTCGTGGATGACATAGCTTCTTCTTTGTTTGGAGTATAGAAGGTATGAAAGGTATATCATAAAGAAATCAATGTTGAAAATCAATACACTAGTACATTACAGCAACCAGTTAGTGACACACGTTTATGTCGAAATTGGTGTTAAATGAGTAAGAATAAACAGCTTGAATGATACTGTAACGAACCTAGTGATCATTGTGGACGATGTTGTTTGAAGCCAGATGAAATGGAGATGATACCTGTTTACATTAATCTGAATTGGACAGGCGGTCAATGCGATTGTTGGAGTAGCCTATGCATACCATCGCGGATTAATGACATTTCGCTGAAGAACAGCTTCTCTTGAACTTGGAAGATTTACCGAGGAATTATTTGGTCCTCTGACTGAACCGATGTTGGTCATCACATTGATGTCGGAGTTAAACTTATCCAACCGTATCAATGGTATTATGATAAAGTCATTATTTATCCACTTTGAAGGGACCCAGAAAATCTCGATTTTTTGTCTACATTGCCACTTATTGATGGATAGAATTATCTTGAACACGGCATGCATTCATGGTCTGTGCCGTTAAAGGAACTTGGTCACTATATACAGGCAGTCGTGTCCAGAGTGAGCATAGGTCTTGATACCCGGACAGGATGGCATTTCGTCCCATCCAAATACCGAGGAAATGAACCCAGAGTTTGTGAGGGCATCTTGCAAATTGAGTCGAGCCATATTCCATGCATCGTTAGTATGCTAACGAATACTGCTGATCCAATGTGCAAGATCAAGTTATCGCAATTAAATGATACTTCTAGTAAGTTATTTATAGGAGAATTTACAAGGTAACAGAGGAATGTGTGGTGTGCTGAAGAAATCTGCTAGATCCAGTGAAATTGGCTTACAGTGGTGAGGGCTGGCATTTTCGTCCGATCAAGGCTTATGAACATAGGTATGAAAAAGTCAACCTGACATTTAATACGTCCACTGTAGACATAGCTGATATTCTGAGACAATCGTTAGTTGTGAAAAGTTTGAAAATGGAGAAGTGGCACCATTTGCAGAAAGTGAAATATGTACCTCTAGCACAACTATCTGAATTGGATGTAGACATGACCAGTTTCGATCTTATAGGTACTAGAGCAACCATCATATATGCTGTATCGGCAATCATAATAATAGCAATTATTTTACTGGTAGGTTATAAATGCAATTTATATTCCAAGATGAATGAGTTATTGCACCAGGAGTCAGGTCAAGGAAATGCCTGGACTGAAGCAATTCTTGTCACACAGGTCATTTCAGAAGGTTAGCACTGACCGACCTGCCAATGAATCTAAAGGGATGGGCCAATATTCCCATCAGGCTGACAGCCAAAACTTAGATAATCCCTCTGGAAGGTGAAATTTATTGTCATTTGACAAATAACCTAGCTCAAATGTGTATAATGCTTCAACACAATTTCATGCAAGACACAAATAGAGCTATTGTGACACAAATGTCAGAGACTGTTTTCCACGTCATTCACATTGTAAATTTAAGGGATTGTCTGACGTCGGTCCGTCAGTCAGTTTCTCACAATATCAGTTCCCAACAATTTATTAGCTGTTCTTACCAATTTTTAACTGATGATAAATGAATCGGTCACTACTAGAGGTAAACCGATAGTGTAGCTGCATCTTCGCTTGCCTCTAATGATGAATGAAGATGATAGTCGACTTGCCTTCTTCGAGCAGTAACACTGAAGAATATTTATATCGACTATCTGGACCTGCCTAATCTATCTGACTCATCCAGGTACGGGAGTTTGTAGGTTCCCTTTGACAACAACTAAAATAATCAATGCTTAACTTGATTATATATATATATATATATATATATATATATATATATATATATATATATATATATATATATATATATATATATATATACATACTTTTATTACGATACTATAGATATGAATTTCAAGGCAAAATTACTAACAAATAAAACTTTATACAAGCTGTACAGATAATTTCTAAGTTATTCTATTCAAACAATCAAACCAACAATCTATCAAACTTACTAACACAAGCTACCAAATCTGTACTCGTGGATGAGCGGTGGTAAAATCATAAAAGTGGCGCTCTGAAGCAGCTTATATTCTTTATTCGTCCCACCAGTTTCTTTCTGAAACTGCTACCGACACTATGGTTTCTTAAGAAACTAGGTTTCATTGGTCGGAATTACAACCATTCAATCAGCAATTTTAAGCTATCTGATTGGATCAATTACCAGCTCTGTGATTGGTCAACATCGATTTTAGTCAATCCACTTCAGTGAGATTTTGTCACTAATTTATCTCCATAGTAAACCTATGGGACTTTCTTAAGTACAGGGCCTATGGGACTGACGTCATCCCAAAGGTCGCATATCATTAACTCTGACATTTGTAAGGCAACAAACTCAGCTGTCATGTCAGTGGTTGTTCATATTGAAGATTTCCCGATCCTCTTCTTACTATTTCTTGGGCTCCTCCCTCGTCGATACAACCTTGTATGTTTGGCTGCTGCGACAGCCAGTCCTATCGATGAGGATGGAGTGCGACACTAGCTCGCCTCGTAGGTAAAGAGACCTAACGATATTTATATTAGTGCCTGGGCCTGATCTGACTTCTTGTTTCAGGAAGATCGGTTCGACACGGTGGTCTTCCGTGTTATCCAGAGTAATCAACAACAGATGCTTACCAAACTTTTGCCTTGGATTACACTCAAGGTGATCGTTTTATTTCTACCTTAACTGTACAATAAGACCTACAAAGTTTGGCAACTTATACCGTCACTGGTTTACGTATTTACAACAATAATAATTTCAAGCAATGTTTCCTATTTTCATCCAAACGAACTAGCATTACTCCCAGCGGTTCTGGTCTGCTATGCTATTCTATTTTCCTAGCTCTTACTTAACACCAAGAGTTTCATGTACCGACTCTAACCGAGTTCAAAACCTGACTCCCGATAAAAGACCAAACTGCCCTTTATATACTACTCTAAGTTTCACTTCTCCTCCATCTTGGTTTCGCACCGCCGGAGGTTTAACCTATTCTCATTGGACTATGACTTTGATTTGACCAATCACCACTGCGATCCTCCCTCTTATGGAGGGTGCCTTTTACCTAGCCCTTGCGGTTTGGCTGGTTCTCACGTGATGGGATCCGTCATCCTCCTACCTCTATTTTCGGATTCCAGCTGGCTTAACTTGTCGAGACTGACGAATGCTCGAGGATTACTGTGGATTATCTTGTCTACATGATGGATATGTTATTCTCGATTGTGCACCTAGTGCCTACCGGACGCTACAATGTCCATGTCTTGTTTATTGCCTAATAGCCGAAACCTGTAGAATACCAGAGTTAATTTGCACACCTGCTACTATCCATCATAGCAGGATTATATGCGGCTTATGTTGTCGCACGCCTCCGTGAGAACACGGATGTTTACATAACTTCACTAAGTCCGTCTGTCATAACTAATCCCTTGATTGATAGCTATTTGGGTGCTATGATTATGACTCAGTTTCGATTCCAACTGCTATCATTCTACCGCTACTATTTTCCAAACTACTGGCCAAACCAGCTGCTGAATATTATACTGAACATCATAATGTTGTGTGCCGATCCGACAGCAACAACTTTCATCTTAATCATTACCAGATACCACCAACTCAGAACCGCCTGTCCTATTCTAATCAATTCAATTTGGACTCTAGATATTATGCCTCCGTTTCGATCCAGTTTCGTCGAAACTGTAACTGCGCAGTAGCTGACGTAACCACTGCCAGTCATCCCGTGCTGCTAAATATCTATTCAAATACTAAGACACATCTACTGGTAATGCCTCTAAATATAGACGGTTACTTAATGCTGGCAACACAGCTAAATACAAATTATGATCGCATCATTTCTGCGAAACTGCTTGATGCCACCCAGTGCATCTACATATACACTGTGACATAGTCTATTAGCTCACCTGGTATTCACAAACATGAATTTCACTCGGGACTTACTTGCACACATAAGACGTCCAGTGGGGTCATGACTTCCCACCAAACAGTCCCATATCTACAAAATGTAATGTCACTGAGTGCAGAATTTAGTATGGGATTGAATGGGGAATTGACCTGGAAGCTAAAAGCTATCCACGAAACAGCCAGTCCGTTTCTTTAGCGGTACCCAATTTGATGGAATCGTACAAAACTCTAAATATTATCATTATTATTAAACACGTCTGCCTATTACAACAGCGATTCTTATTCCTAATCTATTCCTATTATTCTAATGCTAAATGTACACGCTGATTATCGAATCAACAGCGTCTATCAACCTCTATTATATGACGTCCATGAGCGTTACTCATAACTGTAGCTATTATTCTATATTGATGTATGACATCCCTAAGCATTATTCAAAGTGGGCTACTGTGCACCACGTTTACCTCTCTGTGTTACATCACTCGTATCGAATCGTATGTATGTTCGAATTGTATGATTCATCATTATAGCTGCACAAGATATTAGACTCGTATTATCAACCCGTTGCCACGTACGCCTACATGATTATAAATGCACTATGGCCATAGCCGCCTCAATCATAAATATACATAATTACACAATCATACAAGCATGGACAGACCGATGTTGTTCCCTAAAGGATGCTGCTACGTCTTCTTAGACAAGGCGCTAGTCACCTCGAGATTATGCATGTACAAAGGTTAATTATCTCAGGCCATGCATCAGAGTTGGTTGATCAGACGCGCTCATCCAAATCCACATATGCTCCTCAGCCGAAATTAATTGATCAGGTTATCGTGTTACACCAATTTATAAAGCCAAGGACTCTACTAATTTCTCAAAGTACAGGCCAGTCTCCACACTTCCACTTTCCTCCATGTTACTAGAGCACCTAATGTAGAATCGACTGAAAAATTATCTGGTCAAAAAGTAAATTTTATTCAAATCGCAATATGGATTTCGTGAGAAGCATTCAACAATGCATGCAATAGCCGAAATGACCGAAGCAATTATTGAATCACTGGAAAAAATAAAGTATAATACGCATCTTCTTGGACCTTTCAAAAGCCTTCGACATCATCAACCACCAGATCTTACTAGAAAAGCGTGCCTATTATGGTATAGGAGGCAGTCCACTCACCTGGTTTCGGACCTACCTAAGTAAAACAATGCGCACAGTATAATGAGATATGCTCTGAAAACAGGCAATTAACTTGTGGTGTTCCTCAGGGATCTATTCTTAGTTCTCTGCTGGTCCTTCTTTACATGAATGATCTACCTAACTTATGCAAGCATATGCCATTAATACTGTTCGCTGATGACAGAAATGCGTTTTGCTGCGATGACAACATGGACACCTAATATACAAAAACGCAAATAAGGAAATGTACGAAATTACTAACTGGTTTTCAATAAACAAATTATCGCTGAAGGTTGACAAAACAAATAATATGTTATTTACAAATCTCAAAACTAAAAAAAGATGATATTCCAAAAATCTACATAAACAAAAAAGAAATTGAGGAGGTCCCATTCACCAAATTTTTGGGAGTATACTTGGATAAACATTTGACATGGGCCAAACAAATCGAGACGGTAACAGCAAATGTGGCAAGAGGCATAGCTGACAACAACTACATTTAAAACTCTATACTGCACCCTTGTGCTTCCGCATCTCACCTACTGTAACGCTATCTGGACGAATACCTATAAAAGCAGCCTAACAAAACTACAAAGCCTTCAGAAGAAAGCACTAAAACTCTTTTCTAAACCAGCAAAGGGCCGGAATATATTCAAGTCAGAAAAACCTTTAAGACTAATGGACATAGGCAAACTACAGATGTATACCATTGTAAAGGCGTTTCACCACAATACATTGCAACAATCCATAGCTTCCAACTTCACACTAAGCATCGACCTTCACAAACACAACACTAGGACAAAACACAATCTACAGACTCAATTTACACGAACAGATATAAGAAAACGACAAATTACTATAACAGGCACAAAACTATGGAGCAGCACCAGTACAGAAATATGCGATAGTATATTAAACCAGGAATCCTTTAAGAAGATTGCCAGGGAATCTATGATTGACAAACACTAAATTAATATATTTATACATGATGGTCACCGATAGTATATTAAACCAGAAATCCTTTAAGAAGATTGCCAGGGAATCTATGATTGACAAATACTAAATTAATATATTTATACATGATTGTCACTTTGCTAATTAATGATAATACAAACCTGAGGCATCCCACCATCACCACCACCACCACCACCACCACCCCTATAGATAAACCAACCTAACCTAATAATTGAAGTGATAAGTCTAACCATGAACAGACATTACAGTTTACTTTTGCTACTGCTACCCTTAAATAGCCTACAAACGATAACGTATCTGCCGATTCTTTAACGACTCCAACTATCTCAACTTTATATTACAGTGATGAGCTCTTCCCTGCCCCTCCAAACCCACCACACCCTCAGTAGCATACAAAAGTCCTATATAATAATAAACCGCTCCAAACTAAATTTAAATAAAATAAGATAATGAAGTAATTAGGGAGTACATGTATAATATATGTTTATTTATGTCAGTAACTATGTATATGTATATGTAAACATGGATGCCATAAATATGTGTTTGAATGTCGTGTGTTTTATGTTTGTGCACATAGTGGCATATATCTATGTAAACATCAAAACAGGGACAGCCCTACCCATCCACCGCTTAGTGGAAGTCCTGGAGTCCTATGCTCCCAAAGTTCATGTCTGGACCCCACAAAACATTCCAAGAAAGTCCTGGACTTCCTATTTTTGCTTCTGATATCTCTAAACCAATGATTTTACCCAAAAGTATTTGAACCATTTTAGGCCTCCATGTTTCTAGCTTGGACCGCCAATAGCATTACCTAGGAAGGCCATACTTCCTGTGTTTAGAAGCTAGTGGACGCCCTAGTATATGTGGGTATTTATATGTATGTGCATGCATGTCTATATATATATATATATATATATATATATATATATATATATATATATATATATATATATATATATATATATATATAAATATATAAATATATATATATATATATATATATATATATATATATATATAAATATATATTTATATATATATATATATATATATATATATATATATATATATATATATATATATATATATATATATATATATTTATATATATATATATATATATATATATATATATATATATATATATATATATATATATATATATATATATTTATATATATATATCCATACATATACACATATACATATATATATATATATATATATATATATATATATATATATATATATATATATATATATATATATATATATATATATATATATATATATATATATATATATATATATACATATGTATGTATATGTGTATATGTATGGATATATATATATATATATATATATATATATATATATATATATATATATATATATATATATATATATATATATATATATTTATATATATATATATATATATATCCATACATATACACATATACATATATATATATATATATATATATATATATATATATATATATGCATGTGCGTGCGTGCGTGCGTGCGTGCGTGCGTGCGTGCGTGCGTGCGTGCGTGCATAACTTATTTGGGGATTTTATTAACCATACAAACTTTCGGTGAGAAAGGATAGGAATCTCGGCTCAGTCTTATAATGTATAAGAGATCAAATATATAAGTAGGCCCATATAGACATAGGCACACGCACACACACACGCGCGCACACGCACACGTGCACGCGCATATGCACGCACGCACGCACGCACGCACGCACGCACGCACGCACGCACATGCATATATATATATATATATATATATATATATATATATATATATATATATATATATATATATATATATTTATATATATATATATATATATATATATATATATATATATATATATATATATATATATATATATTTATATATATATATCCATACATATACACATATACATATATATATATATATATATATATATATATATATATATATATATATATATATATATATATATATATATATATATATATATATATATATATATATATATATATATATACATATGTATGTATATGTGTATATGTATGGATATATATATATATATATATATATATATACTATATATATATATATATATATATATATATATATATATATATATATATATATATATATATATATTTATATATATATATATATATATATCCATACATATACACATATACATATATATATATATATATATATATATATATATATATATATATATATGCATGTGCGTGCGTGCGTGCGTGCGTGCGTGCGTGCGTGCGTGCGTGCGTGCGTGCATATGCGCGTGCACGTGTGCGTGTGCGCGCGTGTGTGTGTGCGTGTGCCTATGTCTATATGGGCCTACTTATATATTTGATCTCTTATACATTATAAGACTGAGCCGAGATTTCTATCCTTTCTCACCGAAAGTTTGTATGGTTAATAAAATCCCCAAATAAGTTAATTTACTGGTTAATAATTCCCGAATGGTAGTCAGGTCTCCGTATACGTATTCATACCTAGGTAGATTTTTAGCATTCTGTCACTGTACCATTCTCTTGTGATATGTGTCATTTATATGTTAATGTACAAATGTTTTGTAAAATGTTTTGTAATATGTGTAAGGAGTTCATCGCTCCATAGGGTATGCTTTTGAAGGACTGCCTGTTTAGAGTCTATTTATATGTATATAAAACCATGGAATAAAGCAACCTTTAATCGTGAATCTTGAATCGTGAAACTTGCTGTGCACTATCTGCTGCAAACAACATATCTCCGTCCACCTTACACCCATCCACGCTATGCCCTCCTCTACTCTGCACTGCATACAGACAGTATGCCAGGATATCGCCCTATAGTGAATATAATACATAGACTCGTGGTCCGCTGTCTATCTAGATAGACGCCAACACTTAGTCGCATGTTTGACGTTCGTCTTGAAGAGGCTGGATCTACATTATCAAGAAGAAGAAGAAGAAGAAGAAGAAGAAGAAGAAGAAGAAGAAGAAGAAGAAGAAGAAAAGGAAGAAGCAGAAGATATCATTATCCGATTATACTCTCGGTCATTCGGATATGTGATCGAGGTAAACGGGGACCTCGACAATGAGCCAGAGTTCAATCTTAATTGAGGTAATTTAAGCCTAACTAGGAACAGCGGGTAGATGATTGACCATGGTATTAGCGTGATCGACTGGTAATCCACTGGGCAGTGTTCAAATCCTGAGCACTCGGTGGAAACATAGGCAATTCCTTCACTCCTCATTGCCAGGAGTATAAATGGGTACCAGTGTAAAACTGTGTAAGTTACCAATGAATGGACTGAAATATAAGCCAGCCTAGATATGCTGTGAAAGGACCTGGAATTAAGGACTCGATAGATTCCAATCAAACCAATAACTTCTTAACTAGGAACAAATTTACGAAATTGCGTATTCTGTTATTTTTCTAGAAAATCGGGCATTTTTAGCAATTTATTAATTTATTTAATTTTGTTTTATATATATACCATTATTATTATTTCTAAGAAATCTATGCTCTCTCTCGCTCTCTCTCTCTTTCTCTCTCTCTCTCTCTCTCTCTCTCTCTCTCTCTCTCTCTCTCTCGCTTTCTCTCCCCCACCCACCCTCACCACGCAGTTGCTACTTCAAAATCCCATGATTAAATAATTGATTATTTTCCACATATCATAATCGATTATTTATTTCCATACTACCTCTAGCATCACTTTTCTTCTATATTTTTGTCGGCGTCGATTTATTCCCCCCCCCCCCCACGCCCCCCCCCACCCCCCCCCCCTCTCCTCCCAGGGAACTCCAGCTCAATGCGATCATTGTGGGGACATTTTCAAGGTAACAATACAGGTAACTTATGGCATATTTTGAAACTAATTTGACTGGGTGCTGTTGCTGCCTAATATTCAAGAAAATGGTTATTAATTAGTAAAGATATACAATTCGTACACATATCGGACTATTAAGAGTTCATGACGGACTTAGATACGTAATGTATAGCGTACTTTGATTGTGACGTCAGCCTACACGTGATGTAATTAATTTTGACGTCATATACTTGACAGGCAGATTTGATTTCGCTATTATGTAACGTGTTAATGTAGATAGATTGGTATGTATTACTTCAAATCATGTAATGTTGGCCATTAGCCCACACTGTTTGTAACAGCCTTTACTTTAACCATGTAATGTATGTCATATCATATACACATCATGTAGGAAATGATTATATTCTGAACAGTTTGCTCTACAGAATTCCTTGTGTTGCCTAAATAAAGCTTTCAACTTATGGCGAGGGCTGACATATCACCAGAAACTATGTTGGCGAGATTTGATTTCCCAAATTGAGTTAGGGATGGATATTGCATCTTTGTAGGTGGAATAATGAGAAAACAATAGTGTTCATTGGACCAATCTAAAATGGCCACCACGCCAAAAAAGGAAATGGCATATCTCGTGATTCCATTGTCTGATTTTGACGATTTTCTTGTCTATTGTTGGGTTTTCGCGGACACTGATGCGACTGGTTGGTATTCTGAATTGATTGGATGTCAAGATGGTGCTCTAGAGGTTAGTATCAAGGTCAAATGATCTTAAAATTCCAAAATGTAATCTTCACGGCCTCTAAAATCGAGCTTTAGTTGGTGTTATTGTCAATTTTGCAATGTGACTAATAAATTGGAGATGTTTTTAAAGGGTTCATCATCAAAGACACACGCTCTGAGGCAAGGTCAATATCATTATTGCCCTTGAATTACCAACCTATCCCTAACTGCCTAGATGTTACAACCGTCGTGTCATCATGGGTTACCATGGGAGCGAAGTCAGTTGATATGGTTTACAAAGAATCGAATGCAATTGTTAAATCTTTATCGACTATGCGCTTGGATACAAAACGAAACCTACGCTGTTACAGAAGTCTACTAAATACTGAAAAATTAAATTCTATGCAACACTAAATGATATTGCCTGATAGTTGGCCTGCTGTATATGATGAAGAAATGTGTGGGGAGGGAATCTCATTCTCAAGATTTTTGGTTCCGAAACGTTCCTGGTGAAGCTCAAGTAGGATTCTGGTTGAGCTTTTTGGATCATACGAATGCCTCCAGGTATTGATGATTGCCTGGTATGACTACCATGGCCTTGCTTTAATCTGTGGTTGGCATGGAGATGGCCCCTTCTCCGAGGCGGCTGTAGGTATCAATGATGGGGTCATTTTCAACGAGGTTGAGGAAGACAGTCACTCATGTCTTTTTGGAGACTCTGAAAAAAATATACCTCCCTAATCTGCCCCCGTGAAGTGATGACAGCCCTACTGAGCTCTACACTTCTGCCTCCCAACTGCTTGCACCCGCTCGCACAAGTCTATATCCAGGTACTGTGCCCTTTTTAAATTTGGCACAAAAACGAGGTCGAAAAATTGATCTCTATGATTTTCTCATTAGTTCACCGCTAAAGATGCGATATCGTCCCTTAACTAAACTTGGTCAAACAAATCTCGTCAAATTTCACATCAGCCTCCACTGTACGTTTATGTAAGTTTTGTAGTGAAGTTAAAGTTACTTTATCTTGTTGTTAAGATATAAAGAGGTCAAAGAGACACTCATCAAGGATTTAATCATCTGGTTACTGACGTCATACTCAATTGAGGAATCCAGTTTTTCAGTCAAGCATATTACGACATAATCAACTACGTGACGTGTATGCTTACGTCATACTCAACTACGTCATGAATGACTCGATTTAGTCAGTCTTAAAATCATACTAGTCCGTCAGGTTGTACGAAGCGTATGTCTTTACAATTTATTAAACATGATGATAGATATTTTGAAACTAATTTCACTGGCAGTTTCAAAGTAGTCAACAGCATATATGCATAGTTTTCTGGAAATTTATCATCAGAGAGTTCACGGATAGATCTATCCTAACACGGGCGACGTGTAGCTGGACCTTGGCTAAAGATGGGCGGAGCTAAAACGGAGTTCCTAGATTACGTCATGGATGGCGTAATTATGCCCTTCATAAACGCTTAATAGTCAGTCATACAATTGTATATCTTTATTATTCAATAAACATGTTGAATATTTTGAAACTAATTTTACTAGTGGCTGATGCTGCGGTCAAATTAGTTTCAAAGTAGTCAACCGCTTATCCGTAAGCTTACCTGTAAGCAGTAAAGGGGTGGGGGGGGGGGGGGTGCGGCACTGTTTGCTTTTGTTCTAAATCACTAACGCGTGACAATGATTTATGGGTTTTTAATGTGACATTGGCCCTTTTAACTCTGTATGATAACTCATGTTGGGGTGATTATGCAAATGAGGTCAATGAGGTCACGTGAGTCCGTATTTTAACCCGTGTTGGTGTGGGGGTGGCGTGGGGGCATTGTCTCCCACTGTATGTAAAGGGGAATGTTCAGCAGTAAAATTGTTTAACGTATGGTGTGCGTTCATCAGCTAATGTTCTTATTTGACAACGTGAGCCTCGTGTTGGTGGTGCAGTGCCTCCTTTCTACTGTATGTAGTACATAATGCTAATGTTATTACAATGCTATCGTTCTCTTGGCGTAAAGTTTAAACTTAAAGCGATAATAGCACCTGTTCTGCACTATTGCTGTTTACCGATGCGTGTTTAAAACTGATGCGTGCGCCGGATTTACCGACGCGTGTTGTGTTTTAAGTTCTCTCCCCACATTTCATTCGTTTCAATTCTGCGCTTGATAATAATATTTCCTGCACAATACTGCTTCTTAATGTCTCATGATGTGTATGTTTCATGTATCCCACAACCCACCTTCGTCAGTATACATCATGAGTCACTAAAAACACATCAATCATTTTTCTACATGAGAACAATAGCTGCTGAACGGCACCCTACGTTGCTTCACTGCTGAACATTCTGCTTTACATAATTTATTCAGAGGTCAGACAATGGCCCAGCGCCATCCACCCCAACACGGCTAAAATACCGGCTCACATGACCTCATTGACCTCATTTAAATAATCACCACAACATGAGTTTTCATACGGAGTTAAACGCATTAATGTCACACTAAACCCACATTAGGCTAATCATTGTCACGCATGAGTGATTTAGAATAATAGCACACAGCGCCCCACCCCTTACTACCCCTGTATAGTTATCTGGAAACTGTGATTCAGGGACTACATGGATCGATTGACCCCAACACGGAAAAAGCGTGTCTGAGGCTTATGTAGAGATCTAGTGGACATAAGTAAAACGGGAGTCGTAAATTGTTATTCACTTTATCATATTATTGACCAGACGCGGTCGCAGCTGGTTTTATGGACACACGGCAGCGTCATGTACAAATCGCATTATGTACTGTGTATAAATCATAGACATTAAACCGACTACTCCGAAATAGTATGGATGTGTGCAAAACACACTTCCCACTAACATAACAATCTAATCTGTCAATCAAGCGTATGACGTTATTATCCATTACGTCACAGGTAGGCTGACGTCACAATCAAATATGTAATGAATGACATATCTAAGTCCATCTTAAACGCTTGATAATCCGTCAAGTTGTACGAATTGTATGTCTTTAATTTTTATTAAACATTATGTTGAATATTGCGACTCTTTACTATTTAATAAACATTCTGTTGAATATTTTGGAACTAATTTGATTGGAAACATGACACTATTTTGATTGGGCTTTAGATTTGAATTTTGTTGTCAAATTAGTTTCAAAATACTCAAATATTCAACAGGCTACTTATATAGTTTTCAGTAAATTGAGATTCATGGAGTTCAACATTGGATCGCTCACAATATGGACAGCGCGTGGGCGGAGCTTAGCTAAGAATGGGCGGGGCATAGCTAGAACTAGTTTCATCCTTTAACTCATCTAGTCGCGTATTTCGCATATCAGAGAACACCACATATGAAGAGTTGGCGTATATGTATATCATACTACTAGGCACAACACTAGTAACTATGCATATACTAGGCACAGCACTAGTAACTATGAAAATACTAGGCACAACACTAGTAACTATGCAGATACTAGGCACAACATTAGTAACTATGCAGATAGTACGCACAACACTTGTAACTATGCAGATAGTAGGCACAACACTTGTAACTATGCAGATACTAGGCACAACACTAGTGACTATTCAGATATTATGCAGAAAACTAGAAACTATGTAGATACTTGGCACAACACTAGTAACTATGCATATAATATGCACATCACTTATAACTATGCAGATACTAGGCCCAACACTAGTAACTATGCAGACGCAAGGCACAACACCTGTAACTATACATATACTCCGCACAACATTAGTAACTATGCAGATATTAGGCACAACACTAATAACTATGCAGATACTAGGCACAACACTAGTAACTATGCAGATACTAGGCACAACACTAGTAACTATTAAGATAGTATGCACAAAACTAGAAACTATGTAGATACTTGGCACAACACTAGTAACTATGCAGATACTAGGCGCACCACTAGTAACTATGCAGATGCTAGGCACATCACTAGTAACTATGCAGCTACTAGGCACAACACTAGTAGCTATGCATATACTAGGCACAACACTAGTAACACTCCAGATACTAGGCACAACACTAGTAACTATGCGGATACTAGGCACAACACTAGCAACTATGCAGATACTAAGCACAACACTAGCAACTATGCAGATCAAGTGAACACAATTACAGTTTATATAGTTTATATGAGACACCTTGTACGAGAGTGTATCACATCTGCTCAGAGACCTAAAGCCAAATGGTGATTGTCATATGTTTCAATATACTGTATAAGGCATTTTTATCTCGGTCAAACTGTATATATCGCAATCCAACTGATATATGCATGAAAGAATTATTATATAATGTGTAGATGTTAGGATTACCATCAGCATGATATAATGTTGGAGTCATTCAAAAATACAGTTTCTGTGGAAATTGACAAGATTAATGTAGGCCTATCAAGTGTTTATGTAGCTCGCGGGCTAGCGTCGGGCCGTTCCGGTGTCTGGTGTCGGCTCGCCGCGTGGCATGTACACGATGAGTGATGACGCTGGCTAGCTCCTGGTCTCAGGGTTACGGATCCCATGCGATACTGCCCTACGGGTAACAAAGACCGGCTCCTAAGGCCGGTGGAACTCAATCGTTCCGGTCGGGCTGTGCGACCATCGTCGCGAACATTGAACACAACAGTATCAGCCCATGAGTTTGTGTCACCGGTATGCCTGTCCATAGCAATTTCGTGATCTATGGACTTGCAATATTTGATTGGTGACCTTACATAAATAAGTCTATGCAATTTATTTACCTAAGACAGACTGTCAAGTTTGCTACATAAAAATGAGCATACGAAAATACAAGACATAGAGACAGCCTGATGAATTTTTAAATGCGGGGCTCCCGGAGGTACCACACAGACTTGCAGGTCCACAGAGGTATCCCCGCAAAGGAGACTCCCGCATACGAGATCACTAATTAACTTAATATAAGTTATTATATCTCTAATCTTTGAAGGAAAGAAAGTTATCTTTTATAGTGGCGAAAAGCTATGTGCCTCGCGTGGACATTACTTCTGATGCTGTTTTTCTGGGTGAGAATTAGTAGCCTCGCACGGGCCGTCGTCACTGAATCGTTGCGAGAGGCAAGTGCCTCGCATGGGCCTTCGTCACAGGAAAATGCTGCCACCACTTAAAGCGGGAGAAGAGCATTGGCCAGAAAGGGGCCACTCTATATTCAACCAAAATGCTATAAAGAAAAGACCATACCTAGTGAAATTATGACTATAATGTTGCGTGCTGTTTTACGTGAAGACGGGACGACTGATTCCCGAGGGATTCCCACGTGACCGTCTTATGTAGTTTCAAATATGCTGAGTTAGTAGGTGCCGCTTTTATTTATGCGAGCCTTCTTCTATGCCTAACCTAACATTTAGTTTTTAAAGACAAGGACTAGTTTAGGCCACAAATGGCGGGTGCCCTACCTTAGCGTTTAGATACGGCTGCCATTGAGATCGGCTGTCCTAAGACATAAATACTCAAGACAGCGTGCATACATGTTATTTTGCAAGACCTCCGAGCTTGGTCAGAATCCAGACATCTTGCTCCATAACCACATAAAACGTCACAGGACAATGGTTACTTTTCACATAAGCAAGTTTAGGCAACTGATCTATCGTTACGGTGGGGGGTAAGCGAGACGAATAGCCACCGTGAAAGTCCTTCCCGTGACGGCGTGACAGATCCTAACATCTTGCCCAGACATTCCTACAGAATTCGGTGTGGATGCGCATCTCGCCCGTCACCAGGTTCTATGGAGCTAACCTTTTAACCTGATGTTAGGTTTAAACGTAAGTTGATCAGTTATGCACTGCGGTGCGGGGGGGGGGGAGACTTCCTAAGAGATGAAAAAGAAATAAATAATTATAATATGTTTTCGCAGTGCTTCCTACATTAGCAAGGATAACTAACTACTAGGTATCAGAAGATACACGGGAGTTGTGTGTGACACCACACCCTGGCCATCACCGCTCGGAAACCCCAATAGTTTCCCCGGGTCGGATCAGTCCATGGTGCGGATATGGACATCCAAACAATTAAGAAGCCAGAAGGCTTAGTGGAATATGAAGAGAGACAATAACTTAGAAATATGAGGCCCAATAGATATTTTGACCAATTTTACACAACCTTGCCGGAGTGCGGGGCTAAATTATCGCAACTACCGGAAAAGAAGCATGCACTATGTGTCCCTTGACGAAGAAATTGTCTCTAATCATATTAAACCTATCCTATAGAGCTAAATAGACAGGATTTTAGTCAGTAGCATGCCGGACTAAACAGAGTTATAGCACGGACAGCGACCTCAGTGAAAAACTGTTGGTGGCGGGAGAAAGTGATGCATATATAAATGTTGCTGTATAGTGTTTCCTACGTGCATTGCAGTTCTATGTTTTCTACAAATAAACAAAACATATGAACGAATGGCTACTTGCCATATATAAAACTAACCCGTACAAGTAATACAATGTGAAATAATCAGAATAATATATATATATATATATATATATATATATATATATATATATATATATATATATATATATATATATATATATATATATATATATATATATATATGTACTATATATATATATATATATATATATATATATATATATATATATATATATATATATATATATATATATATATATATATATATATATATATATATATATATATATATATATATATATAGTACAGGTTGTTGGACCTACTACTGTGCGGTTAGTGAAAACACCTTACAGTAAAATAAGAATATCTATAAACAGATAAAGAAAGTAAAACTAGCGGTCGCAGACCGTTACGGTTCCTTTTAGTCATCGGGACCGTTCACAAAGATAAAGTATAATCATTAAAGTTGTAATTAACGTAATA
Source organism: Chaetoderma sp. LZ-2023a (assembly GCA_034401795.1). NCBI lineage: Eukaryota > Metazoa > Mollusca > Caudofoveata > Chaetodermatida > Chaetodermatidae > Chaetoderma > Chaetoderma sp. LZ-2023a. Next base: position 66,284,319 of record CM067368.1, on the reverse strand, counting down.
ATTAAAGAAGTTAAGTATACTTACCTGAATAGTCGGTAGCCATTCTTAATGACGGGCTATCGTGTTACTGAAATTGATACGTCACCCTTGGTGTGACGTGAGTCGACGCGTTCCCGCATGTCGGTTCCCTCAAACAGGATTCCTGCATGCAGTCCAGAACGGGAGTGGAGCAAACTAAGGACGGTAATCACAATAAAAGAATGTCTAACGAACAGTCAGTAAGTTCTACAATAACATTACTGCTAGGAAGAAAGTTCCCGTACCCCGACGGTACGGATGAAAGTTAAGAACAACCCGTTTATCAGCGGGGGATGTCGAATACGGATGAAGATGCATAACTAAGCTTAACGGTGCGGGGTACGTCAGTTAGCCCTTAAGACGTACCTGGCAAAGTTTACTTGCTGCGGTCAAAAAGTCTAAATAAACCTACACGGCATCAGTGCGGAGGGGCGGGTGGGGGGACGGGGGTGGTTGAATAACCACTTATTGGCGTGGCCGGCAGATCCGGCGAGTTATCCACCAAAGAACATCGCTGCCTCTACATCTGTAGAATCACATATTCAGGCCGGGAAAGGCATCATCGCAAGATTTGTTCCGAGTTAGTTCTCGTTGTCGAAAGTTTCCAAAAATGCCCCCGAACAATTGTTCAGGCGTTCACAAACTTCTTTTAGGATGCGGTGGGTTGGTTAGCTACCGCAGTGCTACGGGAGAGATGCTGACCGAGACCGAGGTGATCTGTTTAATAACTGTCTCGGCTGATCGTAGCTGTTTACAGATCCAACCTGTTCGGCCCCTGGCCGAGGATCCTCTCGATTTCTGGATTCCATCTCCTTTTATACTACTCGTGACGTCATAGGCGCAGGCCTCAGCCAATCATCAGCCAAGCAGCAGCCAATCAACGCGCAGTTAATAATGACGCAGACGAATGTTCTAGAACATTCTAGAACTTCTGCGTGCACGTGGTTATGACGTCACGGCAATATTTTGAGGATAATCAAAGGGGTTTTCCGTGGATAACTCAGCCATTTCTTAACCGATTTTGAAATGGTTTACAGATTTGGAAAAATTCTGGTCTTGATTGATACCAGCTTCCGCGAGAACAAGCAATTATAAAGAATTACAATGTACCCTCTCGGTGCACTAAAGGCGCTACCCGCTCTTGGGCGTGATATACGCGCTCTGTCAATGCAGTGGTAAGAGCGCATATGCCCACCACGCGTTTTAGCGAACTCTCATAGGCTCATATACACTTATAGCTCTTCCCAGGGGTGCGTGTTCATAGAACGAATCCAGGACGGGCGGCGGATACCCAGCTTAGCTGGCACGGCAGGCACCTGACCGGTCGATCCGAACTACATTTAGTCAGCGTCGTTCACATGACTATATAATTGTACGGACGAATGCGAATCCATCAAATTAGTGATATTCACATATCGTTGTCTAATGTGTTATCTACAAATCCAATAATACAATGGATTATCCAGTTTTTCCATCAATCATATGACGTCATAATCAAATCCGTGACGTGTAAGATAGCATCCTATTCAATAACGTCATGGATGGTGTGGATAAGATCGTTACAAATGCATAATTGATGACGGACTAAGCGTTATTGTTCCGAAGTGCATGTCTTCTATTTAATAAACATGCTCAACTACATTACATGTAGGCTGAATGAATCGAGTTAGTCCGTCTTGAAAGCGTAATAGTCCGTCAGGTTGTTTTATGCTTTTACTATTTAATAAACATGCGGTGGGCAGAAACAGCGCTCAGTCAAAATAGTTTTAAAATATTCAACACATTACTTATATAGGTGGCAGGAAATCGGTAATCAGGGAGTTCAGCGATCGATCGATCCCAACACGAGCGAAGCATGGCTGGGGCTTAGGTAAAGACGGGCGGGGCATGGCTAAAACTGGATTCCTCCATTGCACGAGGTGTTCGCCAATACATACGCTTTTACTATGGCCAGTTACAGTTCATGTTAGAATATCTGCTTTGAAAATTAAAGAAAAGTGTTCAGTGCGATGGATGGATCCGACCTCTCACTCAAGTGTATGACGTCATAATCAATTACGCGTAGGCTGACGTCAGTTTCAAAATTGACACAGAATACCCCATAATACAGATGGAATAGTCCGTCAAGCGTACGAGTTGTATGCATGTGATGGATTTACTATTTAATAAGCCATTATGTTGAATATGTTGAAAACACCTCTGATTGGACTATGGCAACAACAGCAAACTGTCTCTAGAATAGAGCAATCCAGTCTCGGTCAACTATTTCCCGTCATAATCTATTACGTCACATAACATATCTAAGTCCGTCACAATCGCTTAATAGACCGGCAAGTTGTACGAATTGTATGTCTACTATTTACTAAATATTATGTTGATTATTTAAAAACTAATTTGACTGCGCGCTGTTGCTGACATCAGAAGTTTAACAGTGCCCAGTCAAATTAGTTTCAAAATATTCAACAGCATGTATATTGAATAGCAAAGACATACAATTTTCAACCGTTTACCTGCATAGTTTTCTGGAAATTGAGATTCAGGGAGTTAAGGATTCGATCGATCCCAACACGGGGAAACCGTGGGCGGAACATAGCTAGGGATGAGTGGGACATATCTAACAAACTGGATTCATCCATTGGTAGTTAATGCTACCAATTCACCTTTCCAGAGTATCCATCTATCACTATGACGTCATATGGCGTCATCATCGGCCAAGCGACGTGTAGGATGACGTCATAATCATTACGTCGTAAATGATTCTATTAGGCCCGTCTTTAACTCTTAATAGTCCGATATGTATAGTTTTCTGGAAATTGATTGTCAGGGAGCTCAGAGATTGATCGATCCCTACACGAACGGGGTGTGGGTGGAGCTTAGCTAGAGATGGGCGGGGCATAGTTAAACGTGGAAAGGTCCATTGTGAATAATATTGAGCATTGTGTCGTCAGTACCATATAAACAAGAATTTACCTCTTTGAAATGGAGGGATCCGATATGTCACTCCTCTATCTGACATCGTAATGAAATGGCACCTGTTTGTTGACGTCATAATTATCAGCATCTCACGAAATCTAATTGTACGCCGGATAAATTTTACGAATTGTTAGTCTTCGGTGAATTGGTAATTTAATAAACATTATGTCGAATATTTTTCAACAGCTTACCGGCTTGGTTACTTTGAAATTAGTATTCAGAAACATTCAGTTTTAAAGTTTTAAATCGATGTCAACATGCGTAAAAGGTGGGCGGGGCTTAGCTAGAAATGGACCCGCTGTTGCATTAGTATAGACTTAATCAAAGCTCACGATTCCAAGGCCGTGGCCTCACTAGAGACTTAATTGGGAATAACGCCAGTCTGAAGTATGGCGTTATTCCCGTTTAACTCTCTAGAAAGAACACGGCTAAAGGTATTTCTTGGAATTACATGGCATAGCAAATAGAAAGTGTGCATGTTCTAAAAGCCTGATATTATGATTTTATACAGAATTTAGACACGCTGTGTAAATATGATTCCTATGATAAATGCCCTATCAGCATAGTGGAAGCCAGTTTATACTATGCCTCTCACATCTATACACTCTTTGCCAGTGTTTGAAACAATCGATCCCTGTACTCTCTGAATCTCAATTTCCAGAAAACTCTACAGGTAAACTATTGTATATTTTGAAACTAATTTAACTCTGACATTTCTGACGTCATAGGATATGTATGACGTCACACATCTGCTAAATTTAGATCTAAGTTATGGGACTTGGTTATGACTGATCAAGATTTCCCCCTCACCAGTGTCCAGGTTTTCCATATCAGTGTTTTATCAACTTATTCTGATGACCATTTTCCGGTGAAGTTCTATGTATTAATATGGTAAATGGCATAACAATGACCTTCCTCCCTTACAATGTAAGCCCGATCACTGTTTAGTTTGGCGATTTGTCAGTCTACTAATTATAGATCTGCTGTTGCCAGTTACAGAAAACGCCTTTGGATTCACGCGTACCTAGACACGTTTCATCCTGAATTATGAGGTGTCTATTAAGATTTAAAAAATAATAATAATTATTAATTGAGCTCAGCCTACTTGAACTGAAAATTCAACTACAATTCATAATCAATTGTATTTTGAAAATAACTATCAAAAATATGACCTATGGTTTGGGCTCCTCATAAAATTCACAGTGACGCAATTCGTAAAACTAGTGGTAGTCGCATTATAGGTTTTTTCGCTTGACGGGCAAACAGGATAGCCCGTTGATCTACTACTATACGTTTGTATGCAGCATGTGTTTCCACATACTGGTGCATGTGGTTCCACATACTGGTGCCGTAAATACGGTTTCCAGAGACGTCTGGTGACCACCAATATGTTCCATGTTTTTAAAGTTTAGTCACCGGTGTTGTTCGTTATCCAATAGCCATTGTGTAGTTTCTTGGCTACCAGATTCTCTGTATAAAGGCGTTGTCTCGTCATCTCACGTAGCATCCTACCAATATTATGTTCGGCTGATATATTGAACTTTTTCATCAAGATGAATTAAGCCTTCATCGACCAATTCCATATTGACCAGAGTTGCTTGATCTTGGGTGTCCTCCAAACGCTAGACGATACCTGAAGTCCTGGCTGAGAAGATATCAGCTCACCTTCGCGACTAAGTGTCGCCATGTAATCAACCTTTCCCCGACATCTTTCACCTGCTGGCAACCCACCATTATGATGTTCGTCGACGACCTTTACGTCACGTTTCTCTAGATTTTGCCTGTAATCTATATCCTGTTATTTCGTTATATCTTTCCTTCACGCCAATGATGCCAGATCTCCATCCTCGTCCGTGTACTTAGTGAGATGCTTAGATTTTTGACGCCGCTGGCCATCAATATTCACCTCAGCTAATCACTTCCATCCTACCGGTGACGTCAGAATATCACCATCGTTCATGTCACCTCGACCCTGCCTGTAATGTCAGAATCACACCAGCGTTCATGTCACTTCGATCCTGCCTGTGACGTCAAAGTCTCAGAATCGTTCGGGTCATCCCATTTGAGGTGGGGTTAATGTGCCATGATTTTTCGCTTCAGTGGATCTTACGGTCACACCTGCATTCCTAAAATCGCTCAATCATCTATGCCATTATCTGACCTCGTCGTCACCCAACTGCCGTGATATGCCTTCCATGTGATGGTTGACCAGCAACTGTTCACTACCTTCAATAGCCTACAGTTTTGAGAACGTCCATTCACCATAAGACCTCGATCTCGTCCCGAATGAAAATTGTTGGGATCGGGATGATTCTTTTCTAGTCTCCTTGTGACGTTCCGAAGGAGCAAGTTATCTAAAACGGTATTCCGTTACTGGTCAACATAATTTACAATCCTATTGCATATAAATCACAGCACATTGCACTCGCCTCTGCGGTTGGAGTCGGCATAACGAAATTTAATCAATTCAGTTAAACTAAATTCTAAAATGTTTAAGTGACCATTATTGTATAGCTGCATTCGGTTAAATTAACTAATTAAGCATATGTCAATAAGATGTAGTATGATTATGCTTGGCCATTTGAATGAGTGATCGTTAATCGGATTGAAGACTGGTTGTTCAAATAGCCGTTGTCCATTGACATAAGCTCGTGTTTGTTAGAGTATCCATACTCTGTTGTTGTTCTAGCCTTTAGGACTCTTCCGTTGTTTGACTGATTCACGGTGAAGATTGTGAGTTAGCCAACCAATCAATTACGCACTAAGATACGCTGGCCTCAATCAAAATCAGAAATCTGCTTCTGGGCTAAACTTGACTTCTATGATATATTTATATCGTAGATCAAATTTATTCTGGAGTCAGCAGTTATGCACTTCGCCTGGAAATAACCAGGAATTCAAAATAAGCATTGCCAGATAGGATCCTGACAGATCAGTCTCAGCATTTAACTCCTGATCAAATATCTATGTCCCACCTGGTGGACATCTCAATCCAGCACTACCGTTACCAGGCCTGGGTAGAATCCGTGGCCATTAGTTCACATCCACAGAATAACAATCAAACAATTATTCTGAACCTCAGAACTGTTCTACATATCCTTGACTGGTATTTCTAAACTCATAGTTCTACGTTGTCATCATATGTATAATATTTGATCCCGCATTTCAAGCCATTTAGGTCGGACAGACGTCACTTGTCAGGTCAAAATCATTGGGCCAATCACTAACAAATTTGGTACGCATTTTTGACAACGTTTTGAGGTCATACGAGTCATATCTACTTACCTATTAACCTAGCTATCCGACGATCAGAGGCTGTCGAGTCAACACATCCCCTAGACTTGCTATTACAATGATCAACAAAATTGATGTCATGACCTTGACTTGACCTTTTGGTCTATGTATGTCATCATGAATCCCTAAACGAAACTTGCATACTCCTTGATATGGGGGCTCGTCAAATATGTCTCTACTGAACAGAGGTCCCATCAAACCAATTCTATATTCAAATGTTTATAAATCAGCTTTATTAATTAACGCTGATTTATAAATTATAAAGGATCAAATTTAATAACAACTATCCTTTTGACACTTTAGACATTAAGCTAAAATTGTAAACTGTTCTGCTGCTGCTACTACTACTACTACTACTACTACTACTACTACTACTACTACTACTACTACTACTACTACTACTACTACTACTACTACTACTACCAAAAGCACAAACAGTGGTTATATAACTAGATAAATACCAAAATATGTAATTATGAATTGATATATAATGTCTGATCGCCATAACATTTATAATTTCTGTAAATTCATATTCCCCATATGCCATTATGTGGCCTGGGTGTAAATAAAAATCTGAATCTGAATCTTTTCAGTAATTAAAAACTCATTGTTTTCTGGTAGTTGGTTCGTTTAAATAATCCCACCCCATCTTCCGCCACACTTGAATAAATATATAAAATATTTTTCTTTAAAATTTTTGCCGTAATATTGTCGTTATTTGACTATTTTAACAGTTTATAATTTATTCTAGATTGCCTGAATTTTGTCCAATGATATTCATATTTTACAAATCTGACAAATAACTGTCAATTTCATGTCAATCACAGGCGAGTTGTACATTCTTCAACACCGTGAACCAGGTCACATAGTATATGTATAGTACACATAATATTTTATTCATGACAGCTGTCTCCAAATCCACCGTCCACGGGGAATCATTATTTCTATGATCGCTTTCTCCAGGCAATTTAATCGCATACCGTCGTCGACCAATTTAACCATTTTTAACCTGAAATATAGTTGTTATATTGGAATATTGAATGATAGGCGTAATTTTATTGATGAATCGATTTGCGGAGAATAAATTATATTAAATTATAACTATTCATCTTCAGATTAATTTTAATAAATTAAATCTGGCGAAAATATTGAATCTAGTTGTTTGTATGCACATCATAAAGGGTTACTATTGGGGTATTACACGTTAAAGGGGTACTAATCTCATCTCAGATGTTGTATTGCACCGATAGATTATGGTTTGCAGATTCCATATCATTCACATCCTGTTACATCCCTTTATCTGTATCACAATTATCTGTTTTGTAATATCGCGTAAATACAGAACAGTAATCGCCACCATTTTGTCTCCTCTAGCGATAGTGTGTGATGTCAGGTAAATGTCAATGCACTACATTCTTTATTATGTAATAATCATCTTGGTGAATATTTTGAAAGTAATTTGACTGGAAATTGTTGCTGCCTAAGTCACCAACCATTCCAGTCAAATTAGTTTTAAATATTCAACAGCCTACCTGTATGGTTGTTTTGATACTACATTGTCAATCTATGGATGGCACCTCTATGATGGAGCGCATATACCGAGGCAGACATTCTAGGGGCTTTCTGATTGGTTGAATAGTAAATCATGCCAGCCATCATAAGCTGTAGAAATGTACCAGCATTTAGCTACTAAAGTCTGAATATCTTTCTTTGATGGAATGATAAAAAGCTAGTTACATCATCCATATACATATTATGCGATGACCTTAGCTATCCTTTAAGTATAAACAGCGATTGTATCACGGCTGACATTAATATTACGATAGAGTTGCATCGAGTTCGTGTGGGGGCAAGATAAATATTTGACAGTTAAATTTTGCCAATGCAGCAACCGTTAAACAACAATTAATTATAGCCATTCATTATTATTCACAATGGATATTTATATGTTATAATTAATTCAATTAATTAAACTAATTTTAATTAATTATAAATTATTATTAATTTACAAATTTTGTAAATTTCAGACTACAATTCCACTACCAGACCCAGCGAATTTGAAGCTAAATGGAGCAGATACACTTAGCATCTTCGTGGGCCTTCAATTTTGACAAATATCGCCAGCCCAAATTCCACTTTGTTTATTTGGTTAGATGTGGCGCTACCATTGAAAGTTACATACAAGATATGCAACAATTAATAAGCAATTTATTGCTTTATTGTTGTATTGAAATTATGACACCAAGAAAGTCTAGTTCAATTTGTTGGTAGCCATGTATAGAAACGGTGCTCATAAATTCTAGACAAGGGAGATAATCTACTTGCTATTTATTCACATAAGAATTACGGAGTTATCCCCTTACACCTTATAAAGCAATATGGATGAGGAAATTCTGGAATTGGTAGAAAAACAACCAGAAGTTTTGTCCAACATGTGCTCAGAAAGCTCTGCAGATATTACAGCTTTCCACTTCACTTTTGAAGTCCGACTTAGTTAATTTTATATTAACTGACTTGGAAGATAAACATGTCCTTGAACCAGAAGCCGCAGCTGGTGGTACACCAATAAAATCGCCACATAGCAATCCACCAGACTAACATAATGGCATTGATAAAAAAAAACCATTAGAAAATGAGTCTCACCATCAAATGAAAGCTGCTCAAATAATGCTTGAAACTACTCATCTTGAGCTAGAAGCTAGACGCTTCGAAGCTGAAGCAAGAGCCTCTGAGACAGAGCAAGGTGAGCGGAACTTGAAATAGACCATTTGAGGTATTCAAGCCAATGCCACATGGATCGATATATACGTCCGTTTATTGTCGCTCGTCAACAATGGATGGTACCAGCTTTTTATCCGAATCAGCCAGAAGAGTTCTTCCCACTCTTCAAGAGAGCAACCCGATTTTATAAGTGGCCCAATCAACATTCATCAGCATTAATAACACCCGTATTTACTGGTGCTGCCCAGAAAGTGGAAAGGGCACTTTTAATTCAAGATAAAAGTCATTATGCCCGCATAAAAGAGGCTGTAGAAGAAGCCCTAACCCAGTGGTGTAGCATTTAAAGTTTAGATCTTCATAGCGACATTGCCCTAAATCAGTGATACAAGAGACATAATATTTGAAACTCTTATTTGACAAATGGTTAGCATCAGAGAGGATTACCTAGAATTAATTTTACATGAACACTTTCGAAAATTAATGCCTTCAGAGGCAAACGAATGCACCCAACATTGCCATCCAAGAATCAAGTCGACTGAAGACGATGCAGAAAAAAATAAAAGTTTTAAACACTGGGAAGATATCTGACAAATCTGACTCAAATATTGAAGCCCCACAACATTACATTCCTCGCTCCAAGCCAAATAATAACTGGCAATCTAAGAACAAATGTAGTAATGATTCATACATGTCTCAATCACCCACACACCCAAGTAGACCTCGCAATATAGATTACCACAACGAAAGATCACCATCTCCATTACGAGGGTCTGACTCGAGCTACAATAGAGACCATGGCAGTTCATCTGTTAGGAAACGTGATCTTTCACTACTTAGCAGAAACCATGGTGCAAAATGTTTTGCAATGATAGTTTGCAAGATTTGGATGAAGGAATTAATTTATTGATGCTCTATCTACAAGATACAATAAACAAGTCTCTGGGTTTTGTCGAATCCCTCTCACTGTTTTAAACGACCAATTATTAACACCGCAAACCAATCATAATCTTATTGATTTATGTGTCAAATCTACGCACATGCTTATGCTATATATGCCAGTTCGCAGCAGACAATTTAAAAGAGAGCCAGCAGACCAATCGTTGTGGTATGAGAAGCACGCCAGAGAGCATAAATTTGATGTTGATGCCAATGTTTTGAAGTTGTCGACAGTGATACATAGTCAATTACAGGCGAAATATGAATGGCCTCATGTTATCACCAGCTGCGATGGCAAATTAAACTATTGGATTAAGAATCCTGGTGAAAGCTTCATGCATATGTTGAGGCGGATGACATCATACCATGCAAGGATGTTTCCATCGTGCAGGTTAATTCAAAGATTTCGAACCTTGATGATGCCTTCGACCTCATGTCAATCTCAGCTAAAATATGCGAGCCCAAATTGGACAACACAATTGCCATGGCTAATTTGACAGATACATTGTCTTATCTTACAGATGATCAAAAACAAGAAATTATTTCTCTGGTTCAAGAGTATGAAAGCCTTTTCTGCAACACAACAGGGCGTACCTCTGTTATTAACCATGATATAGATGTCATATGCTAGACCCATCAACCAATCTCATTATAGAACTAACCTGGCAAAAACAGAAGTTATAGAAAAGGACAGTATCCCACATATTTATGGCTGCTTTGATAAAATTGGCAATGCAAAATACGTCACAAAATTCGGCGTTTAAAAGGGATACTGGCAGGTACCACTAACAGGTCATGCTAGACCTATGTTTGCTTTCATGACAGGTACAGGATTCTGGGAATATTTGAAAATGCCTTTTGGATCAAAAAATTCTGGAAGTAGATTTCAAAGACGTATGAGTACTCTTATTTCCCTGTCCAAACTTGCGATTCTTACATCGACGACGTCACAATTTCCCCCAATGACTGAGAAGACCATCTGAAAAGCATTTGTAAATTCTTTTCATGAGTTAAAGAAGCAAATCTTACTATAAACCCTCTGAAATGCAAGATTGCTAGAGCTACAGTGATATACTTAGATCCCAAAATTGTTCAAGGAGAAGTTTGTCTAAAATCAGCAAAAGTGGAGGCAATTCAGAGATTATCCAGTGCCAACAACACAAAGGAAGCTATCCAGTTCCTTGGAATGACAGTTTTTTCTGAAAATTTTGCAAAGATTTTTCAGCCATTGCAGCCCCACTAAAACCCTGATGAAAAAGATTGTCCCATTTAAATGTACACTAGAATGTAAAGACGCATTTAACATGATCTGTGCAGTCTTACATTTAAACCCAGTGTTAGCTGCACCAGATTACAACACGCTATTGATGTGATGTTAGGGCAAAATCAGAAAATATATTGTTGGAGTTTAACCATCCAAACTTAAAATCTAATAATAATATAATATAATTTACAGCAAAGGTGGTGACAATGTTTTAGCGGATGTGTTATCCAAAGCTTTCTGAAGCCAATTATGACTTCTAATATTTTGCCAGACTCATTATAGTTTGTGTCTCTCGATGATATAACAGTCATCATTCTAATGGCCGAGTACACAATTAATGCATCGATTCAGCTACTTGTATTGTTCTGAGATTTTCTGGTCATTCCACACATCCCCTAGGTGCATGGGGTGCTAGGTCCAAGGGGAACATAACACCTCGTGTGGTTTATCTAGTTTTTCTCGCTATTAGTCATTATAGTGGATGCAATGGAGGGTTGTATTTTTTAGAATGAGTATAAATTATGTGGACATATTCTACTGACTTGCCAAACAACGGTATTTTCGAGTCTATGATTGTTCATTAGTTCAGCCAACTTGTTTAACTGGGCATACAAAGACTGTGTTGCAATATCGATTGGGCCAATGACATCCACATGCACAGTCCTTCAAATTGCACAATATCAGACTAGGCCAACTAGTATGTACTGAGGAACATCACTGAACTCTAACATTGACTTTCGCTTACAATTGCAACGTCATTTAACATTACTTGGGTAGTGATGATTAATATCAAACCTGTACAGTAGTCGATACGTTTAATATGATATATTAACTACTATTGCTTTATGATGCGATGATTAGTGACATATTGTTAGTAATGTACAGTTAATTGAATTCACTGTAAATAGTTTGAAATGAGCTAAATTAACTTTAAGTGAAAAAGTATACTTAAACTTATCATGTAGTCAAAAAACTACTTGCATGCTAATTATAATTAGTATATGCAATATGGACATTGACAATCATTTTGTTTCCACACATACTGTACCAACTCACTACATTAAACAGTAGATGAATCATTATTTTTAGAGGCGGATGTCATGTGTGACATCATAGGATATGTATGACATCACACCTCTGCTAAATTTTCATCTAAGTTATGGAACTTGAGTATGACAGGGTTACTGATCAACTGATTACCCTTTTTCCCTCGTTAATGTCCATGTTTTCCATATCAGTGTTATAGCCACTTATTCTGATGACCAGTTGTCCAGGAAGTTCAATGTAGTAATATGCTATACGGGATAACAATGACCTTCCTCCCTTACAATGTAAGCCCAATCACTGTTTAGTTTGGCATTTTGTCAGTCTACTAATTATAGATCTGCTGTTGTCAATTACAAAACATGCTTTTGGATTCATGCGTAACTCGGCACGTTTCATCTTAAATTAGGAGCTGTCTATTAAGATCTTAAATATAAAAATCCTTATTAATTTGAGCTCAGCCTACTTGAACTAATAAGTCAACTACAATTTATACTCAATTAGCGTTAAGGCATTGAAAGATTGTGGTTATTGCTGCGATAAATGCGACATTTCTTACTCGCACCACGATCAACAGGCTTGCGCAAAACGTTGTCGTTTATGTTAAGTGGCTCCACCCTGCAAACAGATCACGTAAGACTAATGTTCTACATTTTCACAACTGCATCGCTATAGCCCATAACAATTGTGGTTTTGACTTGCATCTAGTGATGGAGTAGCTATTTAGAAACACAGAGCTTAAACCGTCCAAAGTAATAATGAATGGTAATAAAGTGGTGTATTTGAATGTCGGTGACATTCATTTTATGGACCGTCTAGCATTTCTTCCATTTCAACTATGCCAACTAACCACGATATTCAATCTATCTAGCAAGAAATGATTCTTTCCATATCTCCTAGACGGTAATGTATACGTTGATTATGTAAAAGTGTACCCTGCGATTTACACTTATGGTGCTGACAGTATGTCGGTGTCGGCGAGTAAAGAATTTGACGTGTTGTATGACTTGGGTAAAGATTATGTTTTCAATTTTTGGGATACCATGAAACTTTACTGCAGGTCTGATGTAGATATTCTATGTATGGCTTGCGATAAGTTTTGCGAGATGTTCATCCATGAAACCGGGATATTGCCTTTCGTGTCATCTATGACATTAGCGTCATTATATAATATGGTGTTTAGGGCTAACTACTTTAACAAACATAAGCTAGTAGCTCCACCTGTTACAGGGTATGTTAACCTATGTAACAAGAAGTGTTGCTCCGTAGAAGTGTGTAAGTGGCTAGATTACCTGGCTCATTCTAAGACCATGTTCATTAAACATGCTCTAATGAGTGGCAAAGCCGGTGCATTTAACTGATCGCTGGATGGTTACTGTCTGGACATAGATGAGTACTTTGAGTACTATGGCTGTTATATGCACGCATGCTTTAAATGTCTGCCTAGAAAGCATATGGTGACCAAATCATTTTTAACTGATTGAAGAAGTGTTTCAGAAGATGCTTTCTAAATGTAGTGAGCATAGACACATGGGCTTGAAGGTAGTCAAGATGTGGGGTTGAGATTTTAAGGCCCAGAGGCTTAATGACCCTAGAATTAATATTTTTCTGTACGGTGGCCATACCAATGATATATGTTTGCATCACCAGGCCGCTGTGGATGAGTATATAGCATACATGGATATCACCTCACTATATCCTTACATCTGCAAGACCCGTGAGTACCCTCTAGGTAAACTGGAAGTAATCATTAGTGATTTTAAACTGGTAGAGGAGCTAGGGTCTTACTTCAGTTTGATAAAGTGTATCTGTTTGCCTCCTAAAGATTTATTCATTCCTGTCCTCCCATACAGATGTAATGAACGTTTGTACTTTCCATTGTGTCATAAATGTGTTCATGATTTGCAGAGTACTGAATGTACTCATAGCGATCGTGAGCACTCTACATGACGCATGGATGTCTGTGGAGTTGATGGAGGTGGTGCATAGTGGGTACCGTATCTTAGAGTTTATCGAGATATGGCACTATGAAGAATGTACTGTATTGCTTTTCGAGGAATACATCGATAACATTTTGAAAATTAAACAAGAATCATTGGGGTATCCTGAGGATGCGGTCACAGATGCTCAGAAAGACGCTATGTTCTGGAATATTTTGAACATGAAGGGATTAAATTAGATAAATCTTTTATCATTCAAAATAAGGTCCTTAGAACACTGGCGAAACACATGCTGAATTCTTTGTGGGGTTATTTCGCCCTCAACCCCTGATCTAAGCATACATACATGGATTCGTATAGTGCCATGTTGAAGTTGATGACGGATATAGCGATTTCTGTCAAAGATATCCATTTATGCAATGCCAGCACTCTCTTAATGCACTATCGTGAGTTGAACCAATTCATGCCAGTGGATAATAACACAAATGTCATGATCACTGCATTTGTCAAGAGTCATGACAGGGTTCACTTGCTATGAAGTCTTGTAGCAGTAGGGTCTAGTTGCATTTATCACGATACAGATTCTATCATGTATGTTCAAAAACGTGATAAACCTAAGCTAATCCCCGTTTACCACGACAGACGCAGTTACTTCATGGACGAAGTTCCTTCTCACGGTGAAATAACAGTGTTTGCCAGCAGTGGCCCAAAGAGTTACATGTACAGACAGCTAGATGAACCGACTGGGGATATCAAGAATGTCTGCAAAATTAAGGGCATAACTTTGAATTACAGGAATAAGGGGTTGGGATTTGATACTCTGTTAGCCATGGTCAACAATCATAATAATCATGAAACGTTCACTCAGTATCCTAATACTATCATTAGGAATAAAGATCATAGACATTTGAGTAAGGATAATGAGACACTTTCGGATTTACTTACAAAATATGTATAATTTTTAACGACTATCATAATAAAATGTATGGCTTTCAGGGTATCCCTAGGATCTAATTTTACAATAGCCTGGGGTGGGGTGGGAAAAGTCAGGGGTGCTTTTGTATCAGGGTAGGTCAGGTGTCGAGCATAATATGGGGGTGGGGGTGGTGGGGGCAGTATGTGGGTTTGAGCATGCACTGATGCGAAAACATATGGGGTGAGGTGGGGAAATGGTTGAAGATGGTTGAGCTGTCGCTTTAGTATGGTGTATAATACGCTAACCTATAACACAGAAGATTACTTGCATACCCTTCATCGAGAGGGAGTAAGTAATCTTCTGCATTGTTATTATTGGCTGGATATCTGCAAAGGCCTATACATATTTATAGGACAGGTGTGGGTTTGGGGGTGTGGTTAGTTGAGCTGTTGCGTTTGTACGACATATAATGTGCTAACCCGTAATGTAGATGATTACTAGCATACACTTCATCGAGGGGAAGTAAGAAATATTCTGCTTTATTGTTATTGGTCAGATATGTGTGTGTGTGTGTGTGTGTGCGTGCGTGTGTGCGCGCGTGCGTGCGTGCATGCGTGCATGCGCGAGTGCGTGCATGCATGAGTGTATGCATGTGTGCGTGTGTGCATGCATGCGTGCATGCGCGCATGTGTGGATGGCGATGCATAATTATATGGTGTGGGTTTTGGGGTTGGGGGAAGGTGCACCTCGAGTAAATTATGTTATATATTCACCCGTTGAGCCGATTTTAAAACATTTGACCTATTTAACATATAGCCTGCATATCCTACCATGCATTGAAAGTTAATATCTCCATTCCCTATCTTTGTACAAATCCCTGACCTATCTTTACACCAAACCTATTAGGGTTCAGTCTCGCTTACATTGTTTTCAAATTTATTTAAATAATGGCTCTAAAATCAGTTTCACGAAATACCTCAGCCACATCATTCTCTATATCTCTATCACTTAAATTTACAAGCCGCTGGATCCCGCTCAAAAACATGTGTACATTTTATATTTAAATTAATTTATTATTCTTTGTATTCCTTTTACATATATTTATATTTTATATTTTTTGCTTATTCGTATGTATATTTCTATCATCTGTATATTTAATGTATGTATATTTAATTAAACTTATTTTATTTTATTTTAAACTTCATTTCATTAAAAATGTAAAATGTGAAATAAATCGTATTGGTTTAATTGAAAAAGCCCTGAAATAATCCTCGCCTATAACACGTCCGAACCCTGAGTCAACTTAGACTGGAATTTTTTCCCAGATATTGCGCGGCTGCTCGAAGCCCATTAAAATGTAATAGACATTTGTTATTAATCTAACATGATTGAAAATTGATTCGCTGAAATTTTTGCAACTCTGACGATCACTACATTCAGTCAGAGTTGCTTTAAAGCTCGACTAGTTAATTTTAATCTATTGGAGTAATAACTAACCGATTATCCTTATCTGATACATTGACCCTTGTACATTGTCACGGCTAAGAAACGCTGAGGTTCAGAAGTCTAATGATCAAGCCATTAGACGAATGGAGGCATCTTCCACAATTGTCCTTACTCTATAGCTTGACCATTTAGAATTAATCTCCCTTCTTCTACTTTTCGTTCGCTGATCATACCGGCAGTCCTGTATTAATCTCCCATAATTGAATGATTTCCCAGAGTCAGAAAAAGATGTGTCCAGACATGCAACCCGTCAATCATTCTTAATTACCCTGTCATTAACCCTCATCATGCGTCATTACGCTAATTACCCTTAAGTTCAACTCGTCCGATGCCAGGAGGCACGTGACTTAATGAGGTGGTGGGGCTTCATGCTTGAACGAGTTCTCAGCGACAGGAAAAGATGAGTCCAGACATGTAGCCCATCAATCATCCTTAATTACCTGGTCATTAATGCTTGTCAATCATCGCGCTAATTAACATTAAGCTTGCCTCATTGGATAACAGGAGGCACGTGATTTAATGAGGGGTGGGGTGGGTGTCTATGGTCACCCTCTACATCTAACATCCAATCAGAACTGGTGAAGATCTGGGGCCCCCGTTTCACACCTTTTCAAAAGGCGATGAGTTCAAAGGAAGAAAGGTGATAATGATGAAAATAAAGTTGGTTGCTCTGACACAGCAACCACTTACTGGGGCCCAGCTCGTCGCTCCTCTACTTGGAAGAGAGAGACCGTGCGAGGTTGGGGACACAGGCGGAGAGTAAGGTGAGAGAGAAACAAAATGCAGATGATGCAATGTATTCACGCGTCTTGGAATCAATTTATACACTATGAATCTTGAAGTCCTAGACCCCCAACTTCATGGTACCTATCCAGGTAAGCTGTTGAATATTTTGAAACTATTTTGGCTATGTGTTTTTGCTGTTTATACATCCAGTCAAATTAGTGTCAAAATCTGCAACATAATGTTTATTAAATAGTAAAGCCGCGAGACATACAATTTGTACACTTGACGGACTCTTTCAACGTCCATGACGCAGCTAGAAACGTTATTCATTACGCATTTCGATTGTGACGTCAGCCTCGCCCGTTACTTAATTCAGATTAGGTTCATACACTTGGGCAATAGATCGGATCTCTCCATTGACGAAGCCACGGAGCACATTTATCTAAGAAAACACGTCAAATTTAAAGTGAGTCTCAAAAGCTACGGTACAGCTCAGAGAGAGATAGAGAGAGAGAGAGAGAGAGAGAGAGAGAGAGGGAGGGAGGGAGGGAGGGAGGGAGGGAGAGAGAGAGTCCGGCTGCCGGTGAATGTATTCTATCAAAGATGGGTTATATTTGTCCATGTTATGCAAATGCCACAAGACATCCCTGCACAGAAAGTCTTGGAAGCAACATCTACATAGCTCGTAGAGGACGTCACTGCACACACCTGCTAAGTGTGCTATGTACCGATCTAAAAGAAGCCTGACTGGGTACACTGACGACCAAGAAGAGCACGATGGAGCTAAGGACTCTCACTGAGAACAGAAAACAATGGCCAAAGATGAAGAGGGACGGATTGCATCTGCAGGATATTTTCAAACTACTGCATCGCATAACACATTATCATCAACATCATCATCGTCATCATCATCATCATCATCATCATCATCATCATCATCATCATCATCATCATCATCATCATAATCATCATCACCACCACCATCATCATCATCATCATCACCACCACCACCACCACCACTACCACCACCACCACCACCACCACCACAACCACCACTGCCACCGCCGCTGCCGCCACAACCACCACCATCACCACCATCACCATCATTACCACCACCACCACCACCACCACCACCACCACCACCACCACCACCACCACCATCATCATCATCATCATCATCATCATCATCATCAATTATATGGACTTCTCAGCTAGGAGAGAATCCATTGCAAAATAGATACATGCCCAATGGCATCAGCAGTCTCGGTAATGCACTAGTTTATTTGCAAACATGTTGTACCTATCTGCAACTACATTTGTTCCACTCGATACAACAATAACGGAGGAATCAGTTTTAGCTATGCCCCGCCCATCTCTAGCTAAGATCCACCACGCTTCGCTCGGGTTGGGATCGATCGATCCTTGCACTCTCTGAATCTCAATTTCCAGAAAACTATACAGGTAAGCTGTTGATTTTTTGGAAACTAATTTGATTGGGCGCTGTTGCTGCCTATAAATTAGTTTCGAAATATTCAGCAGCATGTAAATTAAATAGTAAAAACATGCAATTCGTACAACAACGCTTAATCCGTCTTCAAGTATGCGTTCGTAACGAAGTTATCTATTCCATTCGTGGCATCATTGCTTATGACGCCATCCTACGCGTCAGTAGTTGATTATGACGTCATATGATGGATGGATAAATTGGAAAAGTCCGTTGCGCTAATGCATGTAGTGTAGCCCCGGGGAGTGTGTGTGCCCTACCACTACGCAACTGACTAATGCAACACAAAGTAAGTTTTCTTATGAGACCGAGATTGCTGTGCTCGTCTAATTATCTGCGCTGTGCACTTAACAACTAGTGTTTGCGTAAACAACATCGGGACCCATTTCTAGCTACGCCACGCCCATTTCTAGCTAAGCTCCTCTCAATTTATACACGTTTTGCAATAGATTCGACACTTTGAGACCTGAATTCCCAGAATCTACATTTCAAGGTAATCATACAGGAAAGTTGTTGAAAACTCCGAAACAAATTTTACTGGGCCGTTTCTGCATATGGCAGTAGCAGCTCTCTGTTTAAAATTTGTTCAAAATATTCAACAGAATGTTAATTAAATTGTAAATTGATCGAAGATATCCTATTCGTACGTGTTAGTGACGGACATTGGTCGACGTTCTACTCACGACTCAGTTACACAACACAGGTATTTGGGTCTAAATGCATCTATAAAGAAGGAACTAGTCACACCTATCCACCCCCATACACCCCACTCCACCACTCCCAGAAAACACCATGATGATTGTGACGTCAAAGAGAACACCATTAACCCTTTAACACTCATATCAGCAAAAAACGTCTTCTGTATTGGTCTTGAGAAATGTCCATTTGCAGACCAAGAGAAGATTATCTTTGAAAATTTCCAACTGGAATTACTGGCTCGATAACCGAGCTAGTCATTCCAGTGGTAAATTTCCAAAAATAGTCTTCTCTTGGTCTGCAAATTGACATTTTCTATGAGAAAATTTAAATTTTCTTGAAGAAATTCGAGGGTTAAAAGTTTAAGGACAATCCATTGCGTTCTCATCAGACTATATACTGATATTAGCCACTCAATCGGGTCTATGACGATGACGCTTTCTGGCAGACTTAAGAGGTGTTCACACTAGAGCGCTAATCCGAAGTAAGACCGAAGTATGTCCGGTCGACCGTAAATATGCGTTTACTTGTCATAACTTGTATAAGCGTGAAAACTTACACGAGCAAAACGAAAATTTGTGATCGATTGGACTTCCTTGGGGTTAGCCACTCTAATGTGAACACGGCCTTATTCTTTGTTATTTAAAAGAACAAGTCCGCACTTTGACCATCCTGTTGCGCAGATAGTAGAACCGTGATGCCCAGGTTCTTTTGTTTTGGGCATACGATTATTCTGCGTGCACTTCGGTGATTTATGATGCCTCGCAAGTGTTTGCGATGACTAGCATCGAATGGAGGAATCCAGTTTTAGTTACGCCCCACCCATCTCTAACTAAGCTTCAGTTACACTTCGCCAGTGTTGTGATCACTCGATCCCCGAACTCCCTGACTATCAATTTCAAGAAAACTATGACGGTAAGCATATTTGTTAAATATAGTAAAGACTTAATTATGTCACTCATGACGTCATTGATTATGACGTCAGCATACACGTTATTCAGTTGATTATGACGTCATCTGATTGATGGGTAAACTGGAAAGGTCAATTTATTCAAGAAAGTTCTTAGAGCCGTTCAGCTGTCACGGTTACATAGCATTTTTGAGAGACATGCAGCTATCATCACATAGGTGCCGCTTTGCTTTCATGGGCATTTGAGAACCGAGAATCCACCGCTTTAAAAATGACTGTAAACAAATGTATCCTGGTACACATCGATGTGCAAACTCGTGCAAGCTGCACAGGAGTGAGTCCAAGATTGTCAACGTTATCAACATCTCTTCGCCCAAATGTAAGGAACCTTCATCATGTGTGACCTCCGTTTTGGCTTCGATCAGGGGTTCGTGAGTTTAAGATCTTTTGCAGCTATTTGAAACATTCCATCAAGGGCGTTCTTTCTTTTGGTTAAACTCAACTTCATCTACATGTTCCATCTCTAGTGACACGTGACATGTGCTATGTGCAGCTTGGAAATTTTGTCTTGTTGAATGTTCTCGAACAAATGTTAGAGCAGCAGCACAGGTGCCGGGAAGAGTGCTGCTGATCAACCATCTCCTTGCTGGATCCTATTAATGTGTGCAATTTTGCAGAACGCATTGATTTGACACATACGATTAATTTTGTCCTTGCCAGTAGCTGTCTCACTAGGCGTAACTCGTCCTTGTCGCAACCAATGGAGAAATGCAAGAATCTGTGGTATCTAATACATGTGGCATGTCGATTCCCATCCTGTAGAAACCCAAATGATTTGATAGAACTACTAATATTAGTATACGCTGTGCCAGATCATGTCGGTGAAACTGCGCCCAGTTTTAAAGCCGCTTTGCCTGTTTTTTCACAAATCTGTCAATTGCATCCCTTATAAAATATACGGCCATAATGCCTTAAGAACATGATTGACCTCTGCTTTGAAAGAGGTTCGGGTGGTGTCTTGTGTTTAACTAGTGCGATGAGTATTCCCTCTCCCACATCCCCAATGACGTGGTGTTGTTCTAAGGCAGAGTGTGTCATGCGCGTCGCGGCATCATATTTGAGGAGTTCGTACGTACACAATGACTGGCTGATGATGTCAAATCGATAATTGGTAATCGCTGATTATAAATCAGAACTAATTTCGTTATGAAATTCTAAGAAGATGCAATAATTACCAATATCTCATACCATTAAAACGAACATAATTTTAGTTACTATAATAAAGAGTTCAACCTTTAACGTTAGGAATACAGCAGTGGTCATGCTATGGCCGGCCTATTTAAAAAAGCTGCTGAAATTTATAGGCTACTAGTTTTCATTATTCATCAGTCAGACACATAACTTCATTGGTGTTCAAAATGATATTTTCTAATCTGTAAAGGATAATTTTGAGATAAAGTCATTAATGGCTAAATTTGGTAAATAAAAATCAAAATCTTTACCTATTGAATGTCTATTTGGTGGCCAAGAGAAGACTATTTTTTAACATTTACCACTAGAATAACTATCTCTGTCTCTTGTGCATGCATCAACAACATCGTAGAAGCCAGGTTTGGTCAGCTTCATCATAAAACGGTTAAATTGGAATTAGTTATAGGACCTCCATATATATGCCTAAATCACGAGCATGTCTTTATCTACTACGTCCATATTACGTTAATATACAGTTTTACTGCTTAATGTAATTTTACTACTGGTATTTCTATTTCAATAGCATCTGCTACTGGGTAATGCATTTACTGTGTATTTATGATAGACTGGCGGTAAAGATAAATAACCTTCTCTTTATTGCAGAATCATGACGCTGGTGTCAAAAGACGTCACGCAAATAACCAATTCAATTCACGTCTATTTTCCATAAGTTCTTTGAAGTACACGAATATGTAAATTAATGAATAAATGCTAAAATTACTCAGTTACAGATACACATATATTTTATTATTATTATTATTATTATTATTATTATTATTATTATTATTATTATTATTTCTAACCCACCCCACCACCGACCCCGTTATCTGGGACGAGTCCAGTAGCGCAAAACGGTACGAATTTTCTACTAACGGCGAACGGGCAGCAACAGCACCCAGTCAAATTAGTCTCAAGATATTCAACGGATTACCTGTACCACCTTGATAGTGGGATTCTGATAAATTCAGGCTTCAATCGATTCCAACACGGGAGAAGCATTGGCAGGGCTTAGCTAGAAATGGGTGAGGGATAGCTAGAAATGGATTCATCCGTTGTATGTCCCCGCAGTTACCAGTACACTTTGTTTCAAGATATTCAACGGCTTACCTGTATATTTCCTTTGAAATTGTGATTCTGAAAATTCATGGCGCACAGCATAAAATGATTGAAATGTGTGATCAAATTTGGCAAGGCTTAGCTAGAAATGTTCTCTCAATTCACTTTTCCAGAGTATCCATCCATCGTCTGACTTCGTATGACGTCATAATCAGCTCAGCGCGTGTATGATGACGTCACAATCATTACGACACAAAGGGATCCATATAGACCGTCACCAAATCTCAAACAGTCCGACTCGTTGTATGAATTGTATGTATTTGTAATTCTTTGCTATTTAATAAACACGCTGTTAAATATTTTGAAACTAATTTGACTGGGCGCTGTTGCTGCCTTGGGCAGCAACAGCATCCAGTCAAATTAGTTTCAAAATATTCAGCAGCTTACCTGTGTAGTTTTTTTGGAAATTGATAGTCAGGGTGTTCAGAGATCGATCGATCCCAACACGAGCGAGGTGTGGGTGGAGCTTAGCTAGAGATGGGCGGGGCATAGCTAAAAATGGAAATGTCCATTTCATGTAGCTGCAATGGGATGAATCCAGTCTGTCACTTAAATATGCTACGTCATAGTGAATTACGTCACATAAGCGTGACGTCACGATCAAAATACGTTATGAATGACGTAACTAAGTCCTCCAGGAACACGCATAGTCTGTTAGTTGTAGGAATTATATATCATTGTTTTATATATATATATATATATGCTACTGATACTGCTGCGGCTGTCACTACCACTACCACTACCACCACCACCACCACCACCACCACCACCACCACCACCACCACTCACCCACCCACCCACCACCATCACCACCACCACCACCACCACTACTACTACTACTACTACTACTACTACTACTACTACTACTGCAATTGCTATTATTAGAAATGGTTTATTATTATGAGTATTACTATTGGAAGTGGTCTAATGGGGGTTTTTTCAACGATTTTGACCTTGGACTGCCCATTGCCAAGCCGGGGAAAGGCTTTTGCTTGAAAATGTACCACTGAAATAATTGGATCGAGCATCAAGCAAGGCATTCCGGTAAGACATTTTCTGGAAAGGTAATAATAATGTATGTATAATTCTCCCATATGTCACATTTGTGATCTGGTTTTAATAAATAAACTTTAACTAAACTTGAATCTGTAAGGATTATATTTTTTTGACAATTTTTTGTTACTTCCTTTTGCATTTGAATGTTTGAAATCATATTCAAATCAAATATATTTATTGAAAGCAGGCACGTGCGAAAGTACGTCACGCCGCGGCGATTTCTTTAGCACGCCGACAATTACAGTTTTTATTGATTCACGGGCATTGAGGCACTCTGACACATCAGTGTTCGCATTGCAATTTCACTTTCAAGTTTATTTGGTAATTTCTTCAGAAGTTTACATGTAATGGCGGTTACATATGTTATATACATAATTAAATCTTATAGGTTTTTATGTTTTTCAATAATCCGTCTTTTCGACGAGGTGTGGTGGCGGTGTTGCGGTGTGTCTATACACATAACGCTTATATAAATAAAAGTGATAATAGTAGTGGTCGTAAACTGATGGTGATGATGATGACAGCGAGTAGTATGATGTACTGTATGGTTACTACTACTACTACTACTACTACTACTACTACTACTACTACTACTACTACTACTGCCACTGCCACTCGCTGAGACGTGTATAAATTTGTGGGAACAATAGGTATGGCTAGATCTGCAGGTTTTACGCGCCGGGACAAGGCCTTCATTTCTTCCTTTTAAACTTGTTCATAATGACGTCAATATATTTAGAGAGAGCCATTATTGTTTTGCGGTTTTTTGTATTGAAAAGTTGATACATTTTATGTGTATTTGGGCGAACTTTGTAATATTTAGGAAGATACATTCTTCTCTCTGCATTTATTTCAGGACATTCAAATCTGTAGTAGAATTCGTCGCCTAGTACATTTAGGTCACATAGATTGCATAAACCTGTATGTTTGCTACATAGCTCCCCGCACCGTCTTCTATCGGTAGTCGGTGGTTGTTGGTTCGAAATTTACAGAGTATTTTTGACAGTTTTTCTGGGAGAGAGATTAGATATTTTTCGAGCTTTAAATTGTCTTTGAAAATCCTATATGTGATGCATAATCGGCTGTGGACGATTTTCGCCGGCCACTCTTGTATATACTGATGAGAGAGCTGTTGATTTAATATTGATTTTAGCCAGTCTGTATGGCACGGGTCTTGATTTGTCCATATCATCGACAGGCCGGTATTTTCTAACACTTTTTAATATGCAGTATCCATGGCCACTGCTATGTGTTATTTGATAAAAGATTATGTACTAATCCATACAATTTATATGAAATTTTGGATTCCCTGTCTGTTAGTAATTTTGCCCAAAATAATACCATTCTTTTGTCTATCTCTATACGCAGAGGATACTGGCCGAGTTCACCATAGACCATCGCTGTATGGGTAGTATGTTTTCTACATTCAAGAGAATTTTACAAACGCGCCTATGAAATTTTTCGACACGGTTAATATTTTCAAAACCCAAATTTCACACCCATGGAGAAGAATAGGATCATTGTGTCAAAGAGCTCTAGTTGTATATCAATAGGCGGATGAAGGCTTTTAGCTCTTGTGAGTAGTGAAAACATGGCTCTACTGGCTTTATCATGGTTATGTTGGATGGCTCGGGTGAACTTGTCATTATATATAAATTTAACGCGCAAATATACATAGTCATTGACGATCTCCACCTCATCGTTGTCCAGTTTAGATTGTGGTAGTTTTCTGATTTTACCTCTCGAGAATATTAGTAGTTTAGTTTTTGTAACATTTACGTAAAGCTGCCAGCTTAGGCAATACTCGTTTAATGTATCTAATGCATTTTTCAGTTCTTTAGGAGATTCTGCCATTAGTATTGTATCGCAGGTCGATGAACGTGTTTGGTGGAGTGGTAAAAATAAATACATAAATCAACAAACGAACGAACGAACGAAGGGACGAAGGGACAGACGGGTGGATGACTGGCGGCTAGATGGATAGATAGACCGGCATACGAATGGACTGATAGAGACTAAGTCATGTTGACGTTATATCATAGTTTAGAGTCAGACTTAACAATTTTGTTGATAAAACAAGGGCTTTCAAATATATAATGAATTTGGTGAAATCAATGCCTAATGTTACCTGTCTATAGCGGGCACATTATGGAACATAAAGAGCCGCCATTAAACACAGTAGGTAGCTGAATAGAAAATTACATTTTGCAGAGAATATTTTCATAGCCACAATATCCCGGATATTTAAAGATGCGTGGTCTTATGACCACTTATCTTACAGAGCTACCACCGTGTGAGCTTCTAAATTGGGTGTAATTTAAACAGCTTTTACTATATACGTACACGAGGAGCCTGCTATCTACTATCATTAAGAGATGGGGAGGGAGTAGTAGGGCCGGAGTCAAAATGATACCACCTCCCTCAACTGGTAGCCATTCAGCGATCCGTGACCCCCACCGACATCTCAATCCCTGGGGGCATATGGTTGTTGAGACATGTGATTTTAGTGGTTGGTGTGTGCCTCTAGATGGAGATGGGAGCTACTGTTCTCCCGACATGGAATGCTGTGGCGAATATAAAACCCCCGTGCGGACACCACATGTCCAGGAGAACCTCCTCAGGATACCGGCCAGTGGCCGGCTTCTCTCTCTCTCTCTCTCTCTCTCTCTCTATCTCTCTCTCTCTCTCTCTCTCTCTCTCTCTCTCTCTATTCTTACCGGTATCCTGAGGAGGTGTTTCTATCTGTAGGACACATTTGTACCTATCCTACCTATCCTACCTATGTACATATCCTACCTATCCTACCTATCCTACCTATCCTACCTATGTACCTATCCTACATATCTGACCTATTTCCTACCCCACCTATCTCCTACCCTACCCTGTTGCTATTCCAGGCGGTTGGTGTGTGTGTGCGTGCGTGCGTGCGTGCGTGCGTGCGTGGGTGGGTGGGTGAGTGGGTGGGTGGGTGTGTGTGTGTGTGTGTGGGTGTGTGTGTGTCTGTGGTGCTTTGACCCCGCACTGGGGAGTGTCATGGTAGGTCTTTATCTAACCTCGTCATATTACCCCGGCCCTAGTGTCTTACCTAGTTTCAAAATTTCAGGCAAGTTCTAGCGAGGTCTTTTGAGCGGATTTGAACCCCAGTCTGCAGCCTGGGAACACTATGCAATTCAACAACTCTATCAACTCTATTGATAGACCCACTGCAGCACCATTAAGATCTCGACTCTTAGTACTCTTTATCTCTGAGCGTGAGTTGTGAAATCGCTGTTACTGCGTTATCTCGAAGTGACGTCAAGATCTACAGTGAGTCGAGCCTGATAGTGCAGCAACACAGCAACGTGTGAACACATAACTTATCAGCTATATTTATTGATGCATACATGGCCGAGAAAGTTAATCATTGTATTATACAATCACAGGTTCAAATCTCATTATGTGTTATTAGCAAATGGTAAACACTAAAATCACAGGTTCAAATCTCGTTATGTGTTATTAGCAAATGATAAACATGTCTACAATTACTCTTTACCCGTTACCCGAGAAGCATGACATCATGTCAAGACCAACTCGCACAGTCACATAAAACCCATGATTGCAGACCACAGACCCTGGACTGGGCCAAAGTCATGAATAGTAGTTCATTTATCCCACCTGCTATGCGTTAACACCCAAATAGACACAGCATCCATAATGGTATACCGGCGATCACAAATTACGTGTGAACGCATAACCATACATTAGGTGTAAACACTCAAACACTCAACTACGTGTAAATGCTCATCTACAAACAATATTACACACAATGGGCTGGCCTGAAGAGCTACGGTCAGGCATGCATGATGTAGGCTGTGCGGCGCGACGAGAAAAAGTACCCGGGCCATTGCGTGATATGGCCAACTATGCAGATTGAAATCTTGAGAAATGGAGAAGCTCAGGGATCCCAACATTCCGCTCGTCAGTTCTACTAACATGCCTTATGTGTCGCGGACATTATCCGATGACTGTGATAGCGATGAACAAACTCTTCAATTATATGAATTGTTTAGAAACGGGTTGCCGTGTTGCTGGGGATCTTGAGAAATGGAGAAGCTCAGGGATCCCACCATTCCGCTCGTCAGTCCTACTAACATGCCTTACATGTTATCTGATGACTGTGATAGCGATGGACAAACTCTTCAAGTATATGAATTATTTAGAAATGGTTTGCAGTTTTGATGTGGATGCTGCTATCGAGTTGGAACAAGAGTGGGAACAAGAAATGCATGATCCCTCGCCCACGACATCTCAATGCGCGCACTATTCCCACGTATCACATCAGCTCTCCTGAACATTGACCACATCCCACACAAACACATGGTCTCCGTTGGTATCATATCGACACGATGGACCACCCACAGGTTTTTCCAGGTACTGATCGCCTTGTGATCAACCACACATTTAGAGACAAGCATCCACAGTGATATACACCATGATTACTGCTGCACAGCTTCGCGATGTTGCAAAGCAATTCGACCTTAGAAGCTACTCTAAGGTCAAGAAAGCCAACTTGCTCCAGATGATCGGACAGGTCCATGCCGAGGAGTTGCAGAAGTGACTCTCCTTAGCAATGAAGACGGGAAGGTGTCCAGCGCTTAGCAAAGATCATCCATTGCATCCCCACAAGAAAGTGCAGCAGATCCGTGAACTTCGTCAGTTTGACGAGGAGGTGACT
This sequence comes from Chaetoderma sp. LZ-2023a, assembly GCA_034401795.1. Classification (NCBI taxonomy): domain Eukaryota; kingdom Metazoa; phylum Mollusca; class Caudofoveata; order Chaetodermatida; family Chaetodermatidae; genus Chaetoderma; species Chaetoderma sp. LZ-2023a. Next base: position 66,255,734 of record CM067368.1, on the reverse strand, counting down.
GCTAGCTTGCAAGCCAAGACTGTAGTGAGGCGGATGGCGGACCATCCACGGGAGCAATTACCTCCCCTACGCAGGATCACTAAGCGAGTGATGAGAGGGGCCGAGGTCTGAACCCTTAGCCCGGAGCATGAGGCGAGAAGGCGAACACATTCTCGACCAGCATCTTGGCAAAATGGAGTCAGTGGATAGAGGACGCCGGTCAGTACACTGGACATTCTTCAGCGGTCTAGAAGGAGACCTCACAGGCCAGATCATGCAAAAGATCTAGCAGACTGTCCAGAACGCCTTCTATCTCCGCTACACCCATACCTATCGCATCAGTCACATCGAAGACGGTAGGATGATACGCTTCCACAAGAATGCTCCAGGGAGCCCGTAGCTGAACACGATAGGAGCAGCTCAGGACTGGGTGGCAGCAAGAGAGCAAGCCCGCCTCGACACAGACAATATCGATCGACCTAACACTAAGTGGGCTTTCGTTCAATCAATCAATGTTGAGGTCAGGGCTGTCATCGACCACCAACCTCTGCTTAGAACAGGCCCCCTCCCAGACTGGCCATGACAGAAGAAGTGTATGACTGCCCTCGACACCTACATGGACAACATGTGTCTCTGGCGATGTCTAGCAGTCCACCGAGGAGCGAGAGCTGATAGAAGTACAGCTCCTGCATGAGAGCTTACCACACAGTTCTACAGCAAGACAGTGACAGTACCTGATATCCGCAATACCTCACTGGATCAGCTGGACAAGGTAGAGTTATTCGCCAAGATCGGGATTCACGTGTATGAACCAACCGAAGAGGGCACCTGGCACTTGATCTGGCAAGTGGCTCACTACCATGACACCATGACCACCAGAGTGTGGGACCAGCAAGCCTTCTACATCAAGAGCATCTACGCATATGATCATGTCGATAGTCACATACAGGACTGGCGGTATGATCAGCGAACGAAAAGAAGAAGAAAGAAGAAGAGCATCTCCAAGCTGGCACATACACTAGTCTGCAGTCACTGTCAGCAGAGGTTTACAAAGACATGCAATCTTCAATGCCACGCTGATCACTGTACAGGTGGCAAAACAACAATCGTGTGTCCTGGCGAGAAGGTTGAGGCACCACAGTCTGCGTATGAGAAAGCCTTCTATCCGCCCCAACCATCCAGTTCAGCGGCTACTCGTTGGATCGAGGATGAGTCGAGAAACAGAGGTGTACACATACACCATGTAGAGGGTGGGCACGGTGGCGAGCATTGGATCGACGGCATTCCCGTAGATGGTTATGATCCGACCACCAACACCGTTTACTAGTTCCATGGCTGTTACTGGCATGGGTGTCCACAACACGAGCGAGGTGAGGATGCCAAACAAAGATACCGCAAGACAGTCCTGAGAGAGGAGAAGCTGAGAGCATCTGGATACATGCTTGTGGTACAGTGCGAGTGCTGTATAAAATGCTGTCCAAGCGTCCCTAAACGAGTTCGGACTGTCCCATACCCACACTTCATAGTTTACGACTTCGAAGCACTCCTAGATGGTATCAAGACTCATCCTACGGAGACTCTCACGATCGAGAGTACTCACATACCTATCTCTGTGTCAGTTGGATGCTCTTTAGATGGCGCCACGAGTGAGCCCACGCACCTCTGCAATCCTGACCCCAAAGAACTGATCAGAGAGTTCATGCTAGTGATCCAACTGCGAGCATATCTAATCCGGACAATGGTTATGGCACATTACATACCGACAGACATGGACAAGCTCCCAAAGCGACATCAGCAACTGATCAACGAGTGGTGTGACCAAGTGCCTGCACTGGGGTTCAACTCTGGCGGTATGACCTGAACCTAATCAAGAAGTACTTTGTCAATGAGCTGACTGACAGAATAGGTACAGTGAAAGTCGCCAAGAAGACCATGTTCCTCATAGCACCTGAGCTAAGGTTTCTCGATGTGATGAACTACTTCGGCTCAGGAGTCTCGTATGAGGTATGAGTCAAAGCTTATGGGTGTACACAGCAGAAGAGCTGGTTCCCATATGAATGGTTTGACACACATTAGAAGCTCAACTATCCACGGCTTCATGACTACTCAGCATGGACATCTAAACTCAAGGGTGGCTACCTCTTGACGCGATCAGAGTGGGAACAGTGTAACCAGACATTCAGCGAGCATGGAATATGGACATTCGCCGATTGGCTGCGATACGACAACAACTAGGACGTCAGTCCATTCATCGAAGACCTAGTGGGGATGCGGGAGTTTTACACAGAATGAGAAATAGACATCCTCAAAGATGCGGTGTCTCTCCCAGGTGTGTCACTGCAGTACCTCCTACGTGGAACCGCTCAGCACATGCCGGATATTAGCCTCTATTCACTGGGCAAGGAAGCCTATGAGATCCTGAAGTATGCTGTTGTTGGAGGTCCCAGCATCGTGCTCACCAGATACTATGAGCTCGGTGTGACTCGAATCCGCCAGAGTAAGTATGTCGGTTAACGTCTACTCGGCTACGACGCAAATGCTCTGTACCTGTCAACGATGGCCAAAGAGATGTCATGTGGTAAAGAGACAGTGGGCCATTGGTCCGGTGCTAGTGGTGTAGCTAGCTTTAAGGAGGATCTCCTAGCAGACAGCTGGTTTGGGCTTGTTGAGGTGGATATAGAGGTCCACAAGGCTCTGTGGGCAAAGTTCGTGGAAATGCCTCCTCTCTTATATAACTGCAAGATCCTGGTAGAGGCAATCTCTTCTGAGATGCTGGCATATCTACGGCGAACAGGGAGGAAGCGTCCCACCACCCAGAAGCTGGTCGGTGCCCTCTCTGGCAAGAAGCGGCTGCTGTATGCACCGACACTCAAGTGGTATATAACCCATGGCCTGGAGATCACTGCTGTATACCCCACCATAGACTATGAGGCCAAGCACCCATTAGAGTGGTTCATGGAGAAGGTGACGGAGGCCCGCCGCCCAGGAGATGTAGATAAGAGCAAAGTGCTCTTGGTAGATCTCTTCAAACTAATTAGCAACAGTGCCTACGAGAAGCTAATCGAGGCCCTAGAACATCATAGCAACACCAGCTTCACGAAGGATGAACGTGTGGTAGACAAGGCCCTGCGTAGTGCATGGTTCGAAGCTCTCGAGGAGATCGGTGAGTCATACGAGCTCCAGACTCACAAGCCGAGAATCACTATTCGAAGGCCCTTCTATGTGGGGATAGCCGTTTATGAGCTCGCGAAGCTGCGAATGCCGGAGTTCTACTATGACTTCCTCGGTCGCTACATAGCTCGTGACAGCTTTGAGTACCTGATGATGGACACTGACTCTGCGTATATTGCTATTGCAGGCTCCAACCTGGACAACGTCATTCACCCTGAGATGCGAGCAGAGTAGCAGGCTCATAAGTGGGACTGGCTAGCTTGGGACAAATGGTCTGGTCGGACTCCGGGACTGTTCAAGCTCGAGTTCGAAGGATCTCGTGGTATCACTCTCTGCTCCAAATGCTACTACGTGGAGAGCACAGCTGCAAGTAAGTGCTCGGCTAAGGGAATATTAAAGTGGCAGAATGAGGTCTCCGGCAGAAGATTTACAGAGCCCTACATGGCAGGCTCATACAGGTACCTAACCAGAGCATCAGGTGGTAGGCACTCCTCTCACTTGTTCACTCATCTAGAGCTGTGACTGGTAACAGCAGAGTGTCTGATAGCCTCTACCGGCTTCTTCGCGATTAGCCTAGTAACCTCGGCATTGGATCTTTTCCCACAGCAGGCAGCCCTCTCACCCATACTCTAGAACTGTCACTCGGTGCAGCCATCTCCTGGGCATATTGATGTGGGAACAGTCTCTCTGCCTGATTCCACCGCTCAATGATAGCCTGGGCATGGTGATGCCCTACCTCGCCTCGCCTAACTGTCACACCGTGTTTCCGCATGAGGGCTGCAGTCTCACCTCTGACCTCCTTACCCTCATACACCTGCAACAATTCCGGCCACTGGAGGGGATTTTCCGAAGGCTCGTAGACACCCTGGAATGCCTGGGCCACCTGGCCAGCTGACTTGTCTGTGAGCGGTACTGCAGTCTTCTACCTGCTGGCGACATCGACGATGGTGAGGGCATACTTGTAGGTCTTACGACCAACTGAGTCATGTGGAAGGAATAGAACATCTGCCTGGTGAACTCTGTTCGAGACAGTTTCATCGAAATGGGCATGCCTGATGTGCCGTGGACGAGATCTGTATATCTGCCACATTGCCTGGTGGCTGAGCGACTGGCTAACTGTTTCCAATGTGAAGTTGTGACCCTTGCGACGTGCAGCCTCGAGTAGTTGAGGGGGCTCATGGTAATATCCACCAGGCTGATAGTAGAGTTCCTCAAGAAAGATGGTTGATAAACTCCCGGATTTCATCACTGACATCCACTCCCATCCTGTCATGTACAGCCTGGGTGAACTCTAAACAGACAAACAGACGGCCGTCATTAATTTGACCATCACTGAAGACCTCCTCAAACACCTCCGTATACTAACATCTAATCTCTGCTGGATCCGCACTGAAGGGTAATTTATCGATCAACCCTCGGAAGTTAAGTGTCTTGACCAGGTCGTACAGAGCCGCCATCCTTATATAGCACTGCTTAAATGTTCGGTGGCCCAGATGGCTGCGAGTGCTATGGCAACGTATGGTAGCCAAGGCCATGCGACTCCGAAGACCGTACCTACTCCTGAGGCGATAGCTGGTATGGGGAGCATTGTTGGCGATCTTGTGGACCATCTCACCGGCCTTCATTGTGAACAAAGCGATCAGAGACCCAACTGCTGCCAGCAGACCGTTAGAACGTTTTATATAAGTGCGGTAGATTCCTTTCGCTCTGTGTGCTAGCTTGTGGAATTCAGGCTCTACATCATCATACTTACCACCGACATTGTAGTCTGCATAATAATCCTCCTCATCATAGTCATCCTCATAGTCCTCGTCATCTATATCTTTGACTGGATCTTCATAAGCCTCTGGTTCATACATCGCTCTGGTGATCCATTGCTGGGGGACAGCTATATGGTAGTTTAAACTGTAGTCTATAGACTATAGCATGGCATCCATAATCTTGAATGCGGTCGTGTTTGCCTTAGCGACCTGGGGACTCAGCTTCGCCGACAAGAAGGTGGAAGAGGTCGAGCGTAAGCGTCATAACCAGGCGATGGAGAAGCTGTCTAAGGAGAAGTTTGAGTACAGCAAAGCACTCAAGCATATGCGCCAGAGGGAGGCACGCTGACGACAACTCCGAGCTCAGGCCAACGAGAGAATCAAAGAGGCAGATGAGAATCTCGATGAGTACTATGAGGCTGTAAAGATATCTGAGCCAACGCTCAACTATGAAGCATCAACAGGCCAGAAGACAGCACAGCTTATAGTAGTGGTGGCAGCTGCAACTGTGACGACAGGAGTCATGCTCTATGCACGCTCAAGCTCAATACCTGATGTGTTCGACATGCATACCTTAGCATAGCCAAAGTAAAGTACCGTCACACCTAATGAGCGAGTCCCAGCTATGAGGTTTCCGATGTTGAAGCTGAGCTGGTTGCCATGATTAGGTGGGATGTCCTTGCCCCCGAGGTGGTGATGGCCCTCGTGTGCCGACTCGAGGTCGTCGCTTCCACTGGTTAGTCACAGAAGAGCATATGACTTAGTTCTCTGTCTGTAGAATTGGCAATCAGCCAGCTCATGTACCTCACCAAGAACATTGGTCCCAGCAACCACAAGCTTGACGTCGTCTAGCTTATCCACCTGCTGGATGGCTCCTCCCTTCTGAACCAGGACCGCAACGGCGACACTGTCTGATACAGCACGATGTAATGTCAGCTCTACCCATTGGTTAGCTGTGGCTTGGACCTGCTGGTGTTCTCGCTCCACATGCCCGATCCACTGTTTGGAACCTGTTTGCTTCACCTCCTGGTCATTATCATCCTGCCAGACATGAAGTCTTGGAGCATTCATCGTCACATCTGCGAGCTGCTTAGTGTACACCTGGAGGAACAGTCTATCCTGCATGGCAGCCGGATTCACATGTGTGTTCTCGAGGAGGGTCAAGAGTGGGACTGCCACAGGCATCTCGACACCTACTTGTAGTTCGAATTCCGTGAATACCTCTTTGCACCCCACAGCGTAGTACCCCTTTCCCTTCGCATAGAAGGTTGGTCCACGAGCCAGCGGACCTAGGACTCGGTACTTATCGTTCACATAGGTGGTGTCCACGGTGCTGTTGCTCTGCACGATCTCCCACCTGTTCAGAACCTGCGGGAGCTCTACCCTCTGTTCTGTTGTGCTCTGAAGCTTGACCTCGAGTGTCATGCTCTTAGTCTCGTGGATATGTGCCGAGATTGCAAAGTCGATGTACTTCCCAGCAGCGGACAACGGGTTCACATCATGTTTACTGGGTCGAATGACCGTCAGGCAGTCCTTCCGAGGATCAGTGTGGTGCGTTGTCTTGTGTTCAATGGCCCCATCTGGAAGTTGCACATACTGCATCATGTTTAAAGTCTGGGTATATAGAGGTTTTAAATGGCTGCCCTGTTCGGTAAAGTTCTGCAGCAGCTTGTCTATAGGCAGCAGGACAGCAGCCAGTCGGCATGACATTAATGGCCATGGCATGCACTGCCTCACTGTGACAGGGTCCGAGGACTGCTTCGTCACATCCACATTATCCACAAGCGAGCCAAGGTTAGACCTCCCTCTGATGCGGACCTACTGGCTGCCATAGAGGAAGGAGTGCCAGCTTGTAGTACAAAAGAACTCCTGACTCGGATACTCTACCGGAAGTTTGACAGGACCCAGTGCAGGACACTCAACCTACCTGTGGCCCAAACCAAGAGTCCTGTTATTCTAGTTCTCCAAAGGGCGAGGGTCGAACCCAAATATCTACTAACGGTCGGGAAGTGGGCTGCCGTATTTATCCTCCATAGCCAGAAAGAGCAAGATATGCTGGATAGCCTCCAGTACGGAGCAAATAACTACTCAGGGAGGAGGTCAGTGCCGCTGTAGCAGAGAGCCACAACACAGGTCATGCAGAAGGTACTCAGGAGGGGCTCACTGTTGGCAGCAAGGAGGCTGTTGAGCACGTCTTCAACGAAAGAAGACGCAGGGGATTGGCCAGTAATCTCTGAAATTCTCAGATAACTACCAGGACTACCTCATCTAATCCGGTCGCAAGTCAGATGCTCATCGCGTCTGGACAAAGTGGATCTTACAAGAGAAGTTCCAGAAGAATAGAGTCCTAGAATCTGACCCTCAGTGGATAGAGTTTCAGCAACTAGCTTCTGACGAATCTCACGAAGTTCCTTAAGCTTCTGACGAAGTTCCTCAAGCTTCTGACGAATGTCCTCAAGCATCTGATGAAGTAGCAGAGACCTCGGACGAAGTTCCTCAGCCTTTCAATGAATGAAAAAAAAGATTGCGCCATCTAGTTTCCTGGCTGGATTCAGCTTGTAGGTGAAGGTCTGCACCTTTTCCAGAGATGACTTGAAGTGTGACAGCTCACCTGTCTCCTTATTGTTGAAGATAAAGCGGTACAGATCATCTGCCCTCTGTACACCTGCGATAAAGTCCCTTTGGTCTCCTTGAGTGTTAGGCTGTCGTATATGGTCTCGAGCAGGGCACGTCCACACCTGGAGCTGAAGTATAGCAACCGGGCATTGTGGGGGATGTCTGGTGAGATCTCTGTACTTCTGAAAGAGGATGAATACAGATATCTTTGTGTGCCAGATGAGCCTGGTGATGTTGGTGAGGTAGGTGACTGTCTTCTGGTCCATTGCAGGGTCATCGATAACTAGAACAAGTGTTTTTGTCAGTCGGGCTGCCAGCAGCTTCTCCATCAGTGCTTGCAGGTTCTGCGTCTTGGTGATTGGGCCATTGTACCATTGATCATTACTGTCAACCGCCTCAGTGGCGGAGTCAGACACCAGAAGGATGTATTGAGAGTGTAGATGTTCGGTCAGGAGAGCCCGCAGCAAGATGTTTTCCCATGTCCTGACGGGGCAATGATCAGGACCACCTGGCCAGCATCAGCTGGGCTACTGTCGAATGGTACAGACATGCGTGCGTAGGATGGTTAGCACTTGGTCGGCGGTAGCCTCGTCTATGTCTGGGAGACTAAATAGCAGTACTTCCTGCACCAGCTCTTTCACCTGCTGAGCGGGAATTCCTGCACCTCCGGCGGATACGAAGGATGCAAGGGCGGCGTCAAGCATAAAATCCCAGCAGCAGCTGAGAAGATAGCATGGAGGGCCTGTGTCAGCAACCACAGTGTCTAGTACATCTAGTATCTGTATGATACATGCACGGGAGGCCATGACTATCATGTGGTCTTAAAGGGCAAACCAAAGAACCCTGACTTCTTCCCCTCTTGTAGCTGGATGCTGGCTGTAGCACCTTTTTTGCCATCGACAGTGATATTGCTCAGGCCCATGGTGCCTACCTTGAGATTCTCTCCATCCTGTTGGAATGAGCTCCGCGATTTCAGGAGATCCTTAACCAGGTCCTGTGCAGAGGACTCAGCCATAACCTTGATGGTTCCAGCCTCATCGACTCCGAGCATACCTCGCATCGTCGCCCTCCCCTTGATGCCCATCCCCTTGTATACAGTCTTGGCCTTGTTAATGGCCAATTGTCCTACCGTATCAGTATTCCAGATGAGATCTCAGACTGGGATGGTACATCGGATCTCCTGCAGATCTCCCTTCTCATCGAAGTATAGGAAGGAGATAAGGGCAAAGTGTCCTCTGAACCAAGGCGTGCCTCGTCCAAGTGAGCAAGATCGCCTAGCTCTTTGCTTTCTAGGTCTGTGTGTGACAGAGTCATAGTGCTATATACAGACGGCTTAAACCTATTAGTTATACCCCTGTGAAATGGTTGGGCATAGGATGACCACGCAGTCTGGCAAGGGAATAGGTAGCAGTGCTCAGGGTACTGGCCCTCTCTGCAGGGGCATGCCTTGTAGGCAGTCCACCATTCCCGGGCATTGGCAATCCTCAGTCTGCGTGCTCGACCATGGGCTACATACCACCCGCCAGTGTGCCATGCCTCATATACTGCAGTGGTCTCGTGATCCATCTCTCAGTATTCAGAGGTTTTAAACATAGGCGATGATGATCTCAGCCATTACACTCGTTGCTAGCCCTGGAACAGTGGCCTCCATTAGTGTAACACGTTCACCCATGATCTTGGCGGCGGCAGTGTAGGAGGCACCACTGATGGCGATCTTTGGGATGGGGTGAGTTATTCCGAGAGAGTGCTCAACCACCCCACTCACCACTTTAGCGAGTACAGCTGCAGTGGTGGCAGGAAGAACCTCATTTCCACCTGTCATCTTCACCACGGCCACATTCGCCGCCACGTTACTGGCGATATGGACTGCCAGAGGTTTTGCTCTGGTCAGTAACTTCTGTGTCTTGGTTCGCAGCAGATTCTCCACCTTCAGAAGATTCACCTGGCTCTCGGGCAGTTGTTTCACAATCTGTACTGTTGACGTCATTGTTTAAGAACTGAATATACAAGGTGGTTAAACGTCTGCGTCCCCTGTCGAGAGAGCTAATAAGATCTTCCCAGTCTGCATCTGCCTGGAAAAAGGATGCGCTTTGGAACCATCCGGCCCTTGGATGTGCATGTTGGCACCGTGTGATGGGGCTGTAGGGCATGCCAAGCTGGTTCAGTGTCTCACCGTGGTCCCCACTGCTACTGTAGAGAGTCAGGATGAACTTATAGGTCATTTGCTAGCGGCAGAGGAGGCTGATCCCGAGCACCATTATAGCTAGACCTGACACCACTCGTAGAGCTGCCACGGGAAGCAGTGTGATGTCGACTGGCTGCAGTGTCAGGGTCGGAACGCCTTTATATGGAGCTGCCATGGGAAGTGTTGTGTCGATTGGCAGCAGTTTTATGGTCGGAACGACTGTATGTACTCCCATGCCCGTACTACGAGTAGGTGCGTTGATATCAGTGTTGAAGCCGAAGTGGACACCAGGGGACTTCTCATGTTGTTATAGCCCCTGACATGGTGGTCCTCGATGTTCACGATCATGTTGCTCAGAATCAACCGTAGGTGCGGTGAAATAGCAAAGTCAAGTTTGCGACAGACCTTCTGCAACCCCTGCTGGTACTTAGCAATAAGACTACTTGGGTCTGCCACGATGATCATATCCTCAATGAGTGTGATGAACATTGTCTGGACCTCTGCTCCGCTGACACCATCTATGGAATGATGCAGCTTGGTCTGTGCTGTAAGGAGGCAGTAGCACAGTGCTTCCAGGGACTGGTTGGTCCGAACGATCCCTGTTGGTGTGAGGCCTGAGATGGTGTGTGGGACAAAGTGCTTCCACACATCTGGATATTCCTGCCGTAAGCCAGTGATGTGCATATTTTGCACCATCTCTCCAGGGTCGGAGTCTGGATCGAACGAGAATGGCGCTGTCTTCCGACGGCCTACTCATCGGGGTGTTTGATTGGGGAGTCCTGAGTAGTCATGTCTCGGGTCACCGTACTTAACCCCTAGACTGCTGTTATAACCACCATGCCACCGATAGTCTGGGTGAGCGCTGAACTCTCTCTGTATTCTGCTGGCCACTGAGACACTATACCTGTTGAGATGTGGGTCGAAGTCATTTGTATCAGGGAGGCTTGCTCCCAGCTCAAGGAGGATTCGTCGCACCGTGAAGTACCCGTGGAATCTGAGACAGCTTGCGATGAGCACAGCTTCAGGAGTACCAGAATAGGAGTGAAGCAGGTTGGAACTTACTCAACATCCTGCAGTGGCACACCACACAGCAAATTTCAGCTGCTGATTTCAGTATTAGAGGCTTGGAGCAGCCATCCAAGTATGAGCTTGCTTCGCATCCTTGATGGTGATGGGGCGGATGGTCAGCGTCGTGGGTTGATAGAGAAGCTGGTTTGGGACCGTCCATCCACTGTGATGGAGAACTGTGTTAGCTCTGGTATATCAGACAACATACCTCTCAGGCCAGCGAGGCGACCTCGCTGTAACATCTCGTTTTTTAGCTCCTCCATATCAACCCGCCCGCTGGAGCCTTTGAGGTATTGCTGTCGCACTTTAGGTTTCTCCGTGCGGTACAGGGCTTGGACCTTCAATATATGCTGGTACTCTTCATCGGTGACCTGTCTGACAGACTCGTCGATAGTCCATAGCATACTCTGTGCCAGTGTCACATACTTAGCATGCTTCTCCAGCCTGCTGGTGATCTGCCGCTGCCCCACCACCAAGCCAGTGGCCAAGACAGTGGTAGCTAGTGTCACGACACCCAGCAGGATTGTGACGATGGCACCCACCCCTGTAGCTAGAGTGGCCACAGCTGCCACACCAGCACTGACTCCAATCACACCCGCAGCACTGGTTGTATGCGCGAGGACGTTGTAGGCTTTCTTTTATCGCCTGCGTATTCTGCTGTTCTTTTCTGCGTCATAGACGAGATTCCGCCTGATGGCATCTATCTGCGTGAGTCGCCAGCCATGGATGGTACCGCCCTCGTTAATAGTCAGGAAGGGGTATAGTTCTGGTTGCTTCCGTCACTCTGATTTTGCCATTGTATACCTGGAGATTAAACCTGCATCACCTGCAGAATCTGCTCATGAGTCATAGAAGGGTTCCTTTTGGGGAGCCTGGCGAACCATGCCAGATTTTTAGTGTCGAGACAGACGTCTCTTAAAAAGTGGTCATCCAGCACTTTGTCGGGTGCAAGTAGCTTTCTGAGACATGACATCTGGAACTTCACCTTATGACCAAGATAGTAGGTCCGCTGCTGGATGGCTTTCTTGGTCTTACACTTCTGTGCCATCTCCTGTTCCCACTGTCTGACATCTGGCTCCTCCTCGTCTGTGAAGACACCTGGCTCATCGTCGTATGTGAAGACATCTGGCTTATCGTCGTCTGTGAAGACTCCTGCATCCCGCTTACTCTCCTCCTGGAGGGACTGCCAGTATCGGGAACCTTCACTGTTCCTTCGCCTCCTTACCTTGCTGGCAGCCTGTTAACACCATCTCTCCCGCTGTAGTCGCTCACCTTCTTGTTGACAGATCTGTTGCTGTGCGAGCATCTGTTCGTTTAAGGCCTTTATCTGTGCAGGGGTCATGAAGGGGCAACCCTCTATCGGGTTCATCATCTTGGCAAAAGTCAGATATTGCGGGTATGATATCAGGTTGTCATCAGGTCAATGAGTAATAAGAGTGTAAACTCTAAATGAGCGTCCGATATCCCATCCGTGCTGACATATATGTTAATGGATGGGCTGTCAAACAGGTAATTTACAGGTGTGAACAGGATAGGACTGATAGCTTTCCATAGGTTGCTGTTGGCACCTGGGAGATTCTCTATCATATCTTGGCTGACTTCTACCATAGAGCTGCTGTGTGCACTGCCCAGAGGTTGATGTAGCACATCAGCGTGTATATATGTTGTGCCCCACTGGGGCACCTCGAAGAGGACCCATTCTACACGCAACTGTACCACCCGTCTCCGCTCTAGAGAGGGTGAGATTACGTTCTCACCACCGGAGATCAGCAGTCGGACAATCGTCATGGTTATATCTCCTGTTTAAACCCCTCCTATAGCATGCTATGGAACCCATATTTGCTCACTCGACTGGTCTTGTTGACCAGGCAGATGTGTACGCAGTTGATGCCGCCAAGGTAGAAGAGCATGATGGCAAGTCATTCGCCCTACAGTACGAAGCAAACTCAAAGGCATTCTCTCTCCACCCCATTGGTGGTTATGGGGTGGAGCTGCTAATAGACATCAATGGTGTGTTGAAGGAGCGCCTGGGTCGCAACATAGATGGCCACAAGATCGTGTTTCGGTACGATTTCCTGAAGAGGCAGTACATCCTCGAGCCGTTGATTGAGGTCTCGGATACAGACGTGGCAGACATTAACACCCTAAATGACGACCTCAGCTTTCATCTAGTCAAACCCAATTCGAGCAATGCCCCGCCGATGACACACGATGGTCTGCTATTGACCCTGGCAAAAAACATGCAGTTCATGTGTGAGAAGAATGAAGTGTCGTACCGTGCTGGACCTGGTGGTGACTGGCAAACATGGTTGCCACTATATAGGCCTCCCGCAGTCATTGACAGAGATTACTCCCCTCTCCACTGTTGTGAAAAGGGATGGGAAAGTTCGAAAGCTCTACAATCGGGGATCATCCTTCCTCACCTACATAGGTGAAGGTGTCTCCCTGACGATGGTGGGTCACCGGATCGGGGTTACAGGTGGAAAGCTCCTACTGCGTTGTCCATTCAATGGACCAGAAGAAGCTGTTAACCTCCAGGAGGGCATCCTATGGATAGATGGTGTGTCACATCTCTCCAAAGCCAAGGGTGCTGTTAAACTGCTTCAGTGAGTCGGACTCACTAGCCTGCAACCGACTCATATAGTCCTAGAGCTACGTTTCCTAGCCGGCGGCAGAGTGAAGCAGCTAGCACCTGCTCCTGAGGGGATGAAGATCACTATCGATCCGGATGGAACAGGGCTCGATCTGGCACAAATATTTCTCGAGAGGTTCACTGTGTTCAGTTTAGCTCTTCATGTATAGCCATGATTCTCATCATACTGCTCGTGCTGGCGTCTACAGCAGTAGCACAGAGCGCTGAGACTGCCATGATATTGGATAGCAAGTGGGCCCACTTCCGGGATGCCTCCAGTGCAATCCTTGGGTCGACCCCATGCGGAGAAACATTTAAAACCGCTTTCACCCACGTGAAGGGATCGAGTCTGTCTGCCACTTCTATGGCGTGGAGAGGGTAGGACGTGGTTGTCTGCTGGAGACACCTGCTCAGCACCAGATTCTCTGCGTAACATGTGAACATGCCAGCGTCTGCACCACGCAAATGCTAAGCACTTTAGCATCCTACCAGGTGAGCGTTGTCAAGGTAGATGGAAGACACTATGGGTGGTCCCATCATGGCGATGCGACTCTGGCAGAGGCTACGTGTTTGTCTGAGCCTACACAGAGTGCAATGCCCGTCCCGTATGTGTGGAGGCCCCGCCGGGGTTGGGGGTGGGGTGGGGCGGGGCGGAGCCTAATGCGTTTTAAACTGTGTTTAAGCTTTATTTGCACCGGAGAGAGGGTGGTGGGAGCCGCGGATCACAGCGGGGCAAGGCCCAGCGTTTAGACTGGGTTTAGATACCACTTTTTTTCTGTGAGCCGTCCCATTTAGAGACATGGGGCATTGTATGTATTTGTGTGGCCGATGTCTCAAATTCTTATGCCCCGGGGATTGAGAGGGCGGTGGGGGCCACGGATCGCCGAACGGCTGCCAGTTGAAGGAGGTGGTATTATTTTGACTCCGGCCCTACTACTGAGGGCGTAATCCTTATTGCCTTCACATTTGCCATGACCAGTGATCTCGCAATATAAGTTAGCTAATATAGGAAATGTCTTCCCGGGTTAGAAAACGGATGATTCTTAGTAGGCATGTTTGAATTGAAAAGAAAAGAAAAGAACTAACCCTTTTATCCCACAAATATTGTACGTATCATTACCAATCAACATCAATCAACATCATCAATTATTATCATCGATCATTATCATCTAATCGCTTGGGTAGAAATCTGTTCGAATGTCAGTCGCCAAATATATTTGCATGCAGTAATATAAAGGAACATTTCTAGCTAACCCCTTGAGTGTCAACCACGCCTCAAAGAGCTAAAAAGACGACTTTTTCAAGTAAGCCTTTAATTTGTTAAATGTTTTCAGCCAAATTGAAATTTGTTCTCAGTGAATGACCATTTGCTGGCCAAGAGAAGACTGGGGTTTCTGTAAGTCTATAACTGGAAATGAGGAAAATCATTTTAAGGTGTTTTTACCGGTTTGAGGATTAAAGGGGTAACTGTCAAGAAAATCTAAATTTTTGCGTAGTCAATGTCAATTTGCAGGCAAAGAGAAAACTATTTTTGAAAATTTATCACTAAGTTTATCACAAAATATCTGTAATCGAGCCAGTCATTCCAGTGGTAAATTTTAATAAATGTACTTCTCTTAGTCTGAAAACAGACAGTCCTGTACTTCTCTTAGTCTGAAAACAGACAGTCCTCAAAACAACTGCAGATGAAGTATTGGCCGTTTTTACCATTATAAACCACAAGTTGACACACGAGGGGCTAAGCTTCGGCCACGTTGTAGGCTGGTTCGAATCGATTTTAAATCTTTGAACCCCGACTTCTCATGATCTAAAGCCGTGTTCACACTGGCGAATTAATCGGGAATAGCGCCATAGCGCAGTATTGCGCTACGCCGGTTGGCTCTAGAGAGAACACAGGCTATATATAAGGCCGTGTTCCCATACTATTTCGGTAAATACCAGGTATATCAGCTAAAGCTCTCACTGGACTGGCTCTTGTATCGGATATCATCATCATAATGATCAATCAGCATCATATAACTGTGTAAAGTACATACATATTTTATCCGTGGTGCGAGACTTGCGTGCTAGGGCGCTATAGCTACAAATCGTTTAGGCCGGCCCAGATTTAAGGGTTAATTAGAACGGACATTTTAACTGCATGTGCAATCGCTTCTAGCCTGATCAATCTATTTCATTCTCCATGCCGGTGAGTGAGTGGTTATACATAAAAATAAAAAAATTTGTATATTTAAATACGAATTTGACTGCAAGTCATTATTTCCATAGGCATCGTTGGCTTTCAGTCAATTCTCTGTCAAAATGTTCAGCAAACTAAGTCGGCAGTAGCTTCCAATCAAATTAGTTTCAAAATAATCGATGTACTATTTCTTACATCGTATAAGAGTATATACAGTTTTTTAAATGCTAAAATGTGTGGGATACACTTTTCTTAATCTATTTTACATAAGTTCATGTACACCTGTATGATGTAAGAAATATTATGCTGAATCTTTCAAACTAGTTTGACTGGAAGCGGTTGCTGACGCAGACAGGAGCAGTTGCCTGTAAAATTCCTGTCAGATTACTTTTACAATATTCAACGGTGTTCTAGCGTTTGTTTTGAAATGTCTATTTCATAGTTCAGATACTACATGTTTTCGGAAAAGACGATATATAACTATCTAATATCTGAAATGCCGTTTTTGAGAGGGTTATGGACGAACTAGCCAGTATATGCGATATCTATGTGCTAGACAGATAACTGTGCAACTAATATCAAAGCTTTTCTTGTTTCAGATTCTATCAACTGGTTTTTCCTCTCGCAGCCCATGGCAGGGTCACGATGAGTTTCGTCACAAAGATATGTGCCACCATCTGGCCGATAGCAATGACATCTGTCATATATGTCTACACATATTTCAAACCTGTGAGCTTTTCGCATGACGGAAACACGATTCTTGTCTGTGACTTTGATCCGGATTTACGAGAAAGACAGTTGATGACCGAGACTACTGTCTTACTTTTCCCAAATATAATCATTTGTACATTTCATTTAATAAAACATATTACCGTTCGGCAACAAGGAAAGAAATCACTATCTGGACTGGATCAAAATACAGGTAGCAGACAAACCACAGACGCCAGAGCCGTCACAATGGTAATCCTTGCATACTGTTTAACGTCGCTTCCACAGGTGATACATACCTATATACATAGGATTTTTGGATTACCTAAACCATCATTCCATTTAATTATGGAGACCGTTTCCTTAAACCTGGTATTTATGAATTCACCATTAAACCCATTTATCTATGTATTTTGCGCCAGTTCTGTTAGAAGAGATGTCTTTTCTATGGTAAGGTGTAAAGTTAGTAAATAACCAAATCTTTGATTCAAACGATTGTTCTAAGAAATATGCTGACATAGTCGAGGAACTTATTTCTAGTTATGCCACGCCATTTCTAACTAAACTCCGTCCATTTCTACGTAAGCCCCGCCCATTTCTAGGCTGCCCCGCCCATTTAAAAGCTAAAGTCCGTTCGCTTTTTACACGTTATGTAATCGATTTATTTACTTTGAACCCTAACTTCGCAGAATCCTATTTTCACGGTAAGTATACAAGTAAGTCGTTTCCTACTATAAAACTAATTTGTCTCGGTGCTGTTGCTGCATATGGCAGCAACAGCACCCAGTTATATTAGTTTCAGAATATTCAACATGATACTTATTAAAGGATAACTAATCCCATCTCTTGATAGCTATTCAGGCGATCTAACACGCCGGTCATAAACTATCCAGGTAATTTTAAGCTTTTTATCACGCCGCTAAGGAAAGATATTCAGGATTTAGTAGGTAAATGTTGGTACATTTCTACACCCTATGATGGCTGTTATGATTTACTTTTCAACCAATCAGAAAAACCATAGTGTGTCTACCTCGGTACATACACTCAGTCATAGAGGCGCCAGCTATAGTTTGGCAATGTGGTAAAAAAGCAATCCTACAAGTAAGCTGTTGAATATTTTGAAACCAATTTGATTGGAAGTTGTTGCTGCCATAGGAAACAACAACTTTCAGTCAAATTAGTTTTAAAATATTTAATGGGATGAGCATTACATAACAAAGAATGTGATGCATTGGAGCTTACATGACATCACACACAATAGTTTGAGGAGACAAAATGGTGTCGGTCACTGTTCAACATGTACTCGATATTACAAAACAGATAACTGCGATACACGTCAGGGAATGTGACAGGATATGAATGATATGGAATCTATAAACCATATTCTATCAGTGCAATGCAACATTTGAGATGAGATTAGCATCGCTTTAACTAGTAAATCCAGCAAAACCATGTCCCAGATAACGCCGCTTACTGGGCCAGTGCTGGACCGATACCCGGCCGATACTTTTAGTATCAGCCTGGTATCGGTCCAGTAAGCTGCATTATCAGGGATAATTCCTACACGTGACAGACATTCAATGTTCATGGCGGAGCTAGATACGTCATTCATTACACATTTTGATTGTGACGCCAGTCCACATGAGACGCAATTGATCTTCTTCTTCTTCTTTTCAATCGCTGGTATCACACTTGGAGAGCCGTTCTCAAGATGAAATCTGTGGTTTTCTGCAGTTCTTCCACATGCCCATACATCCATTCAAGAAAAGACGCTGACAAAGGCCAGATCTCTTCTCTCAGCAGCTGATACGTACTGCAACATTGAAGTATGTGCTCTGTGGTCTGTTCTGCTTCTCCACAAGGACAAGCGGGCGATGTCGTAAGGTGGAACCGCCTGTACATGTGTTGGTTTAGTCTATTGTGTCCAGGTCTGAGACGAAAAATTGTCACTTGCTCTGGCCTCGAGAGATGATGGTAGGCATCTTCTGATTGGGGTGTTCTATAAAGTGACTTGATGATAGTCTTCATCTCTGTATGTGTAACCATGTTTTCTGCCTGATTCTCTTCTGCACCCACCTTTGCCATCTTGTCTGCTTTCTCATTTCCTTGGACTCCACAGTGTGAGGGGATCCAGTGCAATGCTATCCGAAAGCATTTGATGGTTTGTAGTGCTTCTTCAAGTTGTGGCAGCTTACCTTTGGTGATAGCCTCAAGGACGGAGCGGGCATCAGATAAAAAGACAATCTGTGCAATAGGGTCTGCTGTTCTGCTGATGATATTAGCTGCATGGACCAGTGCTTCGACTTCAGCTCTGTAGTTTGTGCAGTGTTTGTTTGAATACTGTATGTGCAGTCTGGCACCTCCGCTCCTAAGACGCAATTGATTATGACACCATATACCTGAGTAAGAGCTCGGAACCTCTCAATTCATATTCCTCTATTCATTATGGAACAATGGATGGATCCGCTCTGTTACTCAAGTATATGATGTCACACCAATTGTAATATTAATACGAGGTGCTCTATCGTTGATGCCTGCGATTCATAAACAGCGGGTTTCTGCTATTAAATTAGACTTAGCTATTCTAAACGTGCAGATATTTATCTCACTACCAAGAGCAAGACGAACACAAGGTTTGGGTTCTTAATAACAACTTATACTACACTAACCCAAGGGACCTTTCCATTTTTAGCTATGCCCCGCCCCTCACTAGCTAAGCTCTACCCACACCTCGCCGTGTTGGGATTGATCGATTCCCGAATGATCTAGTTATCAATTTCCTGAAAACTATACAGGGAAGCTGGAGCAGCAACAGCGCCCAGTCAAATTAGTTTCAAATATTCAACAGAATATTTATTAAATAGTAAAAGCAAACAATTTGTACAGCAACGCATAGACCGTCTTCAAATATGCGCTCGTGACGTAGTTATCGACGTCATTCATGACGTCATTCATTATGATGTCATTCTACACATCACGAAGTTCATTATGACGTCATATGATGGGTGGGTACTCTGGAAAGGTGAATTGTGGTAGGAACTAACTACTCTTAAATCTTTACAATGTAACTTGAGAAATACGTACATTATAACATGTTTCGTTGTGCGTTCACACTAATATCTTACGCGGTATGCTATTCTTCTTTCATATTCACAATCTCTTACTCAAGCAAATATTGAAACTAATATAGAATACGGGGCGAAACACACGTGAAGATATGCCACTTAGCACGTTATATATAATGTGAGTGTGTCTGTGTGAAAATTAATAGCCATTTTACTAAAAACACAAGGACAAATGTGTCCAATACCCGCACGTAGTAATGGGGGTGAGTTAGATACACTTTTTCATTGACCCCCGCAAGTAACGTGGTTTTGAGGGGGCGTGGCTTAGTTGCCCATATATGGAATCCCAAAAAGGGGAGGGGTGCGTGTTGTGTTCTGCTTGGCGTGATTGTACAACACCGTCCACCAGAACACGGCCCTTTTTGTTACTTCATATAAGGAAAATTAATCCCTGCACCCTCGAAACAACGTGACTTGGGAGGGCCAATGAAAAAGTGCATCAATCGTACCCAATCGTTAGTGAGATTCATAATCAAGACGTGCCACAGTATATGGAATGGCAATACAGTAAAACAGACATTTCTAATCATCCATTTTAAATATGGCAACTAGGATCTTGCACTACCGTTTCCTAAGCTATTAGAAAATACTCTAAATATACCCCTACTGATAACGATACTATAATTAATAACATCTATTACAACTAGTACTAGTCATAGCAATAACATAATTATAATGAAAACATCCATTTCTACCAGTACAGAGAGATATCCACTCTCGCTCGCTCAGCCAAAACAGAGTCTGGTATTTATATCAGAATCACCTCTCAAACAAAAAAGCTATTATCCATTGTGGGATATAACGATAGACGCGCAATGTGATTGACTAAATTATAGACACACTTATCGATTATGGGCTATAGCGATAGGTATGCATACATTTTAAAAAAACAGCTGTCAATCAATATTGATTTTGAGTCATAGCCATAGATGCACGACCTGATTGGCTGAATTATAAATGAGCATAAATAATAGCCTACCAGCCCAATATCAAATATGGGCTACAGCGGCGCAAGCGATAGTGGAGCAAAAGGACATGGCCATTCTTATCAAGTTTTGCGAACATTCTTACGCACATTTACCATTCACTTGCCAAATAATTAATATTCAATATTTTAAGGCATTTTCCTTCAAAAACGTACATAAAACACTCAACCATCGGGTGTCTGATTTAAAACAATGTAACTGAAAGCTGTTGCTGTTGCCTTTTTGCCCGTGAGACGGAAATTGGAGTATATCTTCTGGACTCCTCGGGCCAGCTTCCGCCTAACTTTGTAGAAGATTCCTCCAGTAGAAGCAAAGTTATTGAAATAAGCCACCAGACAATAAATTCAATGGGCAATAACTCTGGATATACTGAATATTTTGGAAACAATTTGACTGAAAGTTGTTGGTGGCATAGCCACCAACAACTTTCAGTCAAATTGTTTTCAAAATATTTAGCCGGTCCTTAGATATAACCAATGGAATATGTCGTCTGCAATAACTCAGCAGTCACACACGAATAACAACAAGAAGTACTCTCTGCTAGCATACACCTTTGCATCTAGCAATGCATATACGTATTATTGTCATTATTTATTTTTATATGTTTTTTTCGATTCAAACCCACCGCAACTGTGTCTAAGTGAACTTTGTTCACAAAAAAGGACCCACGAATTATTTGTTCTATTGCCTGAATATTAGAAATGCTTGTGATGAACTATTCCAACAGCGGCAACACCATGGGTAAGCCACTTTTTATGATTACATAATATAATTGTTTCTGAATAATTAGTAATATTTCTAATTCCATGGGAATCCCTTTGTTAATATAAACATACATTTATATTGCATATGTAATACTCATGTTGAATTAATTGTTGTTGTTGTTATTATTGTTGTTGTTGTTGGTGTTGTTGTTGTTGTTCAGGTGGTTTTATTGCCCGCTCTCAGGCGAGTTGTATTTGGGCCATGACTCTATATTTGAGGTACTTCACCGAGTGTCGGACGACAGCTTTCAGATTTGTTAAGTAAATTTCAATTTTCTCATAGAAAATGTCCAAATGCAAATCAAGAGAAGATTATTATTGAAAATGTATCACGGGATTAACTGGCTCGGTCATTCTTCTGGTAAATTAAAAAAAATAGTTGGTCTACAAATGGACATTTCTCAATACCACAGGAGTCTTTGGCCGGCTTGAGTGTTTAAACATTAACATTTCATCCTCGACACTTGTATTCATATAATTCACCGTATAACAAACCAATGACGTCACACAGAAATAACAACATCGCGAATTTCAAATCTGTTCTAAGATTATAGGAATAATTTTCTATGGGTTGTTACGCCAAAAATTGGCAGTTGCGAGATTTACATCAAACTCTACTGTGATGTTCTAATTATTCAACCTCAATATATAAATATGTGCATACATGCAAAATAGTCAAAATAGTATTTCTTCAAATTTGTTTACAGGTTACGTATATGTCACGAGATCAGAGGTACCCTAGAGTGATTAATTTCTACCCATTTCTAGCTATATCCCGCCCATTTACAGCTATGCCCCGCCAATTTCTAAGTCAGATTCGCCTGCTTCTTATGCGTATTGGAACTTTGAAACATTAATACCTAGAATCTAAATTTCAAGGTATCTATATAGTTAAGCTGTTGAATATTTTGAAAGTAATTTCTGTTGCTGCCCATGTAAGTAACAACTCCTAGTGAAATTAGTTTGAAAATATTCAACACAATGTTTATCATATTGTACATTCATCAACGGTATGCAAATCCCACCCCTTGATTAGTGACAACATTTGGACTTTTGTGCAAGGGATACATCATTATGATTGTGCCATTAGCTAACGGGTGACTTAACGGGGCAATCAAGTTTTAGCTATGTCCCGCCCATCGCTAGCTAATCTCCATAGACGCTTTGCCCATTTTGGGATCAATCGATCCATGCACTCTATGAATCTCAATTTCCGGAAAAATATACACGTAAGCTGTTGACTATTTTGAAACTTATTTGATTAAGTGCTTTGCTCCCTAGGGCAGCAACAGTGCCCAGTCAAATTATTTTTTAATAGTTTACAGAATGTTGATTAAATATTAAAGACATACAATTCGTACAACTTGACAGGCTATTTATGATGGCCTTAATCACGTCCTTCATGACGTAATTGATTATAACCTGAGACGTTGTTGATCATGACGGCATATGATTGATCGATAATCTGGATTTCTTCATTGATTATGACGTCAGATACTTGAGTTACAGATCACGGGCCATGTAATACACGTTTACAACGGCTAATATATGCTCGATTCTTAATACATTAACCCTCTCAGTTAAAAATGACATATTCTTCACTGGAATTCCTAGTGTAAGAGGGTTAAGCTAGATGATCAGTGAACATGCTCTTTGTCAACTTTCAAAATCGACTTCGAGACAAGTCGATCTCGGAGATATTGCGCCTCTGTCCGCTTACACCATGGCACACCTTATATCTTCGGGTGTGTGCTGACAGTGGATATGGATGATGATGATGATGATGATGGTGGTTATGGTGGTCGTGGTGGTAGTGGTGGTGGTGGTGATGGCGGTGATGCTGTTGCTGTTGTTGGTGGTAGATTATCTCCAATAATGCTACACTAGAAATATGAAATGTCACTGTTGACTGAACTTGTAGCACGGATCGACCGGGCGGGTACCGGCCGTCCCAGCTAAGCTGGGTACGAGACGGCCATCCCAGATTCGCTCCAAGCACGCCCCTATGAGCAGGATAGTACGCGTATATAACCCCTACGAAAGTCCGTTATAACGCGTGGTGCGCATGCGTGCGTGTCAGCGCTTCCCTGACAACACGTATCAGAATTGGGAGAGAGTGCATGCCTATAGTGTACCGAGTTGGTACTTGTGTGATTTTCCTAAACTATACCATTCATTAGGTAACCAATTTTTCTTTGTTGTATACCATTCTCATTGTTCTTGGTACCGATCAGGACCGGAATAAACGAGGAGTACATAACTTTTTACTATTTTAATATCGGACCAGAGATGACTGAGTTATCCGCGAAATTCCCGTTAAATTATTTTCAAAATATTGATTTTCACGTCGTAATCGCGTGTATGCATTAAATAGATAAAGAATGTGCTGTGCACGTGATCGCCACGTCACCACTTCTAGTTGCACGCTGATTGGCTACTGCTCAGCCGCTGATTGGCTGAGGCACCTACCTCTGGCATCACGAGTAATATAAAAGGGGTGAAAAATCGAGAATCAGGAGCATCACCGGCGTGAAACCCGACCCGTGACGATGACTGCTGGACCAGCGCTAGACGTGTGCAACTGCTAACCTAGGGTGATTCCTTCATCACTGCTGTGCCATTGGGATTTCAGTTCACCCGCGCCAGTAAGCAGTTCTCGACTTTCCGCGATACAAGTTTTTGAACGCTCCCGGACGGCCATCCAGGGGCAAAATAATTAAAGTAATATCTCCCTCATCCGGACTTTCCTAGGGGAGTCGTTCCGCGGACAGGCCGTGTAGGCACAAATGTAATTCTACGGAATGTAGAGCTGAGGGTGATTCTTGGGGGATGACTCACCGGATCTGCCGTCCACGCTAAATGGATTCAAACTTCTGTGCTGCGTGTGATTATTAACTTTTAGACCACAGTCTGGTGGGACTTTGCTTCGTGCGCCGCAAGAGCTATGCGATGTATCATGCACCATGTGTCAGTTATTGTACATGCATAAGTAAATATATATTAGCCCTCTCTGTTAATGGGCAACTCCAAACCTTGATACTGCCATCACCGGACAGAAACGTTACAACCAACTGTTTAAATTATGTAGCAGCTAAAAGACTATCTAATGGACATCTCCTGAACCGTTCTATTGCACTGTCCAGAGAATGTGCCGTATCCAACCTGCCTGTGAAAGCTTGCTTGCGGATACCTGCCTGCGGGAGCCTGCTTGCGGATATTTGCCTGCGGGAATCTTTCTAGCATCAGAGAACGTGCCATCTCGCGCTATTTATATATTAGCGCCTCAATTTCAGTGACTCTTGAACTTTTTCCGTACGGATGACGCAAGTAGCTATACTATTGAACATTTAATTATTTCCGTAAATGGTACTGATGACTAATAAGTGCCTTACCGGTCTTAAGACCGCATTCTTATAATCTCTGTTTTACTGTAAATATTATCCTTGTTCACTGTGGGTGCTCTCAATTAACATCACCGTAAGGTCCAATGACCTGTGATACTTTATTCTAATCGTATTCATCATGTGTATTAGTTAGTTGTGCATATGGCAAGTGGCCATCTAGTTAATATGTTTTGTTTATTTATAAAAATCTATAGACCGCAGTATGCTAGGAAATACTATACAGCAACACATATATCTGCATCACTATATTCCCACCAGCATCAATTTTACATTGAGGTCGCTGATCATGCTCTAATTACTCGAGCCTGATATGTTACCGACTAAACCTGACCATTTAGCTCGATAGGATATGTTTAAAGTGGTTAGGGACAATTTCTCCGTGAGAGACGCTTAGTGTATGCCTCTTTTCCGATTGTTATGGTAATGTAGCCCCACGCACCGGCAAGGTTGTGTAAAATTGGCCACTTACCTTTAGGGTCTCTAGTATATATTGAGTTATTGTCTCTTTCCACGATCCACCAGCCGCAAGGCTTATTAATTGTCTGGAATCCCAATGGACACGTTGGCCGGATCCGACCCTGGCAAACCATCGGAGGTTTCAGAGCAGTGATGGTTAAAGTGTCGATTTACATAAATTTCCCCCCATATCTTCGGATACTTGTTAGTTAGATACCACCGCCAATGTAGGAAACACTGCGAAAACAATTAGTTTAATATATGAGTTAGTTAGTTAGATACCGGCCGGCAGTGCAATTCTGGGCATTCTGGAACTTAACCCTAATGACAGGTCAAATGTTAGATCCGTAGGACACAGTGACGGACGAGATGCGGATCTCCATCCAACTCATTGGAGTGTCTGGGTGAGATCTTGGAATCCACCACGCCCTCACGGGAGGGACACTCGCGATGGATATCCGTCTCTCTATTCCCACCATAAACGACATGACACTATCCAAAACTGCTTGTGTTGACTGTAACATGTGTCCTGGTGATGTTATATGTGGTTGCGGGACAGGGCAACGGGATTATTAGCTGATTCTGGAGCCTTGCTTCGTACCATGTACGCATGCTATCCTTTGGAGGGAGATGCTATGCAGGGCGACCTATGGGAAACTGAACATCTGCGCCCATTGGATAAAGGTATCTAAAGTTAGGTAGCATTCCCTGCCACTTGAGACCAAGGCTTGTATTCGTTTCTAACAACTAACTAGTAGGTTAGAATGTAGCAGAAGGTCCGCATAAATAAAGCGGCAACCACCAATGCAGTAACTTTGGAGTTACATAAGACGGTGACCTGGGAATTCCTCGGAAATCGTTCGTCACGTCTTCACGTAAACCAGTGTGCATCACTTAAATTATGGCTTCACTATGATTTTCAGCACTTAGCATTTTCTGTTTGAACAAAAGAGTGGCTCTTTTTGCCAGCTCTTTTACTCCGCTTCGGCGTTGAAGGCATTTTCCGGTGACGGAGGCCCACGCAAGGCACTTTCCTCTCGCAAGGACACTATTTTCTTTGTGTGTACATTACGCTACCAAGTGACGTCGTTGCGGTGCTCTCTTGCAGGGAAACCTCTGAGGATTCAAGGAGTTGTGTGGTACCTTCAGCGAAACCACGTGGAAAGAACACCGGATGGCTCTATATTTTGTATTATTGTGCTTATTACTGCCAAACGAATGATATTGTTTGTATAGTATATAAATCTGTGACTGTTTAATTATTAACATCTTGTCCGTTACTCTAAATTAGAATGGACCGACATACCGGTGACACGAACAGTCGGGACGGGACCATGTGGTTCAATCTCGGCGGCAATGGTCGCACGGCCCCGCTGGAACATCAGTTTTCCACCGGCTCTAGAAGCCGGTCTTTGGACTTTCTGGAGAGATGCGATACGGTATCCTCAACCCTGAGAACCGCAGCTAACCAGCCGTCCCTCACATCGTGCATTTGTGGTGCAATGGAGCGGAGCGACATAGCGGACCAGCGTGTATCCCCGCGGGCTACAAATTGAATTATTGTCCATAATTTGTATAGGTTATAAACACAAAATTGAAGATGTGAATTTGTAAATACTTCCTTTTCAGAATCTTAATTAATTACTATAATTTTTCAAACAAGACTTCATTGCTCATTACATTCGTTGCCAAGAAACCTACAATGAACGTTGGCGATTGGGAAAGGAAAATTCCTTGGGTTCAAATATAACAAGGTCGATAGACTCTCGGTAGCTGCGGTTGAAGCGCAAGAAGAAGGTCCCACTGAAGTCACGCTGCCAAACTTTTGGTGTGCTACATATACTAAGCCTACAATGCATGCCTACACTATGTTTAACTCTTGAAACGACATCCCGGAAAAAGATTTTGTGACTGACTGACGAACTAACTATATTAGGTTCATTGAGCTGTTATCCACGTGACCAGTCGAACACCTGCTGTGTCTAACGCACCCAGCATCTGCTCAAAGTAACTAAATAAGCACACATTTGTGCAATATTTGCATCATTCGCGTTTGGAAGACTCTTTGATTTTGTCACTGAGTTAGTCTGACAATGATGTTTGACCTCTTGCGCCCAGATATATCACATTTCGGGCCCTCACGGGCAATCTTCCACCCAAGTCTGGTCACGATATCTCAACTGGAAGCAGAGGTTTCGACACATTAGTTTTCAAAATAATAATATTTTAATTGATCTGGTGACCGTGATCGTGACCTTGACCTTCGACCTATTGATTACAGATTTGTGCTACTTCTTGGGGACTATACGAGCAACTTTTCATCCAAGCCTGGACAAGATAACGCTCGTAGACCCAGAGTTATTGACAAATTAATCTTCAAAATAATGATATTTAAATTAATCTGGTCTCTGTGGCCTTGACGTTTGACTTCTTAACGCAAATTTATCACACTTCTTCGGGCCCCAACGCGAAACCTTCAAAAGTCCGGTCACGATATCTCTAATCGAACCATAGTTATTGACGGTTTATTGAGCTGCTACCGGGAGCTAAAATTTTTAGTTGGCTTTTTAGTCAGAGATTAACTCCCCTGACCAGAGAAAGGAGAAATGAACCCCCTTTGTCCAGTAATGACCACTGGACATATAAAAAGATAGCATATGCCTCTCATTAGTTTATCAGTCAAGTCACCATTTTTGGAGTCATTGTCTTAACATTTCAAAAGCTCACAGTATCGTGCAGTTTCCCCAATCTTTTCCTTATCCATGTTTTACAATGAAGCCTTCGCCACTCACTACTTGAATAAAATATCCTACGCCCTCCCTTCCCCCATAAACCCTTGGCCACGAAAGTCCCGGACGAGTTTTGAACACTAATCTTATTACAAGCTGGTAGATGACACTTTCTAATCATAACCTCCTAAATAGCAAAGAGACAGAGAGTCAAGTGTCTTGAGTTGTCGATCTGCCGCCATGATTAACCCTTTTATGACTAAATTTGATAAAAATATAAATATTTGCTTATTGAATGCCCATTTACAGGAAAAGTAAAGACTATTTTAGAAATGTTATCACTGGAATGACTGGCTCGGTTACCGAGCCAGTCTTCCAGTGGTAAACTTTCAAAAATGGTCTTCACTTGGCCTGTAAATGGACATTCCTCAAGACCGCTGCAGAGGCCGATTTTGGCCGGCCTCGTTATAAAAGGGTTAAGCAAGGACAACTTTGTCCAATACCCGCGTCGTTGCTATATTTTTGTATCGGACCGCCGTGAGGTCAAACGTGTCTATTTTGGAAATGGTATTGTTGAGAGATGTTGCTGTTGTGCTTCAGATTTTGATCCAAAATTTGGTATACATCTTCGGGACTAGACGGAACACATCCACACTAGTTTGGAGAAGACGAATAAGAAGAAGAAGAAGAAGAAGAAGAAGAAGAAGAAGAAGATGATGATGATGATGATGAACAAAGTTCATCTAAACCAAAGCAGCAACAACACCCAGTCAAATTAGTTTCAAAATATTCACCAGCATGTTTCTTAAATAGCAAAGAATTACAAAGACATACACTTCATACAACGTGTCGGAGTATTTGAAATTTGGTGACGGTCTATATGGAACCCTTTGTGACGTAGTGATTGTGACGTCATCATGCCCCGCCTATTCCTAGGTAATCTTCACCCACGCATCGTCAATGTCGGGATCGATCAATACCTGCACTACCTGAATCTCAATTTTTAGAAAACTATACGGGCAAACTGTTGCGTATTTTGAAATCTAAATTCACTGGGTGCTGTTGCTGCCGTCACCAGCATGTTTCTTAAATAGCAAAGAATTACAAAGACATACAATTCATACAACGTGTCGGAGTATTTGAAATTTGGTGACGGTCTATATGGAACCCTTTGTGACGTAGTGATTGTGACGTCATCATGCCCCGCCTATTCCTAGGTAATCTTCACCCACGCATCGTCAATGTCGGGATCGATCAATACCTGCACTACGTGAATCTCAATTTTTAGAAAACTATACGGGTAAGCTGTTGCGTATTTTGAAATCTAAATTCAATGGCTGCTGTTGCTGCCTACGGCAGCAACAACGGCCAGTCAAATTAGTTTCAAAATATTCAACAAAATGCTTATAAAATAGTAAAAACATACAATTCGTTCAACTTGGCTGACTATTTAGGTGTTTATCGCAGACTACATCGCGTCATTCTTGTCGTAATTGATTATGACGGCAGCCTATACGTGATGTAGTTGATTATGACGTCATGTGATTGAGTGATATACTGGATTTAGCTATTACACCATCCGGGGAAGTATACACGAGCTGTCACACTTATACCTACTATTTATTGCCGGCGCCAGTTTTTATACAATAATCCATTTTCTGAAAAATAAGCTGACAACTAGATATGCACATGTATATTGGAAACGGACTGAGTAGATCTTTCGTAAAATAAATGTGTTGTTTTAGAATTTTTCTAGACAATAATATGAATGCTCATTGTCACCTCTGGTGGTGTAGCCTATCACATAGACTCGCTGGATGAAAACAAAATAAGAGCTATTTGATAATACTTCTCATTAATGATTATACACTTATCTATTGAGAAGCTGTGTACCTGTGATTCTATTGATGTTCTTTGAGAAACAATATCATAGTACACACACAACGAAACAAAGCCTGAGAAACTCATCAATGCACGGTACTCAGGTGGTGTGATTACTCTTATAGGTTCAATAGCAGCCTAAATATAATAATATATAGCGTACCTTCATCCTACCGAGATGGTATTAGTGAGTTGGCAAGATGATTGCAATGGGCAATAATAATAATAATAATAATAATAATAATAATAATAATAATAATTGGGTATTTCAATGGAGTGCATTAATATATATTTTATTAAATGACATTGTTTAATGTGTTACTGTCACATTTTATACTGGACCATGTGAACATAGTGTCTCACTTTACTAGTTAAATATATGATTTGGCGTTGGAATTGATAATTAGTAAAAGGCTAATAACTAGATGGTTAGTGCCTTCTGTTTTCATGATTATTCAATCATCAAGCACTTCCTCGAAGGTTGTTGTTCTCGTGTGATATCAACCAGGAACGAAGGATGGAAAGAGAGGCTTACTTAGATTCAACTTATAAAAGAATAGATATGCAGCCTAATTTCATCCCAAGTAATCTCAATGGTGACCTTCTAAAATCAGATTATTCTGGTTGTAATGAAACTATTGCGAGTACAACATATGGCGAAGGTGATATCGAACAAAGCAATCAGATGTATGTAGCATTTATTGAACAGCTGGGGGACCTGAATGTAGGCGTTCTAAAGGCAGTGACGTCATGTATATATACAACAGGGTTTATAGCCAATGTACTTTTATTGAGCTATATTGTGAAATTCAAGCGCTATCGATCACCAACATTCGCCATTATCTTCAGCCTGGCATGCTGTGACATGGGTGTGTGTTTTGGTGGATGGTTCTTCACTGTCATGGTTCTGCCTATTGTGAATGGACCAGGATGGTTTTGTCCTCTTGCTATCTATATAACTACTGCGTTCTATATTTGCAGTGTCTGTCATATGATGTTCTTTTCTATACTCAGGTAGGCTTAATGTAGAATGTTATTGTTATAGCATGGGAAGGTAAATGCAAATATTACTGGGATTACATCAAATGTGCCTGCGTTTGTACATTCTTGTGTGAACGTGCATGTATACACGTTGTATGGTGTCGATTAATACAATAATCATATGATGTATTGTCAATTCCATTATTAAAGGCACACTTTCACACCACAATGCTTTAAAAAATAAAATTGTTTAAATTGGATATCTTAGAGGCATAATTTGTGTACATCAATGTAATGACACGAATTAAATCCTAGCATTTGATGATTTCATTCCGTTTAAATTATTATAAGTTCTTTAATTGCTAAGGTGAATTAGGAACTCATGTCTCTAATTCAATTTCACAAATTAAAATTTTAATCATTGCGTAATAAAGTTACCATATTTTAAGATTTGTTCCATTTCATTACATCTAGGCCAACAATGTAATACTCTAAAAGCATATAATTTAAACATCTTTATTTTTTAGGCGTTCTACTGTGATTATGTACCTTTAAGTATTTAACAAATTTGTTGGCCCATTCCTTACCTTTCGACATATTCCTTCCATAATCTTCTAGATTGGGACCGGGATTCATAATATCATTTCATCTAATGGACCCTTTCAGTTTTAACTATGCCCCGCCCATCTCTAGCTAAGCTCCGCGTACACTTCGCCGTGTTGGGATCGATTGAACTCTGAACTTCCTAACAATCAATCTCCAGAAAACTATATAGGTAAACTGTTAATTATTTTGAGAGGTATTTGACTGGGTGCTGTTGCATGCATATAGCAGCAACAGCGCCCAGTCAAATTATTTTCAAAATATTGAACAGCATGTTTATTAAATAGGAAAAACGTGCCGTTCGTGTAACAACGCATAGTCCGTTATCAGTTATGCGATCGTGACGAACTTATCTACGCCATTCATAGCGTCATTGATTATGACTTCATCGTACCCGTCACGTAGTTTATAATGACGTCATACGATGGTTGGATAAACTGGAAAGGTCCACTAGACCAAGGGGGTAAATTAACAGATTATTTGACAAATTTGTTCTCAGATATATCCGTTGAAATAACAAATACTCTTTTTGTTTTAGATTTTATCAACTCGTCTTTCCTCTCGCTGCACACGGGGTGGTCACAATAAGCTTTGTTACAAAGATATGTGCTGCCATCTGGCCAATTGCTATGTCATCTATCATTTTCGTCTACACATATTTCAAACCAGTAACATTCTCCTACAAAGGAAATACTATTCTTGTCTGTGAATTTGACGCCGATCTGAGAGAAAGACAAGTGTTTACAGAGCTGACGATCCTCCTTCTCCCCAACATAATCATTTGTACGTTTCATTTAATAAAACATCTAATGGTCCGCCAACAAGGTAGGAAAGCGGTCTCTGAACTGGAACAAGAGAAAAGTAACAGACAAACAACGAATACACGAGCTGTGACATTGGTCATCCTGGCTTACTGCGTGACATCTATGCCACACCTTGTACATACCTACCTCCATATGGTGTTTGGGTTACCTAATCCATCATTTCACTTGGTAATGGCCAGTATTTCTATGAACCTGGTGTATATAAATTCTCCGTTAAATCCGTTCATCTATGTATTTTGTGCTGGTTCCATTAGAAGTGACGTGTTCGCCATGGTAACTTGTAAAATTAATAAATAAAGAAATATTCATAACTCAAGCGATTATACCCGGGATAATTAATGTAGCGATTCTGACAATGGATGCATCCAGTTTGAGCTATTCCCCGCTCATTTCTGGCTAAGTCCCACCTATACTGCTATGACGTCATTGGAATCGACTAATCGTCATAACCAATGAAGGAATCCCAATTTTAGCGTTGTACCGCATCTTTAGCTAAACTCCACCCACACCACGCTCGTGTTGGGATCGATCGATCCCTGTACTCTCCGAATCTCAATTTCCAGAAAACTATACGGGTACACTGTTGAATACTTTGAAACTAATTTGCCTGGGTGTTGTTGCTGCCTATGGCAACAACAGCGCCCAGGAAAATTAGTTTCACAATATTCAACGGCATGTTTATTAAATAATGAAACACATACAATTCGTTCAACAACGCAACGCTTAGTCCTTCATCAATTACTCGTTCGTGACGAACTTATCTGCGTCATTCATGACGTCATTGATTATGAAGACGTCATCCTACACGCCACGTAGTTGATTATGACGTCATATGATGAATGGAGAAACTAGAAAAGTACATTAGGACACATAAACTGTACATATTGCTGAATAGTCCACGGAGGAACATTAATATGTTTTTTTGCTTGTACATTAGAAAACCTTTAAAACGATGAAAAAAAAATTTCAATATTCGTTTTGCCATTAAACTGAACGTACGATATTCTATTGGTCACTTGCGCAGTTTACTGATACGTATATAGCTTCAACATAATTAGTAAATCGTATATTGTATGTTAGTTTATTCATCCAGTATAAGACTTCATATTCAACCACGTGACGTGTTGGATGACGTCATAATCAATGACACAGGCAGCAATAGCAGCCAGTCAAATTAGTTTCAATATATTCAACTGCTTAGCTGTATAGTTTTCTGGAAATTAATAATCAGGCAGTTCTGACTGCTCAATGTTTATTAAATAGTAAAGACATACAATTCATACAACAACGCTTAGCCCGTCATCAATTAAACTTTCATGACGTAATTGATTATGTCGTCGCCCTACACTTCACGTAGTTGTTTATGATTTCATGCGATTGATGAATAAACTCGAATCCTCCTTTGCCACCATCGCAATGTGCAATGGACTTTTCTAGTTTTAGCCATGCCCCGCCCATCTCTATCTAAGATCCACTCACAACTCGTCCGTGTTGGGATCGATCGATCTCTGAACTCGATGACTACCAATTTCCAGAAAACTATACACGTTAGCTGTTAAATATTTTGAGACTAATTTGACCGGGTGCTGTTGCTGCCTATGGCGGCAACATCACCCAATCAAATTAGTTTCAAAATATTCAACAGAATGTTTATTAAATGGTATAGACATCAACGTGTCAGACTATTAAGCGTTAAAGATGGACTATATCGAGTCATTCATGAACTCATGATTATGACGTCATCTTACACGTCAAGTAGTTGAATATGACAGCATGTGATGGATGGAAAAACTTGGAAAAGTGCATTGCCCCTGGATGTGTTAGAGTGAGACGTTTAGGGGAGCGTAGTTGCGAACACTTTCTATTTCCCTGGTCTAGGCATTAGAGTTAGCATTATAGGATACGTCCGTATCTTTATATACGACTTATTTCCATCGATCCCCGGATCTCTAGGATAGGACCGCTATTGAAAATGCGCTAGATTGGAGTTTCTTCTATATGTAGTATTAGGCAGAGTGAATACGTAGTCATGACTGCTGGCCTTACCGGAAATATATACACATATAAAATAGTGTAACCTATATGGACGATGAGTGCCTCGTACTGCACATGTGTTTATCTTATAGGAATTAATAGTTTTTATAGCGTTTGTAAATCGCTACCTGATCCTGATTCGTTATGGCGACGCGCCCACAGGACAATCTTTCGCCGCACATTTGTCGAGTAATTAAGTTAAATATATTGTTTTCCTCTGATTTATTCTGTAAATTTAGTAGTATGGTTTGTTGAGCTATCTGAACTGCTAAGAAGATTTTGTGATAGTTTGTTCCAATCCCTAATTGTATTAGGAATAAAGCTGAATTTAAGAGTGTCGGTTCTCGCATATATCTGATTGAAGTGACTGTTGTGCATGTTTTTGGTTTTCTAAATAGGTTTCTGCAGACTGCTTAATGGTAGCTTTGCTCGTTGTTGTAGCACTTTGTAGAACAGTATAAGCCGGGGTTGTTTCCTTCTGTCTTTTAATGGTAGGAGTTTTAGTCTTTCCATTATATTTCTCATACTGCCTGGTTCGTAACTTGAGGTGATGAATTTAGCTGCAAGTTTCTGCACATTTTCTAGTTTGTCCTGAAGAGCTATTTGCGGACGGTCCTAAACTGCACTTGCATATTCCAAAATTGGTCTAATCCGTGCAATGCGTGTTTGAAGGCTGGTTTCTTATTAACAGAATGATAAATCTCTCCGCAACAGTCCTAACGTTCTATACGATTTGCTACACATCTCTATGATGTTTTTGTTCCAGCTTAAGTCAGTTGTGATGTTGAAGCAAAATACTTTACTGATGAGACAAAACTTAGGCTGGTTCCTTTTAGCGTGTAGTCGAATTTGCTGGTTTGGTTTTTTCTGGTGAGACACATCATGGTGCATTTTGCTGGTAGGAAGCCCAGTTACCTAACATGTTTATGTCATGCTGGAGTGCTTCGGAGTCCTTCGGCACATTAATTTCCCGATAGCATACACACTCGTTGGCGAATAGCCTGATCTCCGAGGAAATGCCCTGGACTATATCATTTATATGGAGTGAAAATAGTAGAGGCTCAGAATCGTTCCTTGAGGTACACCAGACACCCCCACCCCGCTCCCCAGTAACTTTTGATTTGGCACCATTGGCTACTACACATTGTTTGTGATCTGTTAAGAATGAGTCGATTCAATTTAGTATTTCTTGTTGACATACCATGTTTGTGCAATTTAGATTTCAAATATTCATGTTTCAAAGTCGAGAATTAAAGTGTTCACTTGTTTCCGGTTATAAATGGATCAAGCCCAATCATTGATGACATTGATTAGTTTAGTTTGACAACTGTGCAATTTACGGAAGGCATGTTGTCG
Source organism: Chaetoderma sp. LZ-2023a (assembly GCA_034401795.1). Classification (NCBI taxonomy): domain Eukaryota; kingdom Metazoa; phylum Mollusca; class Caudofoveata; order Chaetodermatida; family Chaetodermatidae; genus Chaetoderma; species Chaetoderma sp. LZ-2023a. Next base: position 66,220,293 of record CM067368.1, on the reverse strand, counting down.
GTGAGCTAGGATGTTATTCTGTTCAAAATTGCTCACTAAATTAGAGCAGTAGATGTGTTCCAACATCTTACAGCAAATGTATGTGAGGGAAACTGGCCTATAGTTGATTGGTAAGGAACGGTTACTTTTTAAATAAGGGACAACTGTTTGCTGATTTCCATTCATTTGGAATAACCCCTTTGTCTATGGACATTTGAAAAAAGTGATATTATGCCCGACAGTTTTGTTGACAGTTTTAAGTATTCGCGGAATGAATTTCATCTGGTCCCATGGCCTATGATATTTTACAGTCACTTAATAATTTCTTAATTCCATTTGGTTTCATAGCGATATTTCTCATTTTGCTTGTTTTTGGACTTGTTTATGGTATTTCGCGTAAATTAACAACCAAAAATGTCTGACAACCAAGGAATCCCTCCACCAAAGACCAATGGAATCCTCGCAGATACCGACCTCAGCAAAGCTGAACCACTTAGCAAACAATTTACTCGTGTGTTCACACGAGTGAATTGTTTGCTAAGTGTTTCAGCTTTGCTGAAGTCGGTATCTGCGAGGATTCCATTGGTCTTTGGTGGAGGGATTCCTTGGTTGTCAGATTGTTGGTTGTTAATATACTTCCAAAAGTGTTTTGAGGCATCTTCAATGTCACCGAGCAAATTGTTGACAACGTTGTTGTTAGACTCTAGAACCTATTTCTTAATTTGCTTTCGAAGAGCTTTCCAGTTTTCTTTTTCGAAGTAGGCAGCCAGTCATTTAAAACTGGCTGTGTGTTTAGAATTACTAATCCGATTTTGATCAAATCTTAACCAAACGAAGGCACATGAGGTGCAAAACAATTTCAAGACTTTGGCCGTGATCCCGGTAAGAGAATGCGGACCCGGATCGGATAAAATTATGGATCTGCGGATATCTTGGAAACTGCTTGTTCGATGTGTCTCAAATCTTAACACAGGAAAGGATGTGACCATACACAACCTCCAGCGCGATCCAGACAAATCTGAACACCCTCGGAAAATTCGAAAAATCCGGAATATCCAAAAACTCTCCACGGAGTGACAAAATGGGATGAGGATGGTCTGCAATCTCTGGTTTCTCTTGTTTTACATATTACATGTTGAACGATACAGAACATTACCTGTTACTGTCTCTATGTATGGGTATAAGTATGAAACAGGTTCCAAAGTTAAGTGTTTTGCATTGCATTTAAATGATACTTCACAGACTTGATTCCTATTTTAAGAATAACTTATGATAAATATATATATATATAATTTTATAATCAATACAAGGAATTCATAAAAAGATGAAAATCATAATTTCGTCCACCCACGTTTAATTGTAAATGTCTCGTTCAAAATGTCATTATCTAATATGTATTAGTTTTAACTGTTGATATTATAGGGCAACAATTTCATAATAAATATATCTATATCTATATGCTCATTGTGGTCAAATGCGTTATAAGACCACCTAGACAAGACATCTCTGCACTCTGGTGGCAAGATCGTGGTTTAAGATGGATCAGGTATGTCATTAAATTATCTGAGGTCATAATCAAAGGGGGATTCCCGTTTAGTCATCAATCAGATGAGGCTATACTCAACCACGTGACGTGTAGGATGACATCGCAATCAATTACGATATGAATGACGTAACTAAGTTCGTCACGAACGCTTAATTTATGACGGACTAAGCGTTGTATACGAATTGTATGTCTTTACTATTTAATATTTATTCTGTTAAATAGTTTGAAACTAATTTGACTGGCGGCTGTTGCTGCCATAGGTAGCAACTGCACCCAGTCAAATTACTTTCAAAATATTCAACAGCTTGCCTGTATAGTTTTCTGGAAACTGAGCTTTTAGAGATTGCAGGGATCGATCGATCCCAACACGGATAAAGCGTGGGTGGAGCTTAGCTAGAGATGGACGGATCATAGCTAAAACTGAATTCCTCAGTTACTTCACTAGTTAGCTGGCATCACATTCACAATGTATAGCCCCGTCAAAAAATTGGTGTGTGACGTGTTGGTCTTTGATACATGTTTAATGTGGTATACACATATTTTGAAACTTATCTGACTGCGGACTGTTGCTGTCTATAGTCAACAACTTAACTGCATATTTATCTTGAAATTTAGATTCTGAGAATAGACCTTTCCCTCATTGACGTCATTACGCCGGTGTTCCCCTAAGTCAACACTCAGAGGGAAACTGCTGGCTGGTAAATCAGACAACAAGCGGCTGATCCACATTGAGTTACTATCGCACTAAAAGACACCGCAATTTAAACCGTTCCTATGATAAACTAAATTCGCTATATTATTTAAGTCATAAATCATTGGAAAGCGCATTCAATTGCCTAAACATTAATGCATTATTCTTTATATTTTCGTAAATTTTTCACTTCGTTATTTGTGTATATAACATACACCATTATACCTAGATTCATTAAATCAAGTGGACAATCTGCCCGATTTTAAAATTACAATAAACCATATTAAATTTTACAAAACTATAAAAACTAATACAGAAATGTATTGAAAATTGGCTTAGCTTTCCAATGATGTATGACTTCAATAATATTATACACTTAGTTCTTCATATAAACTGCTTAAAGTGCGTTGTATCTGATTCTAATAGTAAAGTAATGATGTTTGCTCGTCGGCTATCATGGCTACCAACCAGGAGTGGGATGCGCAATGCATTCTACGAATGTATTTTCCCAAAATACGCTAATGTGGGAAAGGTCTATTCGGGTTTTAAATCGATTCTAACATGCATAAAAGTGGACAAAGCTTGGAGAAAACGCATACAGGGTCGCCGGAAGCACGGGGGCAGAGGAGAGCAGCTGGTCCCGTTACCATTTGGGTAGGGGTGATGGGGGGAGGGGGGGGGTGCGGGGGGGGGGGGGCAGCGGGGGGGAGGGGGGGGGGCAGCTGTGCCTTTTACCCATTTCTCTTAGAACTTTAAACAAGATTTTTAGAATATTCAGAGCAGACTGAGCAGTTGTTGTAAAGTTCGGTTGTTTTGACATAAACACAAGTACAGAAAGTAATATGGGAGTGCTTCTAGGCCGAATCAAATCGTCAATGCAAACCCTATTTATGTATCGGCAGTTACATGTGACATATTGACTTTATTATCGGTAAAAGTTGCATGTATCTTTGCAAAAAAAACCATTTTCCCTCTGATAGCAAATATTATTAGGAACTAAGGTCTAATTAAATATTTTCAAGGCAAACTGTGCAGGTTCACCGTGCAGACACATGCACGAATGCACGCACACTCAACGTATGCATCTTACACAACAACCCACCCGCCCGCTCGCTTGCTCACATTGTGAATTGGGAAGATATTCAATTGACCAAAGAATACATAAGTTCTTAGATTAACATTACTCTAACATGTATACGTAATCATAAGAAACTCAAAATGCAAGAAATCGAGTCGTGAGCACATTCAATGGGTTTTTTCTCGTGGTGGTTATGTAGGTGGGTATCCCCGAACACCCTTCTATGAGACGGGGGAGGGGCTGGCGGGGGTGGTGGGGGTAGTGGGCATCCATTTCATACCTTCCTCAAGACAGTGCCATCCAGCGTGCCCTTTTGTGGAACCTGCCCCCCACCGCCCATCAAATTTGCTTCCGGTGCCCCTGGCAAACGGGCTGTTTCTCTATTGTTATCTGTCGGATTGCCATATTTCTAATGCTTTTAAACATTGTAGTACATATATTTCTGTTACTTCCATGTATTTTGTGAATTGCTTATTTCTGCGAAATGTCCTGATACTGGTATCTTTCTTCAAATAACTGCTGTTCCTGAACAATATAGTTACAGTGTAATTATGATAGATTACAGGTAAATGTTAACGATCCTGACAATCCGTGATTGCACAAAGTTGAAGCTGGGACACCAAAATTGACACACATATCCATTATCTGAATGGAGGTATCCAGTTTTAGGTATACCACGTCCATCTTTAGCTGAGCTCCACCCACACTTCGCCCAACATATCAATCCCTGAACTATTAATTTCCAGAAAATTTTGTAGGAAAGCTGTTAAATATATGGACCTGATTTGACTGGACGATGTTACTGCCTATTGCTATTCAACATCATGTTTATTAAATAGTAAAGGCATACTATTCGTACAACAACGCTTAGTCTGTAATCAATTACGCGTTCGCGACGAACATATCTATGTCATTCGAAACATAGTTGATTGTGACGTCATCCTATGCACCACATAGTTAATTATGATATCATATGATTGACAGAGAAGCTGGAATCCTCCATTGATATTTGTCGATAATGTTTTTGCATCAGATTCAAGCTTAGACAAGCATAACTAGTGAAAAATACATTCATTTAAATAACGTTTTATAAATGGGAACATATGTAATATGATTTCAGTTATTAAAATATTAACAGCACCATCTTTCGACTACATCACATTTTAGTCAATGGATAAGTTCAGCCGTATCTATGTCCCACCCATCTCTGGCTAAGTTCCACATACGCTGTGCCCGTGTTGGAATCGATCGATCTCTTCACTCCCTGAATCTCAATTTGCAGGACACTATGCAGGTAAGTTATTGAATATTTTGAAACTAATTCGACTGGGTGCTGTTGCTGCCTATGGCAGCAACAGGGCTCAGTCAAATTAGTTTCAAATTATTCAACAGCATGTTTATTAAATAGTAAAGACATACAATTCGTACAACTTGACGGACTTTTAAGTGTTCATGACGGACATAATTACATCACTCATTGCGTAATTGAGTATGACGTCAGCCTACATGTGACCTATTTGGTTATGACGCCATATGACTGATCGATAAACTTGATTAATCTATTAGGTAGAGTGCAGATATGAAGGTAAATTGCGAGAAAAGATCACGAGGTTGGAAGTCAGAAGATGTACACAACAACAAAGAACAAGAGCAGGCATTCCATCTCCAAAGAGACACTACCATCAAGAAGACGCTTTCCACTCCCAAGTAGAAGAATATCAGGAAATACCTTTGTCTCCAGAAAAGGACAAGAAAATAAACATGTGTGAACGTAAGAGTTCAAATAATTCACGATGTCAGAACGCTATTACAGCACATACTCGATACCAGTTTTATTATATCAACTGAATTCTAATCGCTCAGAACCAAATTAGGGGTCCGTTGTCGTAAAGAATTCAAATCTTCTATCTGAGAGGATCTGTAAAGAGAGAATTATGTCAACTTACTATTCATAATTCCCGGTTGTTTGGCGGTCATCTCCGCAGCATGCTTAATCACAATATGCATGTGACACCCTGTCTGGTCCCCAAACCCGCCACCCGTCACCCCCACACCCCAGCCCAGCCACCCCACCCCCACCCCCACGTCCTCCACCGCATATGCACGTGTGGACTGGAAAAAACTGGAAAGGTCCAATGCGGCCCATTATGTGCATATATCATTAATGATTCATATGCGACATTGATTTATTAAACTGACAGAAACATTTACACGATTTCTTCAGTCTTTTGATTTGTCTCCCAGCACTTTTACAACACAAATCTCTCCTGATTTTATCTTTTACCTATGGTATATAAAACATTCATGCACTTGCATACCGCGAGATGCGTGTGCACACACGTACGCGCACACGCACGAACGCGCGCACGCACGCACCCACACACACATACGCACGAACGCACGCACGCGCACATGCACGCACACTCGCACGCACACTCGCGTGCACGCACACTCGCACGCGCGCACGTACGCACATGGCTACTCCACACAAAATACCATTAGCTTTTATATGAACCCGTAATGAGGGAATCCAGTTTTAGCTATGCCACGCCCATATTAGTTAACCGCTTCTGTGTCAACAGCGCCTCAAAATGCTAAAAATACTAATTATATCAATTAAGCATTTTAATGGCCACCACTCTTCAAGAAATGTAATTATCAGAAGACTATTTTTTGTAAAATTACCTCTGAAATTTTTGATCTGCTAATAGACGTGTCTCAGGACCACTGCAGAGTTGTTTTGGTCAGTTTGACCACTAAAAGGTTTAGTTGACACACCAGGAATTAAGCCCAACCACACATCGCCTATATTGGAATCGACCAATCCACGAACTCCCTGACCATCAATTTCCTGAAAACTATACAGGTAAGTTGTTGGATATTTTGAAACCAATTTGACTGGGTGCTGTTGCTGCCTATTGCAGCAACAACGGCCAGTCAAATTAGTCGTAAAATATTCAACAGCATGTTTATTAAAAAGTAAAGACAAAAAATTCTTACAACAACGCTTAGCTCGTCATCCAGAAAGCGTTCGTGACGAACATAGCTACGTTCTTCATGACGTATTTGATTATGACGTCATCCTACACGTCGTGTTGTTGATTATGACGTCATATGATTGACTGAGAAACTGGAATCTTCCATTGCATTGAGCCTCATCAAAATAAATGATGCAGACCACTTCTAAACATAATAGAACTGGCCCGCATCAGCTACAGCTTATAGCCTATTCTATTCTATTATTAGACTGATTAAACTCTCATGTATCAACCTTTTAATGGTCAAACTGACCAAAACAACTCTGCAGTGGTATTTAGTCTTGTGTATTAGCAGGTCAAGAGAAGAGTATTTTTGAAAATTAATCACTGGAATTACTGGCTCGGTAATCGTGCCAGTCATTTCAGTGGTAAATTTTCAAAAATACTCGTCTCTTGACCGGCAAATGGATACTGGGTAAGCCAAAGCTTGAATCTTTCTTTACCATTACCCCTTTAATGGTCAAGCCGGTCAAAATTTACAAAAAATTGTCTTCTAATATTAAAATTTCTTGAAATCTATTGACCATTAAAATGCTTAATTGATATAAGCAGTATTTTTAGCGCTTTGAGGCGCTGCTGGCACAAAAGGGGTTAATTAGTGATCAAAGTATTGACAAAAACATACACGGGAATTATCATCATATATTTAAACATAACTCCGATATTTCGGTATATCGCGATAAGATTACCGACCCCGATTCTTGACGTTGTTTCCTCTGAATGGGAGTGTTAGCCCGCAAGCTCCACAACTTAGTTTCCTAACAAAATTGGTCTTCCCAGCACTGTTGGTACTTACGGAGGAGACTATCATGGAGGTGTCATCGACACTGACAGCGAAATATCATATAAAAAGGCGGAATTTGAGACGGCACTGAAAGCCATGAAAATGCATATCCGGACTGGATGGCACGAGCAATGCCTTATTCAAATACGTAAGTGGCACTAACCCAAAACTTATTACGCACCTAATCAACCCACCCTTTGGCCACCTAGTCCCCAATCTGTTGCCCGTTGTGCTCGTTAAGAGGATACAGAAACTCCTATCCATTGTTACTCTATACCGCATCCGAGACAAGAGTGATGGCTTCACTAGGCCATGCCAAAGTGGCTTTAAACGTGGACGCAGCTGCGCAGACATTGTATGTGCTCAACGTATGCTTGCATCAGTAGCCATGTCCAATCACTTGGATTTCCACAAAAGGGGTATTGACAAATCACGCGCCTTTGACACAATAAAGCGCTTAAAGACCCTACATGTACTGCACATGGCCAGTTGCAATGAAGATGAGCTGCGACTAGGGAGACTACTACTTGCAGATACTAAGCTGAGACAAGTCAGCGAAGTTTGCAGAGTTTGGAAACTCCATAGGGAGATGGTTTATCGATTGGGATTTTCAGCTGCTACCTTGCTGCTGCATTGAAATATGTCCGGAAAATTCTATAAGACACACAATGTCCCTACTGGATATGTCCCAATGGAATATGATGACTATGTGGACTTCATAGACGAGGGAAAGAAACCCATTGGCAAACTACTCCCTATAGTTGGAAACAAACTAGAAAAGAGAATCACTTTTTTGACTGAATCCATATATACCCATCTACAAAAATGAATCTAAAGGAATGATGAATCAATTTCCATGGAGGAAACATCAAACCCTGTGCTTACTGTTCTGCAGTCCTGCAGTAATGCTGGCATTGCTTCGCGTTGCGTCATGGGGACGATAGCTTTCAAGACCTTCTGGAAGTTATGGATTCGTAGGTCAAAGACACAACTGACAAAAAAACTACGTTTATACAACGCAACCAGCGCATCCTTGACGATGTAGAACTGTACCATCTAGGCAGCTCCAAAGGCAGCTCTAGACAAACTTGATGTCTACCACCACAAACACCCCCGCACCATCACTGCACACCGATGGCCAGACAGCATAATTTCCAACGATGCATTATACAAAATCTATGGAATCACCAGCTACCAGCACCATAGGTGTTCTTAAAAACAACCGAACTATTTATACTTACGCGCCTCTAATAATAAAACTGTCAGTAGAGCAGAAAGCGCTATGGCTGCGCATCTATCAACTTGGCCCAAGTGAAGACCACACCAAACTGCACCCGGAGCGGAATAACATTCTGCGTCGCATTAGCAAATGCTTAAAAGATCTTGTTATTCAACAAGCACACTCACTGGCAGATGAAATTACTGCCATGAATGACTGTCACAAAATGTTTCGGGCAGCCCGAGCCCTGAGAGTTACTGACTATACACCACCACTCACTATACATAACTCTGAAGGACACGTTATCGGGACTGACGATGGGAGGCGGAGGACAAGGAGGAGCACATTGATCACGATGATGAACCCTTGCACCCGTTCTCAGGAGACCCCAGGCCATTATTAACACCAATTAAAACTGCAGAAGTTGAGAAGGCACTTAAAGCCCTAAAATGGGCATGCATCATTCTGGACCTGATGGCAGCAGCAATAAACTATTCAAATATGCAAGTGACATTATCTCAAGACCGATCACGCACATAATTAATTCAGCTTTGATGCATCACCTTCGCTGCAACGTTGTAGGCCAAGGCACCCTTATCGCACTACCAAAGCCAAAGAAGCCACCTGAAGCATAGCTAATCTGCGACCCATTGTGCTCCTCGACATCATGCGGAAAATCCTATCCAATGTTATTCTATGCCTCTTCCGGGACAAGATTTCACCTGATCATGTTAAAGTGGCTTCAAACAAGGATGCAGCTGCGCGGATATTGTATGGGCTCAACACATGCTTTTGTCGGTAGTCATGTCCAAACACTGGTATTTCGACAAAATTGGAATTGGCATGTTATGAGCCTTCGACACAATTAAACGCTCATAGATCCTAGATGTATTACGGCAAGCCAGTTACAATGTTGATGAGCTATGCCTAGTGAGACTACTGCTCCAAGCTGAGAGTACGGGTGTAGTTCGGATCGACCGGACAGGTACCGGCCGTACCAGTCAAACTGGGTACGCGCCGCCCGTCTGGGATTCGTTCCCTGAACACGTCCCCCTGGGTAGAGCCATAAGCCTATATGAGCCTATGGGAGAGATCGCGTTATAAAAACGAATAAGTTCGTTAAAGCGCATAGTGCGCATGCACACACTTAGATGCTATTTTTGACAGGGCGCGTAGTTTACGACCAAGATAGGATGACGCTTTTAGTTTACCGAGACGGTACAATGTGATCCTTTTTAATCACCTGTTCCCGCAGAATCTGGAATTAATCAAGACCAGAATTCGCCGGGCTTTCCAAATCTGTAAACCATTTCAAAATCGGTTAAGAAATAGCTGAGTTATCTACGAAAAACCCCTTTTGATTATCTTCAAAATATTGCCGTGACGTCATAGCCACGTGTACGCAGAACTAGCTACGCGCTGATTGGCTGTTGCTCGACCGATGATTGGTTGGAGCCGGCGCCTGTGACGTCACGAGTAGTATAAAAGGAGACGAGATCCAGAGCTCGAGAGCACCCTCGGCCAGGGGCCGAATAGGTTGGACCTGTGTCAGCTACGATCAGCCTGATTTTCTGTCGGTTTGTCTCCTGCAGCCAGCAGTAATCCAGCCCACCGCATGAAAGCAATTTTGTAACTCCTGTTGCCTGCCGGGAGCATTTTTGAAACTTTTTCGATATTGTTCACGAATATATCAAGAACTATTTCGGAACACGAACTTGCGGTGAGGCCTTTCCGGCCTGAAAATGTGATTCTACAGATGTAGAAGCAGCAATGTTCTTTGGTGGCTGACTCGGCGGATCTGCCGGCCATGCCAAAAAGTGGTTAACCGTCCCCGCACTGATGTCGTGCAGGTTTATCTAAACCTTTCGACCGCAGCAAGTAAGCTTTGCCCGGTACGTCTTCAGAGCTGGTTGACGTACCCCGCACCATTAAGCTTAGTTATGTATCTTCATCCACATTTAACAACCCCCATTTATGATCGGGTTGTTGTCAACTTCCATCCGTACCCTCGGTGTACAGGAACTTTCGCCACAGCAGTAATGTTATTGTATCTCTTACTGACTACTCGTTAGACATTCTATATTGTGATTATAGTCCTGAGTTCGATCCGCTTCAGTCATGAGCTGCTTGTGGGAATCCTGTTTGTGGAAACCAGCCTGTGGGAACCTCCCAGCTTCCAGGGAATGCATCAACTCATGTCAACCGAAGAGTGACGTATCAATTTCAATAAAACGGTAGCTCGGGTTTAAGAATGGCTACCGATTATTCAAGTAACTATACTTGACATTTTAATTATTCCGTTAATTATATTTTTGGTAATTATATCGTATCTGCATAAACGGTCCCGATGACTAAAAGGCACAGTACCGGTCTTAGGACCGATAGTTATAATTTTTGTATTTGTTTATAGTTATTCTTATTTTCTGTAAGGTGTTTTTGCTAACCGCACCGTAGTAGGTTCCTTAACCTGTACTATATATATATATATATATATATATATATATATATATTTATATATATATATATATATATATATATATATATATATTATTCTGATCATTTCACAATGTATTGATTGTTCCGGTTAGTTTATATATATGGCCAGTGGCCATCAGTTCATACATTTTGTTTAATTGTAGAAAATATAGGACTGCAGTGCACGTAGGAAACACTGTACAGCAACATTTATATATGCAGCACTTTTTCCCGCCACCAACAATTTTTCACTGAGGTCGCTGTCCGTGCTATAACTCTGTTTAGCCTGGCATGCTACCGACTGAAAACCTTTTCTATTCAGCTCCATAGGATATGTTTAATATGATTAGAGACAATTTCTTCGCTAGGAAACATGTAGTATACGACTCTTTTCCGGTAGTTGCGATAATTTAGCCCCGCACTCCGGCAAGGCTGTGTAAGATTGGCCAAAATTACCTAAAGGGCCTTATATTTCCAAGTTATTGTCTCTCTTCATGTTCCACTAAGCCGTATGGCTTCTTAATGGGTTGGATGTCCCTATCCGCACCATGGACTGATCCGACCTGGGAAACTATTGGGGTTTCCGACTGGTGATGGCCATGGTGTGGTGGCACACACATTTCCCATGTATCTTCGGATACTCAGTAGTTAGCACCTTTGCCAATGTAGGAAAGCACTGCGAAAACATATCTTAATTATTATTTTCTTTAATCTGCTGAACAATCCTCCCGCACCGCAGTGCGAGACTGGGCAACTTGTGTTTACACCTAATGACAGGTTAAAAGGTTAGTTCCATAGGACCTGGTGATGGGCGAGATACGCATCCCCACCGAATTCCGCAACAATGTCTGGGCATGATATTCAGATCTGCCACGCCCTCACAGGAAGGACATTTACGGTGGGTATTCGTCTCTCTTACCCCCACCGTAACGATAGATCAGTTGCCTAAAAATGCTTTTGTGAAAAGTAACCAATGTCCTGTGACATTTTATGTGGGTACGGAGCGAGATGTCCGGATTCTTATCCAGTTCAGAGATCTTACTAAGTAACATCTATGTGCGCTGTCTTCAGTATTGATGTCTTAGTGCATCTGTTCTCAATGACAGCCGTATCTAAAAGCTAGGTAGATGCCAGCCATTTGTGGCCTAAAATAATTCTTGTCTGTAAAAACTAAACCTTAGGTTAAGCATAGAAGATGGTCCACATAAATAAAAGCGGCAACTACTAATTCAGTATACTGAGAATTACATAAGACAGTTACGTGGAAATCCTTCGGGAATCGTTCGTCCTGTCTTCACGTAAAACAGCACGCAACCTTATAGTCATAAGCTCACTAGGTATGGTCGTTTCTTTACAGCATTTTTGGTTAAATATTAGAGTGGGCCCCTTTCGACCACCACTCTTCTCCAACTTTAAGCAGTGGCGACATTTTCTCATAACGGAGGCCCACGCGAGGCACTTGCCTCTCGCAAGGATTCAGTGACGACGGTCCATGCGAGGATAATACTCCCCACCCAAACTAGCACTAGGAGTAGTGCCCACGTGAGGCATATGATTTTCCGTCACTACAAAGTTAATTTTCTTTCATTTCAGCTTAGAGGTATAATAGCTTATATTAAGTTAAATAGTTAAGTCTCCTGTGCAGGGGCCTCCCTTGTGGGGATACCTCTGCGGACCTACGAGTCTGTGTGGTACCTCCGGAAGCCCCACGTTTAAAAGTTCATCAGGCTGTCTCTATGTCTTGTATTTTCGTATGCTCATTATTTTTATCTAGCATACGTGACGGTCTGTTTAGGTAAAACTGTTGTATAGACTTAGTTTAATTAGGTCACCAATCAAATCTTGTAAGTCCATAGATCCCGAAATTGCTATGGACAGGCATACTGGTGACACAAACTCTTGGGATGAGACTGTTGTGTTTAATGTTCGCGACGATGGTTGCACGGCCCCACCGGAATGATTGAGTTCCACCGGCCTTAGGAGCCGGTCTTTGTTACCCATAGGGCAGTATCGTGCAGGATCCGTCAGCCCGAGACCTGAAGCTAACCAGCGTCATCATTCCTCGTGCACTTACGGCGTGACGAGTTGACATCAGACACTGGAACGGCCAGACACTACCCCACGAGCTACATGAGTCAAGTCAGTGAAGTCTGTAGCATTTGAGACATCACACGGCTCCCCACATGGAGATGGTCTATCTCCGGTGCTTTTCACCTATTATCTCACTAATGCATTCAAATCCGTATGGGAAAGTTCCACAAGACCAACCACCACCCCACCACCCACCCATACCCACACACCCCCACCCCCAGTGTTAATTAGTGCTAGTGCAATTTTGTCTGCCGCTAGAGATGAAATATGCGGATGATGTGGACTTCATAGACTAGGAAATGAAACCACGTGACAAACTTTTCCCAATAGCTGCAAGCAAGCTGAAATTGAGAGTCGCTTTATGAATGAATCCTAAACAGAGTTTACCCACATATCTACAAGCCTGAAACTAAAGAAAATGACGTTCCACTTCGTGGCGGCGAACCATGGAGGAAAAGTACAATTCTGGGCTCACCGCTTTGCAGTGCTGCTGCTGACACTGCTGCACGCTGTATCGTGGGGAACATAGCTTTCCAGTCCTTCTGGAAGCTATGGATTCGTAGATTAAAGATGCTCTTGATAAAAAGGCTATGTTCATGCAATGCAACCTGTGTATCACTGATGCGGTATAACTGTAACAGCTGGGCAGCTCCAGAGGCAGCTCTAGACAAATTCGATGCCTGCCACCGCAAACACCTACGCACCAACACTGGACACCGATGGCCAGTCAGCATAATTCGAATGATGCACTATACAAGATGTATAATACGTCGCCTCTGTCCGTATAAGTCGCACAGCAAAGATGGTCCAGGTTTGGCCATGTGCTAAGGATGCCAGAAGAGACCTCAGCACAGAGAGCCTTGGAATTCGCCCTACACGGGGCCAGCAAACACAAAGCCAGGAGAGGACGTTATTGCATAAACCTGCTAAGCGTGCTACGAGGTGACTTCAGCAAAGCATAACTCGGTACACTCAAGGCAAGAAAGGACCCGAGGAAGCGAAGGAGTTCAGCTCAATCAGCTGAGGACAAGACACATTGAGAAAAGGCGAAGAAGGACTGAGTAACGCTGTAGGATGTTTCTACTATGACAGCCACAGAATACAGTAATCGTACATATTCTTAAAGATGTGTAATACAGCGCCGCTTTTCGTAAATGCCGTCCAGTGAAGATGGTTCATGTTTGGATACACGATAAAGATTCCAAAAACACACCAGCTCAGACAGTCTTTGAACTCGCCCTACTGAGGGCCAGCAAATACAAAGCCAGGAGAGGATGTCATTGCATTAATCTGTTAAGCGAGCTGCGAGATTACCTCAATAAAGCAGGACTCGGAACATTCGGATCAAGAATGGACCTGAGGACGCTAAAGATTTTCACTGAGGACAAGTCACAGTGGTAAACACTACGAAGGTCGGGGTGCAGCTGTATGATGTTTCTACTACTACAGGCACAGAATACAATATTTACTTATGTAATGCCCGACTCCAAATTTCGTACAACTAGTGGACGCCATATTCCTTGAGTCTATTGGCTTTCTTAAACTAAAAGATCCAGTCACCACGTGCAAATTGTCATTTATCAGCCAGCTCTTGAACTGTACAGCTTTTAGGGCATGTAATTCTTGGCAGCTTTTATACACTTTGACATTAATTTGCGTGAACGATTTTGCTACCAATGAATTTAGCATTTTTTGTTTGAGAATTCCTGGCCTGTACAGACAATAGGTACAACGAATATGGGGACAGGCCATTACATGCTGGCTATCATTGCACGCCGGGTAACATTGTATGCTGAGTAAATTGAACAGAAACCAACAGCCATCGCACATCTCGTGCAAATGTGTCTATATTTAATGGGACACGAGAACTTTAATGTAGTACAATATAATAAGAATAAGTTGTATAGTACGCAAAAGATAAATTGTCCAAAAATTGACCAGGGGGTGCATTCAGGAGCGCGAATATTTTCAGTTTGCAGGACATTTTGTTCGGTCCCGTGACCGAACAAAATGTTCGGCAAACTGAAAATATTCGCACTCCTGAACGTACCCAAGGTCTAGATTTACTTGCATAATTTAAGTTAAGCGTTCTTACGGGGATCAGTTAGAAATTGCGAGGATTAGCTAGAAATTGACGGAGATCAGCTAGAAATTGACGAGGATTAGCTAGGAATTGGCGAGGTGTAGCTCAAAATTGGCGGGAGGAGCTAGAAATTGGCGGGAATTAGCTAGAAATTGGCGGGGATGAGCTAGAATTTGGCGGCGTCAGCTAGAAATTGTGGGTGGGGTGTATTGGACCGAAATTGGCAGGGATTAGTGAGAAATTGGTGGGAATTAGCTAGAAAGTCGCTGGGATCAGCTAAAGAAATTGCCGGGGATTAGGTAGAAATTGGCGGAGATCAGCTAGAAATTGGCTGGGATTATCTAGAAATGGAACCCTGGCTAAAACCATTATATATCATGTTATCTCTCACTAGTATAATAATGTCACACGCGACCAACGTAAGTTGAAAACAATGCATTCCAACGATGACGTATGTAACGTTTTCTTATTGAAGAACTGATGCAAAACGCACTGGATAAATGACAATGAAAGGTCGGAACACTCGGTGAATGAACCTTTCAAGTTTTATCCATGCCACACCCATCTCTAGCTCCACCCACATTTCGCCCGTGTTGGGATCGATCGATCCCTGAACTCCCTAATTATCATTTCCAAGAAAACTGTACATGTTAGCTGTCGAATATATTGAAACTAATTTGACTTGGTGCTGTTGCCACCTATGGCAGCAATAGCGCCCAGTCAAATTAGTTTCAAAATATTTGACACAATGTTTATTAAATAGTAAAGACATACAATTCGTACAACGTGTCGCACTATTACGCGTTTAAGATGGACTAAATCTAGTCATTCAGACCTTAATTGATTATGACGTCATCCTACACGTAAGGTAGTTGATTAGGCTGGATGGATAAATTGGAAATGTCAATTCAATCTATGGATAAAAAATGATTTAATTTTGAAACCATAACTGGTTGTGTCGGTCACTATATTTTGTCGCGCATTTAACTCAGCAGTAAACGGGTGAATTTATAGGACAATTGAAAAAATAGCCTATTTATAAATAAAACTACAAACTCATTGCCAGTTCCTATCACTCTTATCACACCCGTTTATTAAGACGTCATTTGAAACACGTTACTGCTCAGACACAACGGTCTCCGCAGTGGTCTTGAGCAATGTTCATTTGCGGGACATGAGAGGACAGTTTTTGAAGATTTAACGCTTGCATGATCGGCTCGAGAATCGAGCACTGATTTGGTGGTTGGTCTTCGGGAGTTGTCTTCTCTTGGCCTACATATTCGAACTGGCTGGGAAGAACTATAGATGTTCTTGTCCATTAACACATTAACAACCAAGGTTTTGAGGAATGTAACATTTAGTGCTCATGGACGCTGTCGACACAAGAATGGAATCTGATGACTTTAATGATAATAATAATAATAATAATAATAATAATAATAATAATAATAATAATAATAATAATAATAATAATGATTATAAAAATCGTGATGCGTGTTCACAGATTAGTTGGGACAATTTTTTTATACATTGTACGAAGTCTGGGTGTAAGACATTTATCAGTTATTAGTTTAACTCAGGTAATAAATTTGATGCGAAATTTCAACTCGTTTGATACCCTCTATTTAGACACTCTTCGTTTCCCCTGTTCTATTTACCGTAATTATGCCTGTGTTATTGCAGTACTTATATCGACCAAAAGAGACGAAATCTGCAGGCCTATGGGTTATTTTTAACGAGGGTTATTTATTGAATAACGCTTTAATGGCAACATTCTGTCAAGAAAAAATTAAAATATTTACTTAGTGAATGTCCATTTGCGGGCCAAGAGAAGACTGTTTTTGAAAATTTACCACTGAAATGACTGGCTCGGTTACCGAGCCAGTCATTTCAGTGGTAAAATTTCAAAAACACTCTTCTCGTGGCCTGCAAATGGATATTGCTCAACATCACTACAGCGGACGGTTTTGGCCGGCTTCGTCCGGAAAGGGTCAATAGGGCCTATGTTCATTATTACTATGTTTCGCTGTGATATTGTTCATAATATCATTACGTTATTGACTGAAGTTCTATATGTGTTATTGAGACTGTAATTAATTAGTGATTAAATTGTATGCGTATGTATCTGTTTCATAGAAAAACTACATTCATTAAGGCAGCACGCCTTGTCCAGTAATTGCACTCGCGTATTGTATGAAACGCGGGTCCACATTAACCATTAAAACGCCAGTGCTTCAACGGACATTTCCTGTTTATATATGCTGTCATAATCAACTACGTAACCTATATGATGACGTCATAAGCAATGACATCATAAATGACGTAGATAAGTTTGTTACGAACGCTTAATTGATGACGGACTACGCGTTGTATACGAATTGTATGGCTTTACAATTTGGTAAGGATGCTGTTGAATATTCTGAAACTAATTGGACTCGACGCTGTTGCTGCCATTGCTAGAACTGGATTCCTCCATTGTAAGGAAAGCTGTTCAATATTTTGAAAATAATTTTACTGGAGGCGGTTGTTGCCCTCAGTCAAATCACTTTCAAAATATTTATAACAGTTTTTCTTTCATAGCAACATCTTACAACTTACAGTCTAATTAGATTCAAAATATGCCTTACCTCAGAAAGAATTTGCAGTTTCTGATCCGCATGTCTTAAATGATTAAGAGATTTTGCTTTGTGCCTTCATTAAGATAGCAGTATATATCCACCTATAATCATTAACCTACAGAAATAGCTGCATCAGATCGATAGAGCCTTTCCCTTTATCTGAATAACCTGTCGATATATATAGCTTTGTGTATTAGTAATATATAAGTACAGGTACCATTTCAAGTGCATTAAGTTTACTAGCGAGTTAACAATAGAAAATAGTAGTAGTAGTAGTAATAGTAGTAGTAGTAGTAGTAGTAGTAGTAGTAGTAGTAGTAGTCGTCGTCGTCGTCGTCGTCGTCGTCGTCGTCGTCGTCGTCGTCGTCGTCGTTGTTGTTTTGTTGCTGTTTTTGTTTTATTATTATTATTATTATTATTATTATTCAGAACTTGCATTAAATTTTAGGAAAGTGAAATTGAACGAATAACTAAATCCTAAGTTTGATGTTTAATGAGATCTACATAATAAGAAACAAAGATGGAAGAACACGCGATGTTAAGTTTTCCCCATAATGAACGAAACATATTGTGTAATGATACCTCGGATATTCTGAGCGCCGAGATTCTACGCGTGTTTTGTAATGATGGTATTGCAAGTACCACATCTAACGTTGCTAACAACGGCGAGCAAAGCTACGAAATGTATGTATCATTCATGGAACAACTAAAAGCCATGAATTTAGACGCCCTTAAGGCAGTCACAACCCTTATATATGCAATTGGGATTATAGCAAACATTCTATTGTTAAGCTATATTGTGAAATTCAAGCGATATCGATCACCGACATTCGCCATTATTTTCAGTCTGGCTTGTAGTGACATGGGTGCGTGTTTCGGTGGGTGTTTCCTCAGCATTATGACAGTACCCATTTTGAGAGGGCCAGGATGGTTTTGTGCGTTTGCTATGTACATTACTTCCGCGTTCTACATTTGTAGTGTCTTTCATATGACATTTTTCTCTATACTCAGGTGAGGTGTACTTAGTTATTCACATTATTGTGTTTTTCTTTGTGTATTTAAAGCAGCTTTATGAAACGAAATGCAATGTACGTCTGTGTGTGGGTGAGCGCGTACGCTCAGAGCTGTGTATGCGTATGCATGCGCAACAACAGACGTCTGCGTGAGAGTCTTTAGAGATCATTCTGTTCAAATAGTCACGGCAAAGCCAAGCATAAATTGTAATTTTTCCTGTTAAGTTTTTCTTAGTGATTTCGGCAGCACACTACCACGCCCTTTGAGATTAGATTTTGGGCCTCATAGAATTTGGCCCCAAATCCGTGCTGGCCGTGCTGCCTGCGATTTGTTCCCTAACGCATATTTGAAGACGGACTAGGCGTTGTTGAACGAATTATATGTCTTTACTATTTAATAAATCTTCGGTTGAATATTTTGAAACTAATTTGACTGGGTGGATGTTGCTGCCATAGGCAGCAACAGCGCCAAGTAAAATTAGTTACAACATATTCAACAGCTTACCTGTATAGTTTTCAGGAAATTGATAGTTAGGACATCGGGGATCGATCAATCCCAACACGGAGAATGTTGTGGAGCTTAGTGAAAATGGAAATTTCCATTGGCAGAGGTTAGCTAGAAATGGATCACTGTATTCCTTCAGCCCATACCCATTCCCATTCTGATTCATTCACCCCACTATGACACCATTCCCATTCTGATTCATTCACCCAACTATGACACCATTCCCATTCTGATTCGTTCGTCCCACTATGACAGCATTCCCATTCTGATTCGTTCATCCCACTATGACAGCATTCCCATTCTGATTCCTTCACCCACTATGACAGCATACCCATTCTGATTCCTCCACCCCACTATGACAGCATACCCATTCTGATTCCTTCACCCCACTATGACAGCATTCCCATGCTGATTCCTTCAGCTCACTATGACAGCATACCCATTCTGATTCATTCACCCCACTATGACAGCATTCCAATTCTGATTCCTTCACCCCACTATGACACCATTCCCATTCTGATTCCTTCAACACACTATGAGAGCATACCCATTCTGATTCATTCACCCCACTATGACAGCATGCCCATTCCGATTCATTCACCCCACTATGACAGCATTCCAATTCTGATTCCTTCACCCCACTATGACACCATTCCCATTCTGATTCCTTCAACACACTATGAGAGCATACCCATTCTGATTCATTCACCCCACTATGACAGCATACCCATTCTGATTCATTCACCCCACTATGACAGCATGCCCATTCTGATTCCTTCACCACACTATGACAGCATGCCCATTCTGATTCCCTCATCCCACTATGACAGCATTCCCATTCTGATTCCCCCACCCAGTATGACAGCATTCCCATTCTGATTCCTTCAACCCACTATGACAGCATACCCATTCTGATTCCTTCACCACACTATGACAGCATACCCATTCTGATTCCTTCACCCCACTATGACAGCGTACTCATTCTGATTCATTCATCCCACTATGACAGCATTCCCATTCTGATTCCTTCACCCACTATGACAGCATTCCCATTCTGATTCCTTCAACCCACTATGACAGCATACCCATTCTGATTCATTCACCACACTATGACAGCATGCCCATTCTGATTCCTTCATCCCACTATGACAGCATTCCCATTCTGATTCCCCCACCCACTATGACAGCATTCCCATTCTGATTCCTTCAACCCACTATGACAGCATACCCATTCTGATTCCCCCACCCACTATGACACAGCCCATTCTGATTCCTTCAACCCACTATGACAGCATTCCCATTCTGATTCATTCACCCCACTATGACAGCATTCCCATTCTGATTCATGCACCCCCACTATGACAGCATTCCCATTCTGATACCCCCACCCACTATGACACCATTCCCATTCTGATTCCTTCAACCCACTATGACAGCATACCCATTCTGATTCCTTCACCCCACTATGACAGCATACCCATTCTGATTCCCCCACCCACTATGACAGCATACCCATTCTGATTCATTCACCCCATTATGACACCATTCTCATTCTGATTCCCCCACCCACTATGACACCATTCCCATTCTGATTCCTTCACCCCACTATGACAGCATACCCATTCTGATTCATTTACCCCACTATGACAGCATAACCCATTCTGATTCCCCACCCACTATGACAGCATACCAATTCTGATTCATTCACCCCACTATGACAGCCATTCCCATTCTGATTCCCCCCCCCAGCCCACTATGACACCATTCCCATTCTGATTCATTCACCCCACTATGACAGCATATCTATTCCGATTCCTTCAACACACTATGACAGCATACGCATTCTGATTCCTTCACCCCACTATGACAGCATACCCATTCTGATTCCTTCAACACACTATGACAGCATACCCATTCTGATTCCTTCAACCCACTATGACAGCATTCCCATTCTGATTCCTTCACTCCACTATGACAGCATTCCCATTCTGATTCCTTCACCCCACTATGACAGCATACCCATTCTGATTCCCCCACCCACTATGACAGCATTCCCATTCTGATTCCTTCACCCGTTATGACAGCATGCCCATTCTGATTCCTTCAACCCACTATGACAGCATTCCCATTCTGATTCCCCCACCCACTATGACACCATTCCCATTCTGATTCCCCCACCCACTATGACAGCATACCCATTCTGATTCCTTCACCCCACTATGACAGCATACCCATTCTGATTCCTTCACCCCACTATGACAGCATACCCATTCTGATTCCTTCACCCCACTATGACAGCATTCCCATTCTGATTCATTCACCCCACTATGACAGCATTCCCATTCTGATTCCTTCAACCCACTATGACAGCATTCCCATTCTGATTCCTTGACCCGTTATGACAGCATGCCCATTCTGATTCCTTCACCCCACTATGACAGCATTCCCATTCTGATTCCTTCAACCCACTATGACAGCATTCCCATTCTGATTCCTTCACCCGTTATGACAGCATGCCCATTCTGATTCCTTCAACCCACTATGACAGCATTCCCATTCTGATTCCTTCAGCCCACTATGACAGCATTCCCATTCTTATTCCTTCACCCGTTATGACAGCATACCCATTCTGATTCCTTCACCCACTATGACAGCATTCCCATTCTGATTCATTCACCCCACTATGACAGCATACTCATTCTGATTCCTTCAACCCACTATGACAGCATACCCATTCAGATTCCTTCAACCCACTATGACAGCATTCCCATTCTGATTCCTTCAACCCACTATGACAGCATACCCATTCTGATTCCCCCACCCACTATGACACAGCCCATTCTGATTCCTTCAACCCACTATGACAGCATTCCCATTCTGATTCATTCACCCCACTATGACAGCATTCCCATTCTGATTCATGCACCCCCACTATGACAGCATTCCCATTCTGATACCCCCACCCACTATGACACCATTCCCATTCTGATTCCTTCAACCCACTATGACAGCATACCCATTTTGCTTCATTCACCCCACTATGACAGCATACCCATTCTGATTCCCCCACCCACTATGACAGCATACCAATTCTGATTCATTCACCCCATTATGACACCATTCTCATTCTGATTCCCCCACCCACTATGACACCATTCCCATTCTGATTCCTTCACCCCACTATGACAGCATACCCATTCTGATTCATTTACCCCACTATGACAGCATAACCATTCTGATTCCCCACCCACTATGACAGCATACCAATTCTGATTCATTCACCCCACTATGACACCATTCCCATTCTGATTCCCCCCCCAGCCACTATGACACCATTCCCATTCTGATTCATTCACCCCACTATGACAGCATATCCCATTCCTGATTCCTTCAACACACTATGACAGCATACTCATTCTGATTCCTTCACCCCACTGTAACAGCATACCCATTCTGATTCCTTCAACACACTATGACAGCATACCCATTCTGATTCCTTCACTCCACTATGACAGCATTCCCATTCTGATTCCTTCACTCCACTATGACAGCATTCCCATTCTGATTCCTTCACCCCACTATGACAGCATACCCATTCTGATTCCCCCACCCACTATGACAGCATTCCCATTCTGATTCCTTCACCCGTTATGACAGCATGCCCATTCTGATTCCTTCAACCCACTATGACAGCATTCCCATTCTGATTCCCCCACCCACTATGACACCATTCCCATTCTGATTCCCCCACCCACTATGACAGCATACCCATTCTGATTCCTTCACCCCACTATGACAGCATACCCATTCTGATTCCTTCACCCCACTATGACAGCATACCCATTCTGATTCCTTCACCCCACTATGACAGCATTCCCATTCTGATTCATTCACCCCACTATGACAGCATTCCCATTCTGATTCCTTCAACCCACTATGACAGCATTCCCATTCTGATTCCTTCACCCGTTATGACAGCATGCCCATTCTGATTCCTTCACCCCACTATGACAGCATTCCCATTCTGATTCCTTCAACCCACTATGACAGCATTCCCATTCTGATTCCTTCACCCGTTATGACAGCATGCCCATTCTGATTCCTTCAACCCACTATGACAGCATTCCCATTCTGATTCCTTCAGCCCACTATGACAGCATTCCCATTCTTATTCCTTCACCCGTTATGACAGCATACCCATTCTGATTCCTTCACCCACTATGACAGCATTCCCATTCTGATTCATTCACCCCACTATGACAGCATACCCATTCTGATTCCTTCAACCCACTATGACAGCATACCCATTCAGATTCCTTCAACCCACTATGACAGCATGCCCATTCTGATTCCTTCAGCCCACTATGACAGCATACCCATTCTGATTCCTTCAACCCACTATGACAGCATTCCCATTCTGATTCCTTCACCCGTTATGACGGCATTCCCATTCTGATTCCTTCAACCCACTATGACAGCATTCCCATTCTGATTCCTTCACCCGTTATGACAGCATACCCATTCTGATTCCTTCACGCACTATGACAGCATACCCATTCTGATTCCTTTAACCCATTATGACACCATTCCCATTCTGATTCATTCACCCCACTATGACAGCATACTCATTCTGATTCATTCACCCAACTATGACAGCATGCCCATTCTGAATCCTTCACCACACTATGACAGCATGCCCATTCTGATTCCTTCATCCCACTATGACAGCATTCCCATTCTGATTTCCCCACCCACTATGACATCATTCCCTTCTGATTCATTCACCCCACTATGACAGTATTCCCATTCTGATTCCTTTACCCGTTATGACAGCATTCCCATTCTGATACCTTCAACCCACTATGACAGCATTCCCATTCTGATTCCTTCAACCCACTATGACAGCATACCCATTCTGATTCCTTCATCCCACTATGAGAGCATACCCATTCTGATTCATTCACCCCACTATGACAGCATGCCCATTCTGATTCCTTCACCACACTATGACAGCATTCCCATTCTGATTCCTTCAACACACTATGAGAGCATGCCCATTCTGATTCCTTCACCACACAATGACACCATTCCCATTCTGATTCCTTCAACATACTATGAGAGCATACCCATTCTGATTCATTCACCCCACTATGACAGCATACTCATTCTGATTCATTCACCCAACTATGACAGCATGCCCATTCTGATTCCTTCACCCCACTATGACAGCATACCCATTCTGATTCCTTCAACCCACTATGACAGCATGTCCAATTCTGATTCCTTCATCGCACTATGACAGCATTCCCATTCTGATTCCCCCACCCACTATGACAGCATTCCCATTCTGATTCATTCACCCCACTATGACAGCATACCCATTCTGATTCCTTCACCCCACTATGACAGCATACCCATTCTGATTCCTTCACCCCACTATGACAGCATTCCCATTCTGATTCATTCACCCCACTATGACAGCATTCCCATTCTGATTCATTCACCCCACTATGACAGCATTCCAATTCTGATTCCTTCAACCCACTATGACAGCATTCCCATTCTGATTCCTTCAACCCACTATGACAGCATTCCCATTCTGATTCCTTCACCCGCTATGACAGCATTCCCATTCTGATTCCTTCATTCCACTGTGACAGCATTCCCATTCTGATTCCTTCACCCGTTATGACAGCATACGCATTCTTATTCCTTCACCCACTATGACACCATTCCCATTCTGATTCATTCACCCCACTATGACAGCACAGCCATTCTGATCCCCCCACCCACTATGACAGCTTACCCATTCTGATTCCTTCACCCCACTATGACAGCATACCCATTCTGATTCCTTCACACCACTATGACAGCATACCTATTCTGATTCCTTCAACCCACTATGACAGCTTGCCCATTCTGATTCCTTCAACCCACTATGACAGATTGCCCATTCTGATTCCTTCAACCCACTATGACAGCATACCCATTCTGATTCCTTCAACCCACTATGACAGCATTCCCATTCTGATTCCTTCACCCGCTATGACAGCATTCCCATTCTGATTCCTTCATTCCACTGTGACAGCATTCCCATTCTGATTCCTTCACCCGTTATGACAGCATACCCATTTTTATTCCTTCACCCACTATGACAGCATACACATTCTGATTCCTTCACCCACTATGACAGCATACCCATTCTGATTCCTTTAACCGATTATGACACCATTCCCATTCTGATTCCTTTACCCGTTATGACAGCATTCCCATTCTGATTCCTTCAACCCACTATGACAGCATTCCCATTCTGATTCCTTCAACCCACTATGACAGCATACCCATTCTGAATCCTTCAAACCACTATGACAGCATTCCCATTCTGATTCCTTCACCCCACCATGACAGCATACCCATTCTGATTCCTTCACCCACTATGATAGCATACCCATTCTGATTCCTTTAACCCATTATGACACCATTCCCATTCTGATTCCTTTACCCGTTATGACAGCATGCCCATTTTGATACCTTCAACCCTCTATGAGAGCAAACCCATTCTGATTCGTTCAATCCACTATGACAGCATTCCCATTCTGATTCATTCACCCCACTATGACAGCATACCCATTCTGATTCCTTCACCACAGTATGACAGCATACCCATTCTGATTCCTTCACCCCACCAATGCTGCATTCCCATTCTGATTCCTTCACCTCACTATGACAGCATTCCTATTCTGATTCCTTCAACCCACTATGACAGCATTCCCATTCTGATTCCTTCACCCGTTATGACAGCATTCCCATTCTGATTCCTTCACCACACAATGACACCATTCCCATTCTGATTCCTTCAACATACTATGAGAGCATACCCATTCTGATTCATTCACCCCACTATGACAGCATACCCATTCAGATTCCTTCAACCCACTATGACAGCATGCCCATTCTGATTCCTTCAACCCACTATGACAGCATACCCATTCTGATTCCTTTAACCCATTATGACACCATTCCCATTCTGATTCCTTCATCCCACTATGACAGCATTCCCATTCTGATTCCCCCACCCACTATGAGAGCATACCCATTCTGATTCATTCACCCCACTATGACAGCATTCCCCTTCTGATTCCTTCAACCCACTATGACAGCATACCCATTCTGATTCCTTCACCACACTATGACAGCATACCCATTCTGATTCCCCCACCCACTTTGACAGCATACCCATTCTGATTCCTTCACCCCACTATGACACCATTCCCATTCTGATTCATTCACCCCACTATGACAGCATAGCCCATTCTGATCCCCCCACCCACTATGACAGCTTACCCATTCTGATTCCTTCACCCCACTATGACAGCATACCCATTCTGATTCCTTCACCCCACTATGACAGCATACCTATTCTGATTCCTTCAACCCACTATGACAGCTTGCCCATTCTGATTCCTTCAAACCACTATGACAGCATTGCCAATTCTGATTCCTTCAACCCACTATGACAGCATACCCATTCTGATTCCTTCAACCCACTATGACAGCATTCCCATTCTGATTCCTTCACCCGCGTTATGACAGCATTCCCATTCTGATTCCTTCAACCCACTATGACAGCATTCCCATTCTGATTCCTTCACCCGTTATGACAGCATAACCATTCTGCTTCCTTCACCCACTATGACAGCATACCCATTCTGATTCCTTTAACCCATTATGACACCATTCCCATTCTGATTCCTTTACCCGTTATGACAGCATAGATATTCTGATTCCTTCACTCACTATGACAGCATACCCATTCTGATTCCTTTAACCCATTATGACACCATTCCCATTCTGATTCCTTTACCCGTTATGACAGCATTCCCATTCTGATACCTTCAACCCACTATGACAGCATTCATATTCTGATTCCTTCAACCCACTATGACAGCATTCCCATTCTGAATCCTTCAAACCACTATGACAGCATTCCCATTCTGATTCCTTCACCCCACCATGACAGCATACCCATTCTGATTCGTTCACCCACTATGACAGCGTACCCATTCTGATTCCTTTAACCCATTATGACACCATTCCCATTCTGATTCCTTTACCCGTTATGACAGCATGCCCATTTTGATACCTTCAACCCACTATGAGAGCATACCCATTCTGATTCCTTCAATCCACTATGACAGCATTCCCATTCTGATTCATTCACCCCACTATGACAGCATACCCATTCTGATTCCTTCACCACAGTATGACAGCATACCCATTCTGATTCCTTCATCCCACTATGACAGCATTCCAATTCTGATTCCTTCACCTCACTATGACAGCTTTCACATTCTGATTCCTTCAACCCACTATGACAGCATTCCCATTCTGATTCCTTCACCCGTTATGACAGCATTCCCATTCTGATTCCTTCACCCCACTATGACAGCATACCCATTCTGATTCCTTCACACCACTATGACAGCATACCTATTCTGATTCCTTCAACCCACTATGACAGCTTGCCCATTCTGATTCCTTCAAACCACTATGACAGATTGCCAATTCTGATTCCTTCAACCCACTATGACAGCATACCCATTCTGATTCCTTCAACCCACTATGACAGCATTCCCATTCTGATTCCTTCACCCGCTATGACAGCATTCCCATTCTGATTCCTTCATTCCACTATGACAGCATTCCCATTCTGATTCCTTCACCCGTTATGACAGCATACCCATTCTGCTTCCTTCACCCACTATGACAGCATACACATTCTGATTCCTTCACTCACTATGACAGCATACCCATTCTGATTCCTTTAACCCATTATGACACCATTCCCATTCTGATTCCTTTACCCGTTATGACAGCATTCCCATTCTGATACCTTCAACCCACTATGACAGCATTCATATTCTGATTCCTTCAACCCACTATGACAGCATACCCATTCTGAATCCTTCAAACCACTATGACAGCATTCCCATTCTGATTCCTTCACCCCACCATGACAGCATACCCATTCTGATTCCTTCACCCACTATGATAGCATACCCATTCTGATTCCTTTAACCCATTATGACACCATTCCCATTCTGATTCCTTTACCCGTTATGACAGCATGCCCATTTTGATACCTTCAACCCACTATGAGAGCATACCCATTCTGATTCCTTCAATCCACTATGACAGCATTCCCATTCTGATTCATTCACCCCACCATGACAGCATACCCATTCTGATTCCTTCACCCACTATGACAGCTTTCACATTCTGATTCCTTCAACCCACTATGACAGCATTCCCATTCTGATTCCTTCACCCGTTATGACAGCATTCCCATTCTGATTCCTTCAACCCACTATGACAGCATTCCCATTCTGATTCCTTCACCCGTTATGACAGCATACTCATTTTGATTCCTTCACCCACTATGACAGCATACCCATTCTGATTCCTTTAACCCATTATGACACCATTCCCATTCTGATTCATTCACCCCACTAAGACAGCATACTCATTCTGATTCATTCACCCAACTATGACAGCATGCCCATTCTGAATCCTTCACCCCACTATGACAGCATACGCATTCTGATTCCTTCATCCCACTATGACATCATTCCCATTCTGATTCCTTCATCCCACTATGACAGCATTCCCATTCTGATTCCTTCATCCCACTATGACAGCATGCCCATTCTGAATCCTTCACCCCACTATGACAGCATACCCATTCTGATTCCTTCATCCCACTATGACAGCATTCCCATTCTGATTCCTTCATCCCACTATGACAGCATTCCCATTCTGATTCCTTCACCACACTATGACAGCATACCCATTCTGATTCCTTCATCCCACTATGACAGCATTCCCATTCTGATTCATTCACCCCACTATGACAGCATTCCCATTCTGATTCATTCACCCAACTATGACAGCATTCCCATTCTGATTCATTCACCCAACTATGACAGCATGCCCATTCTGAATCCTTCACCTCACTATGACAGCATGCCCATTCTGATTCCTTCATCCCACTATGACAGCATTCCCATTCTGATTCCTTCACCCCACTATGACAGCATTCCCATTCTGATTTCCCCACCCACTATGACATCATTCCCTTCTGATTCATTCACCCCACTATGACAGCATTCCCATTCTGATTCCTTTACCCGTTATGACAGCATTCCCATACTGATACCTTCAACCCACTATGACAGCATTCCCATTCTGATTCCTTCAACCCACTGTGACAGCATACCCATTCTGATTCCTTCAACACCCTATGACAGCATGCCAATTCTGATTCATTCACCCCACTATGATAGCATACCCATTCTGATTCATTCACCCCACTATGACAGCATACCCATTCTGATTCCTTCAACCGACTATGACAGCATTCCCATTCTGATTCCTTCACCCCACTATGACAGCATTCCCGTTCTGATTCCCCCACGAACTATGACAGCATGCCCATTCTGATTCCTTCATCCCACTATGACAGCATTCCCATTCTGATTCATTCACCCCACTATGACAGCATGCCCATTCTGATTCCTTCAACACACTATGAGAGCATGCCCATTCTGATTCCTTCACCACACAATGACACCATTCCCATTCTGATTCCTTCAACATACTATGAGAGCATACCCATTCTGATTCATTCACCCCACTATGACAGCATACTCATTCTGATTCATTCACCCAACTATGACAGCATGCCCATTCTGATTCCTTCACCACACTATGACAGCATACCCATTCTGATTCCTTCAGCCCACTATGACAGCATACACATTCTGATTGCTTCATCCCTCTATGACAGCATTCCCATTCTGATTCCCCCACCCACTATGACAGCATTCCCATTCTGATTCATTCACCCCACTATGACAGCATTCCCCTTCTGATTCCTTCCACCCACTATGACAGCATACCCATTCTGATTCCTTCACCACACTATGACAGCATACCCATTCTGATTCCCCCCACCCACTTTGACAGCATGCCCATTCTGATTCCTTCACCCCACTATGACACCATTCCCATTCTGATTCATTCACCCCACTATGACAGCATAGCCATTCTGATTCCCCCACCCACTATGACAGCTTACCCATTCTGATTCCTTCACACCACTATGACAGCATACCTATTCTGATTCCTTCAACCCACTATGACAGCTTGCCCATTCTGATTCCTTCAACCCACTATGACAGATTGCCCATTCTGATTCCTTCAACCCACTATGACAGCATACCCATTCTGATTCCTTCAACCCACTATGACAGCATTCCCATTCTGATTCCTTCACCCGCTATGACAGCATTCCCATTCTGATTCCTTCATTCCACTATGACAGCATTCCCATTCTGATTCCTTCACCCGTTATGACAGCATACCCATTCTGATTCCTTTAACCCATTATGACACCATTCCCATTCTGATTCCTTTACCCGTTATGACAGCATTCCCATTCTGATACCCTCAACCTACTATGACAGCATTCATATTCTGATTCCTTCAACCCACTATGACAGCATACCCATTCTGAATCCTTCAATCCACTATGACAGCATTCCCATTCTGATTCATTCACCCCACTATGACAGCATACCCATTCTGATTCCTTCACCACAGTATGACAGCATACCCATTCTGATTCCTTCATCCCACTATGACAGCATACCCATTCTGATTCCTTCACCTCACTATGACAGCATTCCCATTCTGATTCCTTCATCCCACTATGACAGCATTCCAATTCTGATTCCTTCACCTCACTATGACAGCTTTCCCATTCTGATTCCTTCAACCCACTATGACAGCATTCCCATTCTGATTCCTTCACCTCACTATGACAGCATTCCCATTATGATTCCTTCAACCCACTATGACAGCATTCCCATTCTGATTCCTTCACCTCCCTATGACAGCATTCCCATTCTGATTCCTTCAATATACTATGAGAGCATTCCCATTCAGATGCCTTCAACACACTATGACACCATTCAAATTCTGATTCCTTCAACCCACTATGAGAGCATCCCCATTCTGATTCCCTCAGCCCACTATGACAGCATTCCCATGCTGATTCCTTCACCCCACTATGACAGCATTCCCATTCTGATTCCTTCAACCCACTATGACAGCATTCCCATTCTGATTCCTTCACCCGTTATGACAGCATTCCCATTCAGATTCCTTCAACACACTATGATAGCATTCCCATTCTGATTCCTTCAACCCACTATGATAGCATTCCCATTCTGATTCCTTCACCCGTTATGACACCATTCCCATTTTGATTCCTTCACCCGTTATGACAGCATACCCATTCTGATTCCTTCAACCCACTATGACACCATTCCCATTCTGATTCCTTCAATACACTATGAGAGCATTCCCATTCAGATTCCTTCAACACACTATGAGAGCATTCCCATTCAGATTCCTTCACCCGCTATGGCAGCATTCCCATTCTGATTCCTTCACCCGACTATGAAACCATTCCATTCTGATTCCTTCAACCCACTATGACAGCATTCCCATTCTGATTCCTTCACCCGCTATGGCTGCATTCCCATTCTGATTCCTTTACCCCACTATGACAGCATTCCCATTCTGATTCCTTCAACCCACTATGACAGCATACCCATTCTGATCCCCCCCACCCACTATGCCAGTCTACTCATTCTGATTCATTCACCCCACTATGACAGCATGCCCATTCTGATTCATTCACCCCACTATGACAGCATACCCATTCTGATTCCCCCACCCACTATGACAGTATACCCATTCTGATTCATTCACCCCACTATGGCAGCATGTCCATTCTGATTCATTCACCCCACTATGACAGCATTCCCATTCTGATTCATTCCCCCCACTATGACAGCATACCCATTCTGATTCATTCACCCCACTATGACAGCATACCCATTCTGATTCATTCACCCCACTATGACAGCATACCCATTCTGATTCATTCACCCCGCTATGACAGCATACCCATTCTGATTCCTTCACCCCACTATGACAGCATACCCATTCTGATTCCTTCACCCCACTATGACAGCATGCCCATTCTGATTCATTCACCCACTATGACAGCGTACCCATTCTGATTCCTCCACCCCACTATGACAGCATACCCAGTCTGATTCATTCACCCCGCTATGACAGCATTCCCATTCTGATTCATTCACCCCACTATGACACCATTCCCATTCTGATTCATTTACCCCACTATGACAGCATACCCATTCTGATTCCTTCAGCCCACTATGACAACATACCCATTCTGATTCCTTCACCCCACTATGACAGCATACCCATTCTGATTCATTCACCCGCTTTGACAGCATTCCCTTTCCGATTCCTTCACCCCACTATGATAGCATACCCATTCTGATTCCTTCACCCAACTATGACAGCATACCCATTCTGATTCCTTCACCCCACTATGACAGCATTCCCATTCTGATTCCTTTAACCCACTATGACAGCATACCCATTCTGATTCCTTCAACCCACTATGACAGCATACCCATTCTGATTCCTTCAACCCACTATGACAGCATACTCCTTCTGATTCATTCACCCCACTATGACAGCATACCCATTCTGATTCATTCACCCAACTATGACACCATTCCCATTCTGATCCATTCACCCCACTATGACAGCATAACCATTCTGATTCATTCACACCACTATGACAACATGCCCATTCTGATTCATTCACCCGCTATGACAGCCTACCCATTCTGATTCATCCACCCCACTATGACAGCATACCCATTCTGATTCATCCACCCCACTATGACAGCATACCCATTCTGATTCCTTCACCCCACTATGACACCATTCCCATTCTGATTCATTCACCCCACTATGACACCATTCCCATTCTGATTCATTCACCCCACTATGACAGCATAACCATTCTGATTCCTTCACCCCACTATGACAGCATACCCATTCTGATTCCTTCACCCCACTATGACAGCATACCCATTCTGATTCCTTCACCCCACTATGACAGCATGCCCATTCTGATTCCTTCACCCCACTATGACAGCATGCCCATTCTGATTCCTTCAACACACTATGAGAGCATACCCTATCTGATTCCTTCACCCCACTATGACAGCATTCCCATTCTGATTCCTTCACTCCACTATGACAGCATTCCCATTCTGATTCATTCACCCCACTATGACAGCATAACCATTCTGATTCCTTCACCCCACTATGACAGTATACCCATTCTGATTCCTTCACCCCACTATGACAGCATACCCATTCTGATTCCTTCACCCCACTATGACAGCATACCCATTCTGATTCCTTCAACCCACTATGACAGCATTCCCATTCAGATTCTTTCAACACACTATGAGAGCATACCCTTTCTGATTCCTTCACCCCACTATGACAGCATTCCCATTCTGATTCCTTCACTCCACTATGACAGCATTCCCATTCTGATTCATTCAACCCAATATGACAGCATACCCATTCTGATTCCTTCAACCCACTATGACAGCATTCCCATTCTGATTCCTTCAACACACTATGACAGCATTCCCATTCTGATTCCTTCACCTCACTATGACAACATTCCCATTCAGATTCCTTCACCCGTTATGACAGCATTCCCATTCTGATTCCTTCAGCCCACTATGACAGCATACCCATTCTGATTCCTTCAGCCCACTTTGACAGCATACCCATTCTGATTCCTTCACCCCACTATGACAGCATACCCATTCTGATTCATTCACCCGCTTTGACAGCATTCCCTTTCTGATTCCTTCACCCCACTATGACAGCATACCCATTCTGATTCCTTCACCCAACTATGACAGCATACCCATTCTGATTCCTTCACCCCACTATGCCAGCATTCCCATTCTGATTCCTTTAACCCACTATGACAGCATACCCATTCTGATTCCTTCAACCCACTATGACAGCATACCCATTCTGATTCCTTCAACCCACTATGACAGCATACTCATTCTGATTCATTCACCCCACTATGACAGCATACCCATTCTGATTCATTCACCCAACTATGACCGCATACCCATTCTGATTCCTTCACCCCACTATGACAGCATTCCCATTCTGATTCCTTCAACCCACTATGACAGCATACACATTCTGATCCCTTCAACCCACTATGACAGCATACCCATTCTGATTCCTTCAACACACTATGACAGCATACTCATTCTGATTCATTCACCCCACTATGACAGCATACCCATTCTGATTCATTCACCCCACTATGACAGCATATCCATTCTGTGTCCAGTCAACATAAACTTTCTCTCATTGAGATATAGATGCAAATAGCAGAATGGAATCGAGATGATGCGGTGTGAAGATGACAACACGTAATTAATTAGGGTTGGATACAGTACTAAATGTTTGAAGAATACAAGTAGCACATCGCTTCATGGTCAGCCTTCGATGAAGCATCTGCGAGGGCAGATCCTGTCATAACAAGAACTGGTATGGTGTCTGTACCGCACGCCCTTTCTGATGACAACAACGTCTGAGCATACCAAATCTGATTCCTGACATCAACCTAGCAAAACATGTTATACATGGCTTTGTCCACACAACCTTGCGGATCTATTGTTGAGGTCAGGGGAGAAATGAACTCTTTTGTGTGTGGCATCACGGTCATCTACATCAATCCCTCTAGCTAAGACCCTTCCACATTTTACGCGGGTTGGAATCAATGTATATGTCTCATATTTTGAACATAATCTTCCTGGGTAATGTTGCTGCCTATGGCAGAAGTAGCGCCCAGTAAAGTTAGTTTCAAATCTTTCAACAGACTGTTGGTTAAATAGTAAAGACGTAAAATTCGTATACTTGACCAACTGTTCAATATTCATTACTGATCTCGATACCTCACTATGTGTTGGGATATACATCACGTAGTTGAATATGCCGACATACACTTGAGTGACTGAATGCCATACATTGGACCAGGGCTCACAGCTGGTTATGGCAGTCCGGCAGAACCCGGGTTGTATCTGGACTTGACGTCTATAGTTTTCTCTTGGCTAATTTGTTTAGTTCAAGGTGTACCCTTTTCAAATATGAATGATGACCGCGTGCCACCTTTGAGCATTTTGAACAATTCAAGATGTCGGCCTAATGCAACCCTCATGGCTCATATCGTTAACTAAATACACACAAAATCGTACATATATTCTTGGAATATCATTATGGAGCTGACTTTTGTAATAATACAGACTTACAAAAATTCAAAGGATACTAACACGTTCACCAAATTTTGCAAAAAGGTCATTTCCAGAAGCTCTATTTTAGGTGTTATAATACGCATGGCTATGGCAAGTACAGAATTTGAAATCTGCCCTATTGCAATGACAATTGCGAGAGCCACAAGACAGTGTATTCTGACATCCACACTTTATAATGGGCAGGATAGGTTCAGGGGCAAGTGCTGTATTCTTAGCAACGGTTATAGGTTGAAACGTCTTAGTACTTTCTTAGTACTTTCTTCTTTTTCCATCCATGTTCGAGCGAAACAGAGGCGAGGGTTTCTTGTGTTCCACCGATTGCCAGAGAATTGCTTGGTAATGGGCTCTCTTCACATTCTCTATAGAAGATTTGCTCGTTGGTGGAAGTGTACACAACTTTCGGCGTTTCAAACTATTCAACTGAATGTGTATTCAATTGTAGCGTGACCATACGTGCCCATATTTGGTCATCTCACCCCAATCCAGATACCACCCCACGGAGCGGGAACACGCTGCTCAGACCATTCATACTCTCGATCTCACCAAGGTCAGGCCTAAGAGTTAAAACAGTCAGTGAATTGTCTATTAGACCGAACGTTGGTATCACAGTAAATTGTAAATTCAACAAGAATATAAAATTCCCACATCTTCGTGAGGAACTATTACCACTTTTTTGACGGTCTTACATTATTAGATGGTGATGCCAGCTAAGAAGTGATGTATTTGATTGCGACGTAAGTTACACGAGCAACAGATCGAATCTCTCTATTGGAATTTTGAAACAGTAGTCCGTCTTCTGAAACAGTTTCCAACTATACCACAGGCTGTACATTGATTCAGATACGAAATGACTGGAGTCTGCTAACCAGAAGTACAGACCCAGCCCTTCGCAGATTCGTTACAAAAGACGCGGTGCCATTGCTCCCTCTAATAAGTAAAAATCTAGATTTAATCATTCTTGCCCTGATAGAATCATACTGATAACATTAATATAACAGGTACATATTTATGTTTCAGATTCTATCAATTGGTTTTTCCCCTACCCGCACTTAGCAAGATTACAGTGAGCTTCGTGACGAAGATTTGTGCCACCATCTGGCCAGTCGCTATGTCATCGATCATATTTGTGTACACCTTCTATAGGGCAGTGTCATTTCCATATGAAGGAGAGATTATTCACATCTGTGACTTCGATCCCCAGTTGACTGAAAGACAGTTGATAACCGAGACCACAGTCTTGTTTTTTCCAAATATAATCATTTGTAGTTTTCATGTAATAAAACATATCATGGTTCGACGACAAGCTATGAAGCCAACTTCTGGTTTGGATCAACAGACAGGAAGCCGATAAACAACAGATGCCAGAGCTGTGACTGTGGTTATTCTAGCTTTTTGTTTCACTTCTATGCCACACGTCGTGCACACGTACATACACAGAGTATTTGGTTTATCTAAACCATCTTTCCATTCAATTCTGGATGCGATTACATTAAACTTGATATACATAAATTCATCGCTGAACCCTTTTATATATGTGTTTTGTGCCAGTTCTGTACGAAATGATGTTTTTAATATGATTACATGTAAAAATTCGTAAAGAACAGAATCAACGTAACCTTTTCACACTCAACTCAGCCAAAACGGATTTCGCAGTGGTCTTGCGAAATATCCATTTTCTGACCACGAGAAGATATCTTTCTTAAATTTATCACTGGAATGGCTGGCTTGATAACCAAGCCACTCATTCCAGTGATAAATTAAAAGAAATCTTTTCTTTCTCTCCAAATGAACATTTTCTATGACATAGTTGAATTTTTCTTGAACAAATTTAAGGCTTAACGGGTTTGAGTTTTGTACTGAACGTTCTGGTAAGATTATTAACATACCCATATCTTTCTTAAGCAGGATACCTATTAAATGTTGAGCTTCATATAAGTAGTATTGGTTTATTCCATGGCCATCAACGATCTAAAATACATGAACAACTATTCTGATTCGTATTAAATGATTGGAGTCTACATATTTTAATTTAAATCATCTATGTGTAATGTTTAACCAGTAATAAATCTGGATGGGATGTTTATTATTAGATGTTGAATACACATTCTAATTTATCAATACTGGCCATAATCTTTCAGAAAAGATTTAGTCAAACTCTAATAACAACTTTAAAGTTTATCTTAAAGGCAGGGAAATGTTATCATGCTCATCAACCCAACATGGGAAGAGGAGATACAAATGATATCGCCACAGGTCAGCAAAGCTAAAAGAACCGGATTCTGATAATTTTCTGTGGTATATACTGTACACAAACATTGTAACCTAGAACTGCTATCAGCACCCAGTACCCACTTCAACATACCATTCATTTCCCAGCAAAGTCAAGAACTCATGAATCCAGTTCTTCACTCAATCATCTAACGTCACAATCGACTAAGCGACATGTATTACGACGTCATAATCATGACGTCGTGAATGATTCGATTAAAACCGTCTTTAAATGCTTAATATTCCGACACGTTGTAAGAATTGTATGTTTTTGCTATTTAAGAAACATGCTGTTAAATATTTTGAAACTAATTTGACTGGGTGCTGTTGCTGCCTAAATTAGTTTCAAAATATGCAACAGCTTACCAGTACAGTTTTCTGGAAATTGATAGTCAGGAAGTTTAGAGATCAATCGATCCCAATACGAGCACGGGTGTGTGGAGCTTCGATAGAAATAGGCGGGGCATAGCTAAAACTTGAAAGCTCCGTTGTATACGATGCAAACAAATGACCATACACATTTTACTTAAAATTCACCTGCCTCGATATTTCTACTTTTCTAACAACGTCTGCTGTACAGTCAGGTTGATAAAGAATCTGGATTAATAAAATCATTTCTCTATGAGTTCCCAATATGCCTTTGCTGAAAAACCTTCCATAATGTATACATTAATAGATTTGTTGGAAAAAATATAAATACCTCTAATACTTCAAACACTTAGAATAGATCTTGTCGCGGCTGGTCAAATGGTCTAGCCGGCACCGGCGATTGAAACCTCCTTGTCTCCAACCTGATTGTCGGCCTAGGTTGGACAATTTACGACCTCCGTTATAAAATCGACTTCTATTTAAATTTCAGCTTATTTTATTCACTGAATATACGTTCGTTTTCCACATTACCAGCACAACAGATTCTACCATGCACAGTGTGCCTTCAGGTTTTATCGGCTCGTTCATCTAGCCCGCATTGTGTATGGTCATGTTGAGGTACACTGTTCACTCACTTGATTAACAATATATACAATCATATTTCGTCATTGCATCATTTATTGCAATAGACCTTTCCAGTTTATCCGTCAATCATATAAATATTTGATTATAGATGACGTTATAATCAACTACCTGACGTACACGATGACTTCATAATCAATGAGTTCTTGAATGACGTAAATAGGTTCGTCACGAGCGCTTAATTGATAACAGACTGTGCGTTGTTGTATGGCAGCAACAACAGCTTACCTGCATAGTTTTTTGGAAATTAATAATCACTGCGTTCAGGGATCGATCGATCCCAACACGGGCGAAGCGTAGGTGGCGCTTGACTAGAGATGGATGGGGCATATCTAAAACTGGATTTCAACATTATACTAATGGGATAGTCGCTCTAGTCGATTTGAAAGTATATGTAGGGAAACACACAATTCACCTTTCCGGTTTTAGCTATGCCCCGCCAATCTCTAGATAAGCTCCACCCACACCTCGCTCGTGTTGGGATCGATCGGTCTCTGAACACCCTACCTATCAATTAAAAAAAAAACTACACAGGTAAACTGTTGAATATTATGAAACTAATTTGACTGGGCGCTGTTGCTGCCTATGGCAGCAACAGCGCCAGTCAAATTAGTTTCAAAATATTCAACAGCATCTTTATTAAGTAGCAAAGAATTACAAGAATATACAATTTATACAACGTGTAGGACTCTGAGAGTTGATGACGCTCTATATAGAACCCTTGGTAACGTAATGATTGTGACGTCTTCATACACGCGCTGAGCTGATTGTGACGTAATACGAGATCAGATGATAGATGGATACTCTGGAAAGGTGAATTCCCAATCTATGCCCAATCACATAGTAGGGGGTGGGATCAAGAGAAACAAGGTAATTAACATGCTTTTCACCGGGAATATGTGTAGGACATAGATATATCTAATATAGAAGTTTGCTAACTTAAAGCGACTATATTTCTCACTAAGTATTCACAGTAAAATATCTTACAATTACCTTGTACCTGAGCTAACTCTTGGCTATAGAATAGTATTCTTTTCGTACAATCTCAAGGGTCTTAAATTGCTAACTATGCAATATGTTAATGACTTACAATTGAATTATTTTTGGAGTCAAACCTAGCCTACGATAAAATCATCCGAACTCTTCCTATGCATTTAACACAATACAATGGTATTCGGTGTCTTCAGATCTACTGATTAAAGAGAAAGCCATGCTATCCAGCTTAAATGAATTAACCTACCGTGTTCTAGAATTATCCATTATTACGCCTTCTTTACTCGGCCTATAATTTTACATAAACACCCCTGCCAATTCGTACAGCAACGCGTAGTCCGTCATCAATTAAGCATTCGTGACGAACCTATCTAGGTCTTGCATGACGTCATTGATTAGCTCGTCATCCTACACGTCCCATAGTTAATAATGACAACGTATGACTGATGGATAATCTGGACCGCTCGATTCCTTTGTAGAGTATAAAACAAATCCGTTGATTGAGAAACAGAATTCATCCTAAAGCTTTTCTCTGAATGTATACAACACTACTTATGCGCATTTCATAAATTCAAGGAAACGAATACATGTTCTACAAAAGCTATATGAGAAAAGAGGAATACAGTAAGCTTAGCTTAATAAATTCTTAATTAGTCCATAAATTAATATTGGAAAACACATTGAAACAACCTCAGCCAAACTATCATATTATCAAACGACATTGATTTTGACATACAAACGACATTGTCCAGCAGTTTGATGAAGAATGGACCATTCCACTGTATCCATCCATCATATGACGTCATAATCAACTACGTGACGTATAGAATGACATCATAATCAGTGGCGTCATAATGACGTCATGAATGAGGTAGATAAGTACGTCACGCACGCATAGTTGAGGAGGGACTATGCGTTGTTGTACGGATTGTATGTCTTTACTATTTAATAAATATCTTGTTGAATATTTGAATTCAATTTGACTGGGCGCTGTTGCTGCCATAGGCAGCAACGGCACCCAGTCAAATTAGTTACAAAATATTCAATAATTTATCTGCATAGTTTTCAGGAAATTGATAGTCAGGGCAATCGGGGAGCGATAAATTCCAACACGGCGAAGTGTGCATGGAGCGTAGCTAGTGAGGGCGGGGCATAGCTAAAACTGGAAAGATTCATTGTATTATAGCGATGCACGACATGCTGTTGCGGTTTCCACAACTTTTACATTTACTGCTTATGAACCAACCAGATAACCTTAATGTATACTGCAGGGTGAATAAACTAATGTGTAATATAATTATTTCTCTCTGTTTATGTATGTGATTGAATGGACTATGCGTTGTTGTACGAATTGTATGTCTTTACTATTTAATAAATATCCTGTTGAATATTTTGACTATGGACTATGCGTTGGATAGGGCGGACATCAGATCTTAGGCAGTGCCTTCAATAGAGTACCCATATTTATATGTCCTTGTAAATCATCTAAAATTTCCAAAGACTTAACTTGAATTTTGATTTGAATTTTACAATTTTAAAACATCCGTCCGTCTTATAAAACATGTATGGCTTAAATTCCCATACCCATAGTCTCAAGTGCAGGGCAAATATTGTTATTAAAATTAATTTCTTTAGTATAATAAAATATCGATGTTTAATTATAATATGATCCAAAGAACAACCACATTTTACGTTCTTTCTATTTAGCTTTGCTCTTCCATTGACATCGCCTCGTGGTTTTCTTCCGAATTGTATTAAGTATACGAGCAATGAGCAATGACAATGAAGATGTTATCACATATGCACGCTTAGCGGCCCACTGTCTCGCATTCATTTAACCCCTCGAGTGTCAACAGCGCATTAAAGTGCTCAAAATACTATTTATTTAAACTAACCGTTTAATTGCCAATACTTTTCAAGGACATTTTTATATTTGCAGACAAAAAGAGTATTATTGTAAATTTATAACGAAAATTAAAAAAAAAGTTTTCTGTTATCCTTCAACGGACACTCATCAAAAGTGTAATGGTCAAGAAAATATCTGCATAGACAGTGTGCAATTGCAGAACAAGAAGCGTATTTTTGTAAATTTATAACTAAAATCTATTTTAAAAAAGAAATTTGTGTTATCCTTCAAATGGGCATTCATCAAAAGTGTAATGGTCAAGAAGATATCTGCTTAGCCAGTGCCCAATTGCAGACCAAGTAGAGTATTTTTGAGAATTTAGAGGTCGTTTTTGATCAACTT
This sequence comes from Chaetoderma sp. LZ-2023a, assembly GCA_034401795.1. Taxonomy (NCBI): domain Eukaryota; kingdom Metazoa; phylum Mollusca; class Caudofoveata; order Chaetodermatida; family Chaetodermatidae; genus Chaetoderma; species Chaetoderma sp. LZ-2023a. The sequence continues at coordinate 66,178,340 of CM067368.1, read as the reverse complement.
GACCATCAAAGGGTTAAGTAGACACGCGAGGAGTTAAACTATGGTATATTATTTTATAACGCACGAGTGTCATAATGTCACGCACTAGTTCAGAAGAATGCACTATCACGCGCACAATGTCACCTGATTTACTCTGGAGAGAATGGTGACGTATTTACTATTCGTGTTGCCTAGAAGCGATGACGTAATAATGCTGCTTGAAACTTTCTTTCGTTATTGACACAATTTTATGAACTGCTGGGTATGTGATGAAGTATCAATGAAAAATAATTGTATATCTGGTCCGTCTGTCTGTCTGCCCGTTTTTCCGTCCTTCCATCCATCCGTTCGTCCATCTGTCTCTCTGTGTCCGGAGCTGTATCTAAGCAATTCACCTTTCCAGAGTATCCATCCATCATCTGACCTCGTATAACGTCATAATCAGCCCAGCGCGTGTATGATGACGTCACAATCATTACGTCACAAAGGGTTCCATATAGACCGTTATCAAATCTCAAAGAGTCCGACACGTTGTATGAATTGTATGTCTTTGTAATTCTTTGCTATTTAATAAACATGCTGTTGAATATACACAAAATATTCAACAGCTTACCTGTGTAGGTTTTTCTTAATTGATTGTCCGGGTGTTCAGAGATCGATTGATCCTAACACGAGCGAGGTTGGGTGGAGCTTAGCTAGAGATGGGCGGGGCATAGCTAAAATCGGAAAGATCCGTTACTCATCTGATTTGGCTCATATTTTAACACAATACAGGAACATAACATGGAATACATTGGCCGTGCTCCTGATAAAAAAAATCTGATCAAATTCTGGATCTATGAATATTCTGGAAACCTATGGTCCGATTTTGGCCAAAGATCGAATTCCATCCATAACTTTAAACATCTTTACAATGTGACAAAAGTGGCATGGCGATGGTTTTCGGTCCGTGATGTCTCTCGCTATATTGTCGTGCACATTCGCTACATCTCTCAGTACTGAAGTGTTACACAGACTAAAATAGCAAAATGGTAAGAAAATGATAATTCAATAATTTGAATGTTCGCATCATAAAATACATATATTTGAATGGTTTGTTATTCTAACATTTCCACATTTTTTGATTGCATCGTGAATATAATTTTCTGTTCCATCCTGATGCTGATTTCCGGTGTAGAACCAAGGTCCAAGTACATTTTGTCTAGTCGATGAGGGGGCTGAACCTAGACACAATTTCAACATACGGCTTTTTTATGTCATTCGACGCATAATGTCACCTAGAATAACATACTAAAAATCCTCATCGATTCCTTTAGGATGGAATTTTTGTCGTGACTTTGAAGTCAAGACCTATCTCCCGCTTTTTTACTATTCAAAATAATGGGATATGGGTAGTATAAGAGGGGGTCTTTAGTTATTTTCTTGTCAATTCGAACGTTCAACACCCAGAACATTTCCCCGTTTGACAGAAAATATGTTTGCCGTTATTTTTGGGGTTTTAAAGTTATTCTGAAGTAATAACATTAGGAAAGATTTATGCAAATTTAATGATGATCGTCCTCATTTGCACCACCATTTTAGTTTGATATTTGTAGCCGCCATTATTTTGGATTCTATTATTCTCGCCCTAGGGCAATGCTTAGTAATCCCCTAAGGTGAGGAACGCTACCTCGACAGCGCGTAGCTAGTCTGAAACAGTTCTATTCTAATTGTGTATTTTCTAGTATAGAGTTGAAACACATTAGGCTTGATATTTTCTTAACAGCAACAAATTTCCTTCAAATTGTTCGCAAAACAATCAGCAGAAAATACAAGTCTAACTAGCTAACGTTTTGAAAATTGCTGTTGCAACAACCTTCAATCAAACTAAATAATCAGCATGGCATTCAATTTAATATTGCTTTCAGAAGGCACTTCTAGCAAATTGAATGAAAGTCATTGATGACTGAGGCGGCAATAACTCTTTCAGACTCTGTCTGATGGGAAGCGACACCTTAAGAGCGATCAGCACGTTGACACGGGAGAGTTAGATGCGAACATGATTGAAGAGACATGAGAAAGATCATGAACTGGTTTCAAGTGTGCACACAACCCCATAGATCCCAATGTTCCGCAAGTGCGACCTCTGGCCAGTGATCTACCTGCATGCGAAGAGGATGGCATCAGCTGCGACGAAGCCGAGAAAGTCAGGTAAGTGTTATAACAGAGTTGATCCATCGCTTTTGTTCATGCGATGTACCGCACTAACGCAACGAATTGACTAGACTGACTTTGGATGCGGATTGACCGCAGTCTACTTCCTTTTTCAAAGATTTCCCCATGAGGAAGGTGGATAAATCTGAATTGGCCAGAACAATGCAGGAAGATCTGACAAACATCGACGAAGCTAAGTCCCAGTTACTAATGCATAACATGCATGTGATGGATGGTGACTGGCTGCTACACTATATAAGATGGCAAAAGCTACACATGCTCTGGGGTTTGAACAGTACAGTTCTAGGATAGACCATAAGCGCGATCGATAGCAAATAGGCAAGATCTCGCCTGGTGTAGTGTTGTAGATATAGCCAAGACTCATGGTGACCAGGAGGCATTACTTTCGAATGAACGTAGCAGGACTAAGCTAATTAACCTTCTATCAGGTCACATTCAATCCTTGGGCCATGTCACGAAGATAACTAAGGGACACGCAGATACACTGATAGTATCAATGACAATGGACAAGGTTAGTGATGGTCAGCTAAGCATAGCTCTTGCTGAGGACACTTATGTCTTGATGATGTTGCTGGATCACTGGTACGGCAAATCGCAATTTTTCCGAAGAAGGAAACAAAACGATCGAAGCAAGAGTAATTATACAGTCCCAAAGAAGCTGTTGATGTGGTACCGCCAGAGATATGGAAGAGTATTGTGATATTTCATGCCTGGAGTGATTGCGCCACATTTAGCCATGGCAAGACAAATCTTCTGAAGGCCATGGCTAAGTCCAAAGAGGTACAAGAGCTGTCTGACATAGTTGGAAGTTTTGACAAATAAGAGGAAGAAGGTGGCAGTGCAGAACTTATTCTGTTGCCTGCATGGTGTCACTGCGAAGGACATATTTACTTATTTGACATACGGCCGATACATACAGACGGATGTGAAGGGCAGTAAGACAGGGACGCAACTACTGAGCGCACAACTTATTTCCACAGCCTGTGTTCACCTTCACGTTGTCAGATAGCAAACTCATAGCAATGATGAACTCAACCAGAATGATCGGGGATGGAAAGATTAAATAATGGCTCTTTATGTCCAATAATGACGGATCTTGATGGTGATCTATCGAAACTTTTCAACTTCATTCGTTGCAATTGTAAGCAACAACAACAAATCTTTGTAGCACCAAGCAATGCTTTATGCAACAAAATGTCTTGAAATGTATGAAAGCATGTCCATGGTGCCGAGGTCAGATTTGCAGCAACATTGAGCATATGATAAATATTTGATGAAGAAACTGATGGTTTAGACTAATAATTCTGATTCTAATTATTGATCGGATGACAGCAGAAAATCTTATGCTGGCACTTTTTCTAGGTTCCTCGACCATAACTGGCTCCGTCGACTAGATTAACAGTCAACAACATTTGGCACCTCCGCTTCTGGAGGAGAAAGGGAGGGAGAGAGAAAATGAATAAGAGGGACAGAGAGCGAAAGGTTGGCAGAGAGTGAACGTGAGAGAGAGAGAGAGAAAGAGAGAGAGAGAGAGAGAGAGAGATTAAGAGAGAGAGAGAGAGAGAGAGAGAGAGAGAGAGAGAGGAGAGAGAGAGAGAGAGAGAGAGAGAGAGAGATGGAGGGCAAATGAGAATGAGAAATGGAACCTGGGAATATTTATAAGAAATCGCAGTGAGGTCACTCTACCTATACTGCTGAGGATGTGTACGTTTATGGGGGTCGATTGCGGGCAGAGTATGGATGGTTTCTGGTAGGTACTATTGGTGAAGGCGTTTCGTGTCTCGTATGTATTGACATACAAGCGTTGAGATAAAGAAGCTATGTTGCAGATCCAGCTCTGCATCGCCATACAGCAGTAGGCTAATTGTTAATGACGTTCGAGAGATGCCGTTAAGGGATAACTCGTTATGAAATTGGGCTCCTTGTGATGTATACAGAGGAGAGTAGAAGAGCAAATGTTCGGCTGATTCACCAGGTTGGTAACATTGGCACTTGGGGGTATCACAGGGGTGGGCGTTGAACAGGTTAACTATTTTGTATATGGCATCCTGCTTTTATGATCTGACCATTTAGAATGTATCCACAAACAATCATTCCCAAATCTATGTTTATTGTATCATCTGTCCTAGGAAGGTTGATAATATAAATTTAGATACTCATTATATTATAATCATATGTATGTATCCTGCAATCGGTTCTTCTTCGCATTTGTCCACTGTGTCTTGTCGTCAGACGGAATCCTTAGCTTCCTCAGGTCTATTCTTGCTATATAACCGAGCCAATCATTCCAGTGTTAAGATTTTAAAAATAGTCTTCTCTCGAAATGAAAAATGACATACTCTTTCAGAAAGTTAAAATTTACTTGAACAACTTTAGGGCTTAACGAGTTAAGAGTGAGGAGAGCGTGTTGGATCCCTCATTCTGTACAAAAAATACCTCGAAATTATATATCATTTATTTACAAAGTGTCTGACCAAGATAAAAAGACTGCTAATTAAGGCTGTGAGCATAGGCAGTGTAGTGGCATTCATTGCACATGTATAAAACTTTGCAGAACTATATAAGAGTGTATATTTAAGGCAATGCCACGATGGTGTGATATGTTACTTTGACTCTTTCGGAGATAGAAGATAAAAGAAATCCATAACCTGCTTTCAATAAGGATTTGAGTGTTGTATGGACACATTATTTTATTAAATTGTTCACTTTACGGGTAATCTACCATGTGTGTTGTTTAAAATCTACATTAGCAATGCCGTGTTTGTAAGTTGGACTATTTCAAACAGGACTATGTTGGATGTCTTAAAGGGAAGTTTATTGCATACACATTTATTTGTATGGTCAACTCTTTAGCTATGCACATTCCATGTAGTATTCACTGACAACAGATATTACTGGCCAAAACTTGGCCAATACAAGGCGGTGTTGGCCCGGTTTGGCCCAGGACTGGACCAGTAACCTACGTTATCAGGTTAATTATGTTTGCATTATGATGGTTGTGACTACTCTGAGAATATGTCTGTCCACAGATTTTAACTTAATATAATAAATATGGCAAAACAGACTGCAATAAAATGTAGAAAATACATTGTTATTAAAATATTCTAGCTGATTATTTATTGTACTCCTGTCTTCCCCACATTCCAATTCAATATGAATGTATTGTAACTATAAGACCATCTAGGCAGTAATTCTAACCATCCGATGGGCTATCCACTTAGGATAGAACGATGCCATTGGCCAGAATCAATTGACCTTTCCGGCTTTAGCTATGCCCCGCCCATCTCCAGCTAAGCTCCACCCACACATCACTCGTGTTGGGATCGATCGATCGCTGACCTCACTGACTATCAATTCCCATATAACTATAGAGGTAAGCTGTTCAATATTTTGAAACTAAAGTGACTGGGTGCAGTTGTTGCCTATGGCAGCAACATCACCCAATCAAATTAGTTTCAAAATATTCAACCAAATGTACAACGTGCCGGACTATTAAGCGTTAAAGACGGACTATATCGAGCTAATCATGACGTCACGACTATGACGTTATCACACACGTCACTGGACCGATTATGATGTCACATGGTGTCATATAATGGATGGATAAACTTGAAAAGGTCCGTTAAATAGAGTACCACGAACGGGTGCTGGTCCACGCAATGCGTTCTTTTCCCTATGGATGAATATGATTTGTCTGTCGATCAAGTACATGACGTCATAATCCACTACATCACGTGCCATCTAACGTCACAATCATACTTGGCAGAAACACTCCGTCATGAAGCTGAAATAGTCCGTCAAGTGGACGAATTGTATGTCGTTAATGGGTTTACTATTTAATAAACAATCGGTTGAATATTTTGAAACTAATTTGATTGAGTGCTGTTGCTGCCACAGGCGCAGCAGCACCCAGTCAAATTAATTTCAAATAACTCAACACGTTGCCTGTATATTTTCTTTTATATTTGGATCCTGGGAATTCACTGGTCGATCGATTCCGAAACAGGCAAAAAGTGAGCGGAGCGTAACAATAAATGGGCGGGGCATGGCTAAAAATGCATCACATTATACAGTATAGGACCAGTAGACCTGCGATAAGGCCACGGCCTTATTTTTGTCCATGTCTCCTCTAAATAGATAGTCAACTCTGCTCATTTACCTCATACATATATGCATTACGTTTGAAGCAATGTCAAATGTCATAGGCAGTATTGCATCATAACTGTAGCATACAAAAGGATAATGTGGTGGAAAGCGACTTCTGAACCTTTAACCCTCGAATTTGTTCAAGAAAATCTAAATTTTCTCATATAAAATGTCGATTTGCGGAACAAGAGAAGGCTATTTTTGAAAATTTATCAATGGAATGACTAGCTAAGGTCCGCCCAGGCTTTGGCCGTATTGGGATCGATCGCCTAAGTCCCTGCACCTCAATTTACAGACAACTATACAGGTAAGGTATTTGATATTTGAAAACTAATTTGACAGATTAGTTTCCAAATATGCAACAGTATGTTTATTAAATAATTGAGACATACAATTCGAACACCTTGACGGACTATTATGCTTCATGACGGACTTAGATACGCCATTCATTACGTAATTCATTATGACATCATATATTTGACTGACAGATTGCATTTCTCTATTCCCTAATAAAGAGTAAGCGTGCATGTGCACACACACACCCACCCGCCCGCCCGCCCGCCCGCCCGCACGCCCGCCCGCCCGCCCGCCCGCACGCACGCACGCACGCACGCACGCACGCACGCACGCACGCACGCACGCACACACACTGTAACAAGGAAAAAGAATAAGTATACCCACCTCATTTACAGTTCAATTTCTTGTACCAGGTGAAATGGGAGCGCTGGGAGACATACAGCGAGCATTCACCTGTGGACAAGATTTGTAATCCCCATGTAACATGGTTAGATACTTGTAAGGCCTGGTCTCACTTGAAACGTAGTCCGGAGTAACGCCATGCTGACGTATGTCGGTAGTCCGGATTAACACTCTAGTGTGAGCACGCCCTAAGTACAACCCACACCACCCCCACCCACCTCTGGTAACACTGGTCAATGGGCCAGTGACATGTGTTAGCAACGAATCGATGGAAATCAGCTCTATATAATAGATCTAATGGAATGCATTCGGAAAAGCATTTACAAACCATTTATATGATTATAGTGGTGGTAACCTCTTTGTTTAACCTGATACCAATTGGTGGGCTGATGTGTCTTTGCACTCTGCCACGTGTCAACTGTGCATGAGGAAGCAATGGGAGATTCACTCAGAATAACAAACTACACTTTTTCTAGTGTCGGAACATGAATTATACCTGTGGAATATTTTGAAATCAGTTTAACAGAAAGTATTTCCCGCCGCTTGAAATACCATCTTTCAGTCAAATTGTTTTAAAAACTTTATTTTACCAGTAGCATGTCGTGGATAGCCATCCTAGTGTATCTATAACTGTGATTATATGAGCGGCTATATAGGATATTATTTATTCATCTGTATACACAAGCGCGTCGCCACCAGGTAAAATGACTGTGCCCATTAGAGTCACATGGTATTAAGTTACTTTTTAAAAAACTATTCCGATTTATTTTTGTTCGCTTACTAATGGTTAAAGTTTCATTTGTGTATGAATTTCTTATTCAACAGCACTTTATGTTTCCTTGCTCTTTTCCTGTAATGAAAACAACCAAGGTTTATGATACCACAAATATAATTTATCAAAGAGCACAACACACTCATATCCTCATGCTGATTCACTAAGCTGGGCAACAATGACATTAAATCATTATTCATGCGTTATATAAAATATATTATTTCTACTTAATACATTTAGATCACTTTTTCATTATTCCATGCAAATGGACACCATAAATTGCAAAAATTAAAGAAACAGTTCCAATCAAAAATGCAAAGTAGGAAGTGTTGATGAATGTTGGATTCAGTGGTGTTAATTGGTCAATATTTGGAAGGTTAGTAATATTAAAATAGGTTCTCTGATTGGAGAGATGATTCAATTAATTTTTAATATGATGCTTACCGGCTTACCTGGATTCATTTCTACGTTACTGGCAAAGGCTATTTGTATATATTGTCATAAATGAAAAATATTTATAATAGAATTATCATTACTTTGTTGTTCTGGGATCATCTGAGACAATGGTACATATAGTATTAGTAACTTCTAATATTCCACAAGTGATGCGTATGGATTTGTTTCATAGACACAATGCAAAAAATGCAATATCTATTTTGTCGAGGAAATGTATTCATAATTTCTCTGAAACCACGATCCAATCTATAATTCTGATACACTTCTTTGTGTATTCAGACACCTTACTGAGATATGTACATCAAAGAATGAAAGGATTAAGCAATCAATCTTGCTGGTACTTTTTCTCCGATCACTATAATTATAAATATGGTTCCTCCATAATTATATAAAGGTACCATTTCCTCACCTTCTAGACGATATGTGAATTACTACTACTACTACTACTACTACTACTACTACTACTACTACTACTACTACTACTACTACTACTACTACTACTACTACTACTACTACTACTACTACTAATAATAATAATAATAATAATAATAATCATAATAATAATAGTGTATTTCATACAGGCATTTTATTATAAAGTTTATTCACTGAATGAACATAGTGTGAATATGTGAGAATAGTTAATGTGTGATTAACTTCCATCAAATTTTAGAGTAGCGGAGTTCAATGATTAACTAAATTTAAGTTGTCTTAATCAAAATGAACTTTGTAATATGAGCTGTTAGTAAATGATGAAATAGGTAAACCCGTTTTAGATGCATATGATTTTTACAAGTGATGCTTAACTCATACAACATATCATTAGTTCAGGTGTATCAAAAGATATATATTGAGAGAAATGATGGAAAGAGAACACATCCCCTATTTATTTTATAACCTAGTAAATCAACAATGCAATTATACATCTAATATTCTGAATGGTGAAATAGTGTCTACAGACCCCCTTGGTTGTAATGAGGGTATTGAAAGCACAACATCTGCCAATGTTGGTGGCTTTGGAGAAAGCCATGTGATGTATGTATTATTTATGGAACAACTCAAAGCTATGAATGTTGACGTTTTAAAAGCAGTCACGTCGTTTATTTATATAACAGGGTGTATTGCAAACATTCTTTTGTTGTGCTATATTGTGAAATTTAAGCGCTATCGATCACCAACATTCGTTATTATCTTCAGTCTGGCGTGTTGTGATCTGGGGACATGTTTCGGCGGATGTTTCCTCAGTATTATGGTTTTACCAATCGTGAATGGCCCAGGATGGTTTTGTCCTCTGGCTATCTACATCACGACCGCATTCTACATCTGCAGTGTCTTTCATCTGACGTTCTTTTCAATACTCAGGTAGGAAGGAGATTAGCTAATTACTTCAATTAACCTTTCCCGTGTCAACTTAAACCTTCAACAGTCAAGCCGGTCAGAAAGAGCTCGCATAGTGGTCTTAAGGAATGTCCATTTGCAGGGTAAGAGAAGACACATTTGTGAAAGTTTTTCACTGGAATGACTGGCTTCATAACAGAGCCAATCATTCCAGTGGTAAATTTTCAAAAATAGTCTTCTCTTGCCCTGCAAATGGACACTGAGTAAGCAAATATTTAGATTTTCCTGACCCCTAACCCGTTGCTCACAATTTCTGTTAAAACTACCTCTTAAATATCTATGTTCCTAAATTGCAGTGGTAAATATACAAAATAAAAATGTCTTCTCTTGGCCAGCAAATGATCATTCACTGAATACAAATTTCAAATTTTTTGAAGAATCCTGACAAATGAAAGGGTATTAATTGTTAATTAATAAAAGTAGCATTTTGAGTGCTTTGAGGCACTGTTGACACAAGAGGGGGTAATTGTATGCCATATGACTATATTATATGAAGTTAGTCTTATCCAATATTAGAATGGCAACGTGTGCATGCGTTGTATGGTTTCTGTAACACCTTAGTTTCCAATGCCACTATATTGGCGAACTCCAAATAACTGCAAGCAAACTGAAAATATGAGAATCACTTCATGAATAAATCCGAAAACATACTTCTGACGGCATACGCTAAGCAACACGCGTTAGCTGACATCACAATCAAAATAACGTTCGTCACAAAGGTGTCAATAGTCCGTCAGGAAAGTGCCTCACTTGTAAGTATTATTTTTAATTATTCGGTCAGTTTCTCTGAATGATAGTTGTCCGTGTTTAGCATCTTTAGCATAAAATAAGTGACCAATAAGATTATTGAGATACGAACTTACATTTGAAGAAATTCAGGCATCGCTGCCTCAATATGTATGCATGCACTATATGGAATCATTAGTTATCAAAATACTACTTGATATATCAATTAAACATTTTTGATGGTCAATACTTGTCAAGATATTTTAATTTTAGAAGACCATTGTTGTACATTTACCCCCAAATTTTCTTTCACCGGCAGACCATTACAGGGTAATGGTAAAGAAAATTAAGTTTTTACTTAGCCAGTGTCTATCTGCAGGTCGATAGGAGAGGAGTTTTGAAAATTTAACACCAGAATGTCTGGCTCGGTAATCTAGACAGTCATTCTAGTGGTAAATATCTTTAAAAACCCGTCTCTAGGCCTTTCAAATAGCCATGTCTGAAGACCCCTACAAACTTGTTTTTGGGTCACTTTGGCCATTAATGGGTTAAGCTAACACTAGAGGGGTTGATAGGTAAAAAGGTAACTTTAATATCTAAATTTCTCAATTCTTTATACATATCTCATATAAGTTAAACATTTTTATTTCAGATTTTACCAACTTGTGTTCCCCCTTGCAGCTCATGGCAAGGTTACTGTGGGCTTTGTCTAAAAAATATGTGCCATTATTTGGCCAATCGCGATGGCTTCTATCATTTACTGCTACACATATTTCATACCAATAACATTCATGTATGAAGGGAACACGATTCTTGTATGCGATTTTGATCCTCAGCTGAGAGAAAGGCAGTTGATAACTGAGACAACAGTCTTGCTTCTTCCAAATATAACCATTTGTAGTTTTCATTTAATAAAGCATGTGATAGTTCGACGACACAGCAAGAAAACAATAGCCAGTTTGGATCATCAGACCGGAATCCGGCAAACGACAGATGCCAGAGCTGTGACTGTGGTTATTCTAGCTTTCTGTTTAACCTCTATGCCACACCTCTTGCACACGTACATACACAGAGTATTTCGTGTGCCTAGACCATCGTCTCACTTGATTATAGATGCAATTTCCTTAAATTTAATATATTTAAATTCATCGCTGAATCCATATATTTATGTCTTCTGTGCCAGTTCTGTTAGGAGGGATGTTTTCAATATGATTACTTGTAAGTAACAATATTGATGACTCAAATTAGTTTAGTGAGATTTCTGCTGAAATACTTAACATAGAAATACTTGTAATGGAAAATAATAATAAGTTCTCCAGTACGCTACAAGCAGCAATGGCCACTTCATCTACGTTTTGGCAGTCTAACTACTTGAGCTTCAAAAAATCTATAAGCAAGTATTACAACTATGGCTAAAAGACTTCCCTCGCACTCATTAATTAATATTATTATTATTATCCCTCATACAGCGTTCACTACAAATATGCTTGCATTAAATTTGTACAGACGTTACTGGTATTTTATTGAGTGACTATTAGAAAACTACCGTCCATCATGCACTGTGATACCATTACTACCAAAACACACTGCAATCATAGATAGTAAATCCAATGAAGAAATCCGTTCTTATCTATACTCTGCCCCTCTCTAACTAAGCTCCACCTAGACGTTGCCCGTGTTGAGATCGATCGATCACTGTACTCACTGAATCTTATTTACCAGAAAAGCATACAGTTTTAAGTTGTTGAATGCGGCCAGAGTCGAATTAGTTTCAAAATATTCAACAGAATGTTTAATAAATAGTAAAGCCATACAATTCATACAACTTGACGGACTATTAAGCATTTATGATGGACTATATCGCCTCATTCATCACGTAATTGATTATGATGGCAGCCTATATGTGATGTGGTTGATTATGACGTAATATGATAGATCGATAAACTGGATTCATAAATTGCCCAATAATTTTAGTTTTGCCAACATCTCAGCATATGTTCTCCTTTCAACGAGAAACACGATGTTTAATATTGACGTCATAGAATTCATGCCAATACCTTTTACATCTAAGTATTAATATCCTTGGCGGAATATTTAACAGAGCAAGTAAAGCCTGGTTTTTATTCATACAATAATATTAAACTTTAAGGATTTCTTAAGATCACTACAGAGATGGTCTTTAACCAACTTGACCATTAAATGGTTAAGGTGTCATAAGAGGAGTTTAATATATGTGACAATCAATCCAATAGAGTTATCGCCCCTAGCATAGCTCTCCTGTAACACTGTCTTGTAACAATGGACACAACGTAACAGTGTAACTATATACGCGAAATATGATATTTGATTCATGTTAATTAGAAGACTTTATTATTTAGATGTCAAGACTGAACGCTTGCCAACGTTTGCCCAAATTCATTTATCCAATCTAATAATACGTTTTAATAATTAGAATGAGAGCCTATTTTGATAAGCATAGCATCATTCCATCCACTGAGAAAAAATAAAATGATAGTATCGATAAACACATCATACTGCCACGCTCGTCACAGTCAAACCCGTCACGTTACTTATTTTTAAGTCACGGAAATGTGCACATTGCTTTACATCAGAGATGCCGTATGATGTGTGTTATACATAGAGCGTCCTTTGCGCAATATGGGGAAATTTGCATTTTTATGTTATTTCGGGTAAAGACTATAACATTTTGCAAGACCGTCATATATGTCAAGACCATCACATTGAATCATTCTTTTACCTTTACCGCTAACAGGGGGATATATTATTCATTATTACTTATCTGTTGAGTGAATACTGAATTCTGGGGCTATAGTAGTAGAGACACCCTACAGCATCAAATGGTCCTTCTTTGCGTTTGCCCACTGTGTCTTGTCCTCAGCCGAAATCCGTAGATTTCTCAGGCCCATTCTTGACTTGAGTGTATCGAGTCTTGCTTTCTTGAGGTCACCTCGTAGCTCGCCAAGAGAATTTATGCAATGGCATCCTCTCCTGACTTTATTATATTTGCTGGCTCGGAGTAGGGCGAAATCCAAGGCTCTCTGTGCTGGTGTGTCTTCTGGCATTCTTAGCACATAGCCAAAGATGGGCCATCTTTACTGGGCAACTTTTACAGACAGCAGTGACGTATTACACATCTTGCATAGTGCACCATTGGAAATTATGCTGTCTGGCCATGTGTGCCTAGTGATGGTACATATGTGTTTGTGGTGGCAGGCATCCAGTTTGTCTAGAGCTGCCTTTTGGAGCTGCCCAGCTGTCACAGTTATACAGCATCAAGGATACGCAAGTTACATTGTTTAAACATGGTCTTTTATCAAGGGCATCTTTGATCCACGAGACCATACCTTCCAGAAACACGGGAAAGCTATGTTCCTCATGACACAGCGTGAAAGGAGAGTGAGCTCATGATTTTACTTTTCCTCAATGGTTCGCGGCCACGAACTGGGTTGTCATTTTCTTTAGTTTCATGCTTTGTAGATAGGTATATGTGGGTGAACTCTGTTTTGGATTCATTCATAAAGAGATTCTAAACTTTTAATTTGCTTGCAGCGATTGGGAGAAGTTCGTCAAGCGAGTGCTTTTCCTCGTCTCTGACGTCCACATCGTCGACATATTCAATCTCTAGCAGCATACCTAATATTGCCACTGGGTGGTTTGGTCTTGTGGAACTTTCCCGCACAGATTTCAATGCAGCAGCAAGGTAACATGCGAAAAGCACAGGGGAGACTTGACTCGTACTCTCAGTTTGGTGTCTGCAGGCAGTAGTCTCAGTAGTCGTAGCTCATCTTCATTGCAACTGGCCTGGCATAATACATCTAGGATATGTGAACGTTTAATTGTGTCGAAGGCTCGTGACATGTCAATGCCCATTTTGTGGAAATCCCAGTGTTTGGACATGACTACCGACACATGCATGCTTATCTATATTCTTGATACTAGTTTGCATTACATACAGCGGGTATGTTAGTTTTGACAAAATCACCCCTGATAACATGTGATGATCTTGGCCAAATTGATGGGAAGGTGGGGGTGGGAAGTGGGGTGTGTGGGGTGGGGGGGGGGGGTAGCGGGGGTGAGTAGCATAGTAGGGTTCTGTGCGTTATTGTTCTTCCCAGCAGGATGTCTTTGAGAACAATGGGGTTTTCAGGAGAACAAAGGAAAAGCTTGTGGAATGGAATGTTGAGAACAATGGCGCACGTATGCACAGAATGCCACTTTTTCTAGATAACAATGGCACACAGCCGCACACGTATTTGAGATCTGCATCACTCTGGAATGTTCTATTATTTTGCATTAGTTAACCCTTAAAAGTTGTGTATTTTATGTTTAAATGTAGTGGTGGCGCTCCCCCCTCCGTGGTTATCTACCATTGTAAGGTAAAAATAATAAGAGAGTAATGTAAAGAAATAGAGTTTAAGAGGTGGTCTGATAATGGAGGTCGTAGGAGTATGAGGTTGAGGATGTATGAGGAATTATGGTAGGATATTGATGTATATTTTGAAAATAATTTGACTGTTTCGTCGCTAACGTTAATTTATTAGTAAACTATTTTGTAGAATATTTAGAGTCTAAGTAAGCAACAGTTACCAGACAGATTCGTAACAAAATATTAAAAATAATCTTGTATTAATGGTATGTAGTGTTCGGATGGAATGGTAACCCAGACTTGGTGGTAATGGATTCATAGGATTGTATCCTGGGTTAAAAAAAAAGAAGAAGTTAACCCTTTCACCGATGAATTCCCCATATCTCATTTTCATCGATACCATACAGGAAAACTGTTGAATATTTTGAAATTAATTTGACGTTGCTAACGTTAATTTATTAGTAAACTATTTTTGTTGAATATTTTGTAGACGTATTGACTTTTAACTGTCATTACGCACAAATTGTTTTTTAAATACTTAATATTTCAATAACGTCAGTCATTTTAGATGTGGTACGATGGTTAAAATGTGCTCATTATATCTCTGAGGGTTCTGTGTGTTTATAGAATTGTATGTAGAGCGTACTTATGCTAAAAAGATTATTTGTTGCGTATAATTTACCCATACATCTTGAATAGCCGTGAGATCGGTCCTTAATCGAGTTACAAACATGGCACGTGTTAATAATGAAAGAATGTTAAAACACAACCCGTCTCGTTCTAAGCACGGGATATTACAATGTCCTCGCCGAGAGTTTTGAAAAAAAATCGATAATAACGCCTGCACCCACTCACCGGCTATTGCTGTTTACCGATGCTTAAAGATACGACAATTAAGAGCAACATTTTAAGCACAGTAGCATAATCATAGATGGCCATTTACTACAAATATAAATATATCCTTTTGGCTACAGAGCAGTGATACGTTATAACAATGTTTTTAACTATATAATTCAGTCCTGCCCTAAGCGACCACCTCGTGTTACGTCATTACATGGACGCTATTAACCCTTATAACCCTCGAATTTCTTCAAGAAAATGTTCATTTTCTTCATATTCATATTTGTGGTACAAGAGAAGACTATTTTTGAAAACTTATCATCGGAATGCCTGGCACTGCAGGATATCCATTTGTCTAGTCATTGTGCCGGCAAACACCCCCACCAACTACCATCATCATCACCACCACCACCACCATTACGACCTACACCCAACACCATGCATTAACCCCACCACAACTACCCACCCACCCGCCAACCCATAGCGAATTTCTTCATATTCATACTTGCATCCTTAGAGAAGACTATCTTTGAAAATTTATCACCGGAATGACTGACTCTGACAGCTATCCATTTGTCTAGACATTGTGGTTGTAATGTGTGAGAGCGCTGTGTTTGAAAAAAATGGCATATAGGCTGGAGAGGGTATGTCAATGAGGATTTAATAAAGGTCTCGCTCGTATGTACATGTGCTAATACGCGATACTGCTAGTTATACATTGTACCCTTGTGCTTGTGCACATGTGCATGCCCCGGTGTGCGCTCTTGTGCGCATGCATGCGCCAGAAGACTATTTTTGAAAAGTTATCATCAGAATGACTGGCTCTGCTGGCTATCCATTTGTCTAGTCATTGCAACAGTAAACACCACCCACCAACCACCTACCACCTACCACCTACCACCTCCATCCCTATCATCATCACCAACACCCACCACCATCACAACGAGCATCAACACCACCACCTTCAACACCACTGCCACTAGCACCACCACCACCAGTTCCGACATCCATCACCAACCACTAGGCACCACCACCACCGCATGTTGCAGATTGCGACCTCTTGTTGTGGATTGCAGTTGCATGTTGAGGATTTGTGGGCACATGATGCGGATTGTGCGCGCATGATGCAGATTTGCGGGCGCATGTTGCGGATGGCAACAAGTATATGTACATGCCTGAACACGCATACACACCAAAATGTATACCTACATGTGCGAACGGATGCGGTTCACATGTTGTGAATTTGTGGGTGTATGTTGCGGATTGCGGGCGCATGATGCGGATTTGCGGGTGTATGTTGCGGATTGCGGGTGCATGATGCAGATTTGCAGGCATATGTTGTGGATTTGCAGGCTCATGATGCGGATTTGCGGGTGCATGTTACGGACGGCACCAAGTATACCTGAACATGCATACACCCCAAAATGCATGCGTACATGTGCAGCCGCATTTGCAGATTTGCGGGTGCGTGTTGCAGATTGCGGGTGCATGTTGCGGATTGCACGCGCATGTTGAGGAATTGCAGGCGCGTATTGCGTATTGCGGGCACATGTTGCGGATTGCGGCCGCATGATGCGGATTTGCGTCAGCAGTACATATAATCCTATAAATGGTACAAAAACAATCCCTTTTCTCATTCCAGTTTAAACATCACAACGTGGTTGGACGTGTAACTGCAGAGTAGTTAGGCAGTCTGATTTCTTTGAAGAACCTTGTAACTTGGAAACTTGCTAGATTTATCCTATAATCAATATGCCGAGACATAAAAGTTTTGAATGTGCTTCAACTTTTAATAGGCAAATGACCTGAAGTGGCATAAGATCTGATTCCATAATGATGAACATAGCGAAAATCTGGACAGTGAAGATGAAGAAATGACAGAGATGAATAGTGACGATGATGAGCCAGCGGAGTTGGAGAGTGAAGCCGGTGATGGCTCAGCGGCGACTGAGAGTGAAGATGAAGTTGAAGATGAAAAAGAAGCCATAGGCAATGAGGAACTATTTACCATATTCCAAAATATTAAGCAGGTCTTAGACACTGAACAATCAGGTTTAGATGAGGATGGTGAAGTGGACACAGACCCAAATGGTGTAGGCAATGTGCCTATTTCCGTATATGCTGATGCTTTAGTTACAAAGTGTGTAGACATAATGTTCCAGTGGAGAAGATTACAGAATTCTACACTCATTAAAATAATTTGTCAGGAAATTAAAGATTTTATTGACGAGGGGTACGCATATGATGAAGCAGTCTTCTCAGCTTTTCGAAAAAGAGAGTTTCTGATCAAGAAGTACATAAGGAACCATCTAGACCATGACAATAATGATGATGATTCTGTCGGTGATAGGTCTGATCCATAAGGAATAAGTCATTGATAAATGGATCTCCAGAACATTGACTATTTGTTTATGCTACAGTAACTATATGTTTTATCATATGTAATATTTTCTTCAATGTAAAAATATGGATACAAATAAAACATTGGTTCTTTATGCGCGTGTTGATTGATGATTGTAGCTTCCCAGCCGGGCTCCCCCCCCCCACATCCCTCGATATACAAATTGGAGTGCTGTTGATCTTGGTGGTGATGGTGGTGGGGTTGGCGGTTGGTGGAAATAGGTGTTGTGGTAGATGATGGTGGTGAGGTTAATACTTGGTGGTGGTTGTTGGTGCTTAGTGGGTAGTGCTGCTGACGGTTATAGAGGGATGGTGATGGTGGTGATGGTGGTGGTGATGGTGATGATGGTCGGTATTGGTAGTAGGTGGTTGCGGCCACAATGTCTAGACAATGGTTAGCCAACTATATTATTTTTGTTGTCGGGGGTCTCATTGACTAGATACTCATAATACATTCATACTGTGTGTATCCGGACATGGTAATTTTTCCTAGTTTTATTACCTTTAACTGGCTGACTGGCGAGGTGTTTCAGACATTCCAGGGATCTACTTCCTAGCAAAATATTTTGGAAACGATTTGAGCAAACGTTGATGCAGACAGTCAAATTATTTTCAAAATATTCACTAAATATGGAAACGATTTGATAGAAAGTTGTTGCTAACACCGCAGTCAAATTATCTTCAAAATATTCGTACAAGGCACATTGCCGGCCTTGTAAACAAGTATGCTAGTATACCTCATCCCTCGTACCATGCAGCACCACGCTAGCATACCTCATCCCTCCTCCTCCTCACTCGTTCGACATCAATTATGTGACCACCTCTACACTCATTCCAGGGATGTTATTTTCTGATTTTTCAAACCTAAATTGTGGCGCATTGATAGTTTAAGCGAATAGTTTTGATACTAATTTGACATAGGAAGCTACAATTCGCACTAGCGCCTTCGTGCACACAAACCCTTAAAAAGTGCTGTTCAATGCGACAATTTGACATAGGAAGCCACAATTCGGCTTAGTTTCAAAATACTATTTTTACTACAACCACGAGGGACTGCATCGACCACCTAATTAATACGTTAAACGTTACAAGGTTGCTCGTCATTATTCGTCGACGATGGTGGACATTGTTCCAACCATTTTTATAACAATTTAAAAAATTTAATAGTTAAATGACTGTCGCTTTAAAGACCACTCCTTAAATACGAGATGCATGATTATTATCTATATAATATTATGCATACAACATCGCTTGGCTTAGCTATATATTACCCGCATAGAGATATACTTTGCTCTCTTTAAAAAAATTAAATGACTGGTAGGAAGCCACTTAGTTTCATGTTTGAGGGTTTTAGATGAAGGTTAATGTGTCTGCATACAAATTGAAGGATTAAAAGCAAATCATAGATGCTTTATACACAATAACGAGGTGGTCAGACAAAACATATTTCCCTGGATACTTTTTTAACACGCACAGATTTGTATGCGCATAAACCATTCAACAAACTGATCCATCGCATCTAGCCCGTGAACATATCCAAGATTTTCGCCTATGTGTCATTATATGGAGGCCAGTACGTGACAGTTTTTGATAGGATGATATTCATCTCACGCGATATTCCTTACATTTTTTTTTGTAGTAGAGCAATGTAGTATAAATGTAAATGTTAATGTACATGTGGATGAAATTTGCGGTCACGTGTTGCAGTTGGCAACAAGTATATGCACATGCCTGAACATGCATACATGCCAAAATGCATGCATACATGTGCGGCCGCAATTGACTGGGAGTTTGTTCATATTTAAAAAAAAATTAATAATTAAATGATTGACGCTTTAAAGACATAAATATGGTAGATAAAACTATCTATATAATATTATACAACGTAGATCTCTATAACCCGTGTAACGCAATGCTCTGATTTTTTTGAAATTAAAACGACTGGGAGTTTGTTCATATTTTAAAAAAAATTAATAATTAAATGATTGACGCTTTAAAGACATAAATATGGTAGATAAAACTATCTATATAATATTATACAACAGCGATCGTCAACGATGACCATTTCCATAACAATTTTTTTAATGATTTAAACCAACGAGGTTAATGGTGACTAAACCAAACCTCGGTGAATATGCTAGCATACATCAGCCATCCTCCTCATCCCTCGCGACACCTCTACGAGCGACCACCTGCATTTTCTTAAAGGACCACCAGGCGAATAAAGGCGTGCTCATGCGTGGAGAACAATGCCGAGCAGAGGGTGGCTGAGATAGCATTCCTCCCTCCTCCTTCGACCTCCGTTATCAGACCACCTCTCTCTTACCTAACATCGCCTAATAAGAAATTAAAATTAACACAGTCAAAACATTTTCATGGATGGACAATCTGGACAGAATGTATTGCTGAGACAAGGGGTACCACAAGGCGGAGTTTTATCACCAACTCTGTTCATACTCTTCATTAATGACATTGTAGCAGAGCTGCCCAATGGGATCCAAGCAGCCCTCTCTGCAGATGACCTCGTACTCTGGTGCACCGAGGAGTACACAACGACTGCCACATACAGAATGCAGCTCACCTTGGATAGAATTACAGCTTGGGCCAATCGCTGGTGTATTACCATCAACAAAGAAAAATCATCAGCCATGCTATTCTCACTGTCCACCAAAACCAAGGTTGGTTATCTGACACTTGGCGGTACTCCACTCGAGTACGAGGACCAGCAGACATACCTGGGAGTCACCTATGAGAGAAGATTAACATGGAAGGAGCACATCCAGAATGCAGAGGCAAAGGCCAAAAGAAAGCTAAACATCATGAGGAAGCTGGCATGGATCCAGCTCATGGATGACAGCAGCTAAATCTCATCAACAGAACCTCGACAGAGTACAAAACCAGGCACTGCGCATCATCACTGGTGGAACGAGATCAACACCAATAGGAAAAATGGAGCGGACAGCAGGCATCCCCCCACTTAGTAAAGGAAGGGAATGCAAAGCACTGATCCAAGCTGCAAAGTTCAAATCATTCAAGAACCACCCGATGAAGATCAGGCAAGCACAGCTGTCATCAGGAAGACTTAAAAGATCAAGCTTTGTGAAAGAGACAAAAGCACTCCAAAGGAAACACCAAGAAATGTGCCAGCACAAATAGAAGACCCAAACCACACCCTTGATCCTCCACCCTGGGAAAACAAACTAGAGAACATAGCTATTCGCACCACAGTACCTCATCTCACAACCAAAGATGAACACAGTGATGTGCGCAAGAAGGCCCTGACCCTAGCCATGTTGGAAGAAATGTACCCTCAGGAGACATGGATAAGGATCTACACAGATGGATCAGCCAAAGATGCAATTAGGAGCGGAAGTGTCGGATTGCACATACAGTATCCAAACGGACAACATGAGTCAGCTGCAATACCGACAGGCAAACACTGCACAAACTACAGAGCTGAAGTCGAAGCACTGGTCCATGCAGGTAATACCATCAGCAGAACAGCAGACCCTATTGCACAGATTGTCTTTTTATCTGATGCTCACTCTGTCCTTGAGGCTATCACCAAAGGTAAGCTGCCACAACTTGAAAAACACTACAAACCATCAAATGCTTTCGGATAGCATTGCAGTGGATCCCCTCACACTGTGGAGTCCAAGGAAATGAGGAAGCGGACAAGATGGCAAAGGTGGGTGCAGAAGAGAATCAGACAGAAAACATTGTTACACATACAGAGATGAAGACTATCATCAAGTCACTTTATAGAACACCTCAATCAGAAGATGCCTACCATCATCTCTCGAGGCCAGAGCAAGTGACCATTTTTTGTCTCAGAACTGGATATAACAGACTAAACCAACACATGTACAGGCGGTTCCACCTTACAACATCGCCCGCTTGTCCTTGTGGAGAAGCAGAACAGACAACAGAGCACATACTTCAATGTTGCAGTACGTATCAGCTGCTGAGAGAAGAGATCTGGCCTTTGTTAACCTCTTTTCTTGAAGAGCTGTATTGGCCTGTGGAAGAACTGCAGAAAACCACAGATTTCATCTTGAGAACGGCTCTCCAAGTGTGATACCAGCGATCGCAAAGAAGAAGAAGAAATCGTTTTCAAAATATTCCGTGAGTGTATGCGCAGTACGTGCGTGTGTTGGTGCATCAGGTACGCGCGTGTGTGTGGGTACGTATGCGAAAAAACTGGGACACCCTTGTGGATGATGGATCAGTAACATATTTCCATCGATACAGACGCATTCAACCACATATTCCACTTAGAGTTACGCCTTTCATTGTGGTACATACCAATGACATTATTAGTTCGCGAGGAAACAGGCATAGACAAAATCTAACAACACATGACCTTAAAGCAAATGAAGTGGACATGTTTAATGGTAATATGAGTAATGCGCGAACACACCATAAATATGCATAAAGCACTCACGCACCAAAACGTGATATTCTAATAATTGCCCAAGGGAATTAGTACATATTTCCACTCGGCTAAGAACTCGGAAATGATACGATATTGTATCCAGAGCACAAAGCTGTATGCATTCGCAACTACAAAGTGAAATCTCATAGTGAGTAACATAGGTGATAATTCAAAAGTAATTTTGAATATTTCTAAAAAACACATAGTACGAGACTTGAGGTACTAACACGTTCTTTCATTATTAACACATGGTATGTTTGTATCTCGATTCAAGATTGATCTCACGGCTATTCAAGACGTATGGATAAATCATACACAACAAATAATCTTTTTAGCATAAGTACGCTCGACATACAATTCTATAAACACGCGGAACCCTCAGAGATATAATGACCACACTTTAACCATCGTACGACATCTAAAACGACTGACGTCATTGAAATATTAAGTATTTAAAAAACAATGTGTGCGTAATGACGGTTAAAAGTCAATACGTCTTCAAAATATTCAACAAAAATAGTTTACTAGTAAATTAACGTTAGCAACGTCAAATTAATTTCAAAATATTCAACAGTTTTCCTGTATAGTATCGATGAAAATGAGATATGGGGAATTCATCGGTGAAAGGGTTAACTTCTTTCTTTTTTTTAACCCAGGATACAATCCTATGAATCCATCACCGCCAAGTCTTGGTTACCATTCCATCCGAACACTACATACCATTAATACAAGATTATTTTTAATATTTTGTTACTAATCTGTCTGGTAGCTGTTGATTACTAAGACAGTAACAGCTTACAGGCAAATTAGTCTCTAAATATTCTACAAAATAGTTTACTAATAAATTAACGTTAGCGACGAAACAGTCAAAGGCGACAACGGCGCAGTAATGATGGAATCAAGTTCTAGCTATGCCCCGCCCATCTAAGCTCCACCCACACCTCGCTCATGTTGGGATCGGTCGATCGCTGAACTAGCTGACTATCAATTTCCAGAAAACTATACAGGTAAGATGTTTAATATTTTAAAACGAATTTGACTGGGTGATGTTGCTTATTACACATTCATAACTACGTAGTATCGGCCTATATATTATCCAATTTATATCAACAACATAATGTATCCGGTTGTGTTTACATATTCGTTGTGATAATCGCTAGGAAACATTTAAATGGAGTTTAACGGGCATGTGACGTTATCTCATTATCTGATAATGAAAATATTTCTTACACGTTATCTGACCAATGAAAATCTTTCATTGAACATTGTGCTCATATCTAGAAATATTAAACAGGCTGAAAGCTGTGTTTATATGATAAAAATGATCTATAGTTGTGTATTGAATATTATACAATGGAAGACTATAGCGCGCATAAGATACATCAATATTACGATGTGCTGTCATATATAATATTATGATATTTGATTCCAAAATTTGCATAAACCAGACAGCGGACGCTTACAGCGCTACTAAGAGAATCGGCACGGTCACGATCCACCTGCTCTGCTAAGTGGAGTGTGTTTAATAGTCAAAGAGAAATGCCAAATACATCACAATATTTAGAATATCCTGATGGAGAGGTAAGCATATTGGGATGTGTTGCATTATGTGCCCACAATGGACGAACCCCGTTTTAGCT
The DNA here is from genome assembly GCA_034401795.1 of Chaetoderma sp. LZ-2023a. NCBI lineage: Eukaryota > Metazoa > Mollusca > Caudofoveata > Chaetodermatida > Chaetodermatidae > Chaetoderma > Chaetoderma sp. LZ-2023a. The sequence goes on along the minus strand of CM067368.1, from coordinate 66,154,251 downwards.
ATACCACGCCGTTATCTAAGCTCAACCCACTGGGATCGATCGATCCCTGAACTGTATGATTATGAATTTCAAGAAAACTATACATGCACGCTGTTGAATATATCGAAACTAATTTGACTGGATGCTGTTGTTGCATATAGCAGCAACAGCGCCCCTCGACCTCCACCCCCCCCCCCCACCCCCCACCACCCCCCCTCAGATTGGCTTCAAAATATTCAACAGTATATTTATTAAATAGTAAAGACATAACAATTCGTAGAACAACGCTTAGTCCGTCATCAATTAAGTGTTCAGAACAGAACTTATACAGAACTAATAAAATATACAGAACCTATCTTCGCCATTCATGACGTCATTGATTATCACGTCATCATACACGTCACGTGGTTTATTATGACGTCATGTATTTGATGGATAAACTGGAAAGGTCCATTGTTTATTGTCAGGTTAGTGTCCGAATATACAATAACACACATACCTCGGGTGCTGGTACTTTTCCAATGACCTCTTTTCTCTCCATGGTTAGAATAGAAAGACCTCCTCATTGATTAATAATACATCTTCTTGGTAGGTATGTGTTAATTATCGGCTTTCCTCCGAATCTAGGTCAACATCTGCCAACCAAATCCGAGGTGTCCCCTACCGTTCGTCTTGAGGATAGCAATTCTGCAGATCGACCTCGAGCAGCTGTCGGATTAGGATAAGCAAATTTTACATAAACACAACACAAAAAGTAAGTCCCCCCCCTAAATATAGCCTATTTTTTCTAGGAAATAGATACGCGATCGCGATGAAACTTCTCACAGATAATCTGCCACATGATAGCAATGATGTGCGAAAACAATTATTCAACAACTGTCAAAATGTGTGAATGACAGGGAGCCAATTGTAAATTTGACTCATTTCAAAATTCACAAGGTTGTATTACCAAACAATGATAACAATAGCAATAAGAATTCATTAAAATCGCACAGAAATTTCATTGAATAACAAAAAAAATTCATAACCGATAGCACATAAGTTAATATCACACGTAAATCTACAGAAAAGAGCGACGTCGAAATTAACAATCACAGGTAAAAGATTTCATTGTGAAGCAAATCATAACACATTAGCGTGGTCGCTCTATCGCTGACTTCAATAACGCGTATAACCGCCATGTCATTGAATACTTTGTAGGCATCGATCTCTCATGGTGTTCATAAGACGCCTGATCCTTTCTTGCGGAATGTTCTCCCACTCTTCTTGTAACAAGCGTGGCAAATCTGCAACAACGGTGTCATCCCCGATTCTGCGGTTCACAGCCCTCTTCAATTGATCCCATACATGTTCAATCGGGTTGAGGTCTGGAGAATTTGCCGGCCACACCATCCGATGAATACCATGATTGTTCAAGAATTCGGTAACCACTCTCTCTCTATGCGGTCGGGCATTGTCATCCATGAAGATGAAGCCAGCAATTGGTAGCAGATTCGGTTCCAATACGTCCGTGATATAATGATCGGCAGTCAGATTTCCATTAATGTGAACGAGGGGCGTCTTCACTCGTGTACTCACACCGACCCATACCATTACACTGCCGCCTCCAAATGCTGTGACTGGTTGAACGGAACATTCTGCATGTTGCTCGCCACATCGACGCCAAACACGTTTCCTACCATCTGTGTGACAGAGACATACCCGGGTCTCATCTGAAAACAAAACGTTAACCCACTGATTCCGCCTCCATTGTACGTGTTCCATGGCCCATGCCAACCGCGCTCTCCTATGGCGGACTAAGAGAACTGCCTTTTTCACAAGATGGCGGGCACGTAGTCCAGTGGCATGAGCACGATTCCTCACAGTCTGGACACTGATCCTCCTGGCACCGGCCGCAGCAGCTGCATGCAGTTGATCGCGGATCTGTATTGCTGAAATGAATAACAATCAGTTAATTACCAATATTAGGATAAACAAATGGTACATAAACGGCTTGTTTGATCCAGTGCAAACTTTGCAGAATCTCACCTGAGATTGTTCTGTTCCGTAAAGCCAAATGTCGAATGAATCGATCCTGTCGAGGCGTTGTGAATTTTGGTCTACCTGATCTTGGGAGATCCCTCACTTCAGCAGTCTGCTGAAATCTACATGTATGTCTCAACTTTCTTATAGCCTTTGGAGTCACGCCTACTCTGCGGGCTACCTGCTTTACAGGGGCATTGCTTTCCAAAAGCCCAATTGCTATCGCCCTATTCTGTATTGATAAGCGAGGCATTTTAACATACAGCACATTGGAAGTAACATTAATTTTACACAAGCGTACTGGAGGAATGCGCCAATATTTTTGTCACCAAGACTTGCGATTTTCTCAGTTGGTTAGTTTCGCATTGTTACCTTGAAATTGAAATGTTTGGAATGCAAGGCTCAAGGTTTATAAGTCGATTCTAACACGCGGAAAGCATGTGCAGAGCTTAGCTAGAGATAGTCATGGCATGGCTAAAAGCGGATTCAACCATTGGTATGCATTGGGTAGTACTTCATCTTTGTGTATTATTAGTTGCGCTGTTTGACACGCGTTTCTAGTAATAATTAACTGATTTTTATTATGTATCAATAAAATTTACTAATATAGTATATGTCAAAAATATATTTAGTTAGTGTGATTTCGTGTGGCACTAGCGTTCATAACATCAATATTTTAGTACACGTTTGTGAGTTGATGAAATGTCAATTTGCCTGCCTGCCTGCCTGCCTGCCTGCCTGCCTGCCTGCCTGCCTGCCTGCCTGCCTGCCTGCCTGCCTGCCTGCCTGCCTGCCTGCCTGCTTGCCTGCCTGCCTGCCTGCCCGCCTGCCCGCCTGCCCGCCCGCCCGCCCGCCCGCCCGCCCGCCCGCCCGTACGTCCGCCCGCCTGTCCGTCCGTCCGCCCGTCTTTACATTGAAAAAAACCGCATTGGCACAGGAATTTAATTTAAAATTTCTTTACCTAAATTTGTCCTATCGAGACCAAGTTTAGATTTACTTAGAGTGGTCTCCCTTGAGATTAGTTGGGGTAAAATGAATTAATCAGTAGGTCGCTTTAACAGCTAAAGGCTGGGATTGATCCTACATTATAGAGAAATCACACACACGAATGCACACACATACACACGCACGTACGTACGCACGCACGTACGAGCACGCGCGCGCACGCATACATCTGAACGAATGCACGAATGCACGGATATGATTTCATGTTGCCCCACCATTGATTTTGGTTGGGATTAGATTTCTTTAAGAATAGGTAGGGAGGGATGAAACCTTGTCATTGTTAACAGGAACCATGAGGTCTAACTTTGATCTTACTAGCAATTCTTTCAGGTTTGGATTTCTATTGTAAGCTATTACTGGTCGTGCTTTGATCGGTTCCTTTAATTTAGATTGCAACTGTGAATATTCGTCTTTCATGGTTTTCGCTAATTCAACATTACGTCTATTGTATATGAGTTGAAATGGGATAATTCTGTTCTTTTGTGATATTCCTGAATCTACATTTATTCCAAATGGTGCTTTTGTTTGGAGTGTTCTAATCCAATGGCCTTCTCGTATTTTGCGAAATGAACTCGTTTCTTCTTCACTATCGAAGGTCGGAATTCGTTCTATTGGCATGATTTCAAAATGATGTTCAACTGAATGATTAGGAAGTTGGAAATGTTGAGCAATTGGCGTATCTGCTGAGGTGTTAATATCAGAAACGTAGCGTCTAGCACGCACTCTAAATGCATTTTTTGTTTCACCAACATACTGTTTCTGGCAAAGAGCACAATTGATCAAATAGACTACACTCTCAGAATCACAATGCATATTAGTTCGAATATGATATTCATTTTTAGTTTGAAAACTCAGGAATGTGTGTTGGTTTACAATATAGTTGTTTACTTTGCATTTATTTTTGTCGCATTTAGAAACTGATCCATCGCACATGATTGGTTTATTGTGTTTAATTTGGACAGGCTCAAACTCGGGTCCGCTGTTGCTGCTGCTGCTACTACTACTGCTGCTACTACTACTACTACTACTACTACTACTACTACTACTACTACTACTACTACTACTACTACTACTACTACTACTACTACAGAATCATAGAATTATGAATATTACACACACGTTACACACAAGACAAGTATTACTGTACTGCAAATACTCTACCACCACATTCGTTATGTACATTTATATAAAGTGAACTTGAACATGTATGATTTAATAAATATTCTGTTTAATATTTTGGGGCTAATATGGCTGGAGGCAGATGCTGCCTTAGGTAGCTACAGCGTCCGGTCAAATTAGTTTCCCAAAATATTTTTAACAGCTTACCTGTTACCTTGAAGAGACTCGCAACTAATATAAGTCTGCCTGTCTACCTCCCTACATGTTTGCCTGCCTGCCTGCCTTACTGTATGCCTGCCTGCCGCCCGCCTGCGTGTCTCAGCGAGTGCGTGCATGCGTGCGTGTAAGTGCAATTATTGTACACATGTCTATTTGTACATACCTGGCGTGTATATAATTATAAATTATTGTACATAGTGTATATATGTTTTGAGGGCCTCGGGAACATCAGGCCACTGACGATGTACCCTCTTCAAATAAAGATTATTATTATTATTATTATTATTATTATTATTATTATGAGGTTTTAGATTTTCAAGCTCATTGATGGTGTCTGCTTTAATTTTTCGAAGAAAACGGGCTGAATAGCCTCGTGCTTTCAAAGCATCAAACAGAGTAGAACATGCACTATTCAGATTTTGCCTGTTGCTAGAGTTTCGAAAAGATCTTATGATTTGCGATTTGATCAGACCTTTAAAGGTGTGTGGAGGATGAAATGGTTTTTTATGAAGCAACTGATGGGAGTCTGTTGGCTTAAAGAATACTTTATATTCTAATTTTTCAGAGGAATCAAATTGAGGACCCTTATAGATCGTGACATCTAAAAAGCCAACTGATGTTCCACTAATAGTAGCTTTTAGCTTGATGTTTGAATCTTGCTTATTTAAAATGCGAAAAAATTCCCAAAAGTCTTCTTCTGAATGTTGCCAAATTATGAAGATGTCATCTAGATATCCGAGGTAAAGAAGAAGCTTTTTGGTTGATTTGCTCAGTGCCTCCTCTTCCCACTCCGCAACATAAATCGTGGCAAAATTTGGGCGAATCGTTTACCCATTGCGCATCCACAGATTTGAAGGTAATTTTCACCATTAAATTGGAAATCATTTCCTTTAAGACTTAGCTCTAATAATTTTAGAATTTCCGTATCTGGTCGATCTGGATCAGGAAATTTGACAAAAGAATTCTTAATAGCATTGACTCCAGCATCAATATCTATATTGGTATACATAGCATCTATGTCTAATGTGACTAAATATGCATCTTTCGGAACTGACAATTTAGATAACTTTGAAAGAAAGTGTTCTGTGTTCTTGAGAAAGCTCTTGTGTCTATTAGCAATGGGCTTTAAATAGTAATCAATATATTCTGAAATGCCATAAGACTCACTGCCACAGTCTGAAATGATGGGTCGTCCAGGTGGTGTCAATGGATCTAACCAGGTGCTGATAGGTTTATGGATTTTAGGCAAGATATAAAATGTCCGATTTTGTGGATTATTCTCACCTAGCAGATACTTTAGCTGTTTCTTATCGATGTACTTATCTGTATGCAATGAATTAAGTATTTCAATGAAATTTTGTCGGTTCTGAGGCCAAATTAAATTATCAAGTTTTCTGTAATGCCTGGTGTTAGTTAACTGCCTTTCGGCCGCGCGGATGTAGTTTTCTCTAGACATAATCACAGTTGCTAAACCTTTATCGGCTGGTTTTATAATAATATTCTGATTTCTACGTAATTTGTTGATGGCCTGTCGCTCGAGAAATGAAAGGTTTTGCTTATTGTTTGTAACTGGCAGTGATCTGGCTATACCAGCAACCGTCTTTATGGTTGCTTTAATATTGTCATCAACTAGCCTATCTGGAGGGTCCCAACCAGATTTTCCAGTGAATGGTTTTGACTCTCCATTTAAATTTCGAAAATGATGGGCTATTTTTACTGAATGACTAAAATTAGCTACTTCAATAAGACCTGTGTCTAATAGCTAATCTAGTCCTGTTTTTGGTTTTGGAGTTGGTACAAAAGTAAGACCACGATCGAGAATTGATTTTTCAGATGGTGAGAGATAGTCAGCTGCTAAATTGACATGGTTTGTTCCTAATCCTATGTTAGGGGAGCTATTGCCTTGACCCACATTTAGTTTAAACTAAGTACCGTCAACCAATGGTTATAAATACAATTAGCTGTTTCTTTCGTCCAATGGATTCTATCCTTCTCAACATGAAAATTGGCATCAGAAATTTTGGGAATGACCTTATCAACGTGGCAGTTTGACCTTGCTGATTCGTTGATACGCTTGAGACAGTACCTTTGCCTGTCTGACAAGCTATCAGAGAAGTTAATCTCAGCAAAGTGCAACTCCGCATTAGGGAAGGTGTTTTTAAATTCACGAGCCATGAACCGCAAATGACTTGAGGCTTTGGTTGGATGCTTATTTTTGGAGTTGATGCCAATATTCAGGATGATCTTCTCGGGGCTAGGGCCATCCTGGTGTCGCATAGCCATTGTTCTGAAATGTGATAATGCGACACAAGGATAGCACTCAACCTGGATGTCAGGATGAACGTTTAAATCAATTCGGGCTAGATTAGAGGACCCTATCATCAGAATCTTTTTGGTGATTCTGGGGATCCTCTACAGGCCCTTGCTATGCGATAGCTATCCGTCCGTCCGTCCCTCCGTCCGTCCGTCCGTCCGTCCGTCCGTCCGTCCGTCTGTCCGTCCGTCCGTCTGTCTGTCTGTCTGTCTGTCTGTCTGTCTGTCAACAATTGTGTCATGTGTTGATGATCTAATACCAAATTTGGTAAGTTTGTTCCCTTTGAATATTTGTTTTCTGGCAATGAGCTGGATACACCTTTGATTGTCAGATCTATGGCCATTGCTAAATTTCAAAATATTAAAAGTATCATTTTTTGTTCTTGCTCAAAGTAATAATCCTGAACTGGATAGCAAACATGATATTGAATATATGAACCAGATTGTGTTGTAGCATAGTAATATTTACTTACTACAGACTGGACCTTTCCAGTTTATCCATCCATCATCTGATTTCATATTACGTCATAATCAACTACGTGACATGTATGATGACATCATAATTAATGGCGTCATGAATGGCATAGATAAGTACGTCACGAACGATTAATTGAAGACGGACTAAGCGTTTACTATTTAATAAACATTCCGTTGAATATCTTGAAACTAATTTAGCAGGGAGCTGTTGCTGCCATAGCACGTGCGAAGCGTAGGTGGAGCTTACCTGGAGATGGGCGGGGGATAGCTAAAACTGGAAAGGTCCATTACGTTATTTTTTATTCTAAGAGGTCACTGACCTTTAGCAAGACGGAAAACTAAGAGACCTGTCCTTATGTAAGTTAGGCATATGTTCCGAACATGGATATTCTTTTCTGCCTTAGTTGAAGCATGTTTCAGCTATGGCAGCCTATGGCAGCAACAGCATCCAGTCTAATTAGTTTCAGAATCTTCAACAGCTTACCTGTATAGTTTTCTGGAAATTAATAGTCAAGCAGTTCATGGACCGATCGATCAATCCCATCACGGCTGTTACATGTTCCTTCCAAATTGGTTTCACAATATGTCAAACCCTGCCTATATAATCATCTTGTTATTTGTATTCTAGGTATTCACGGCTAAAAGGGTTGACGAGGGACCGATTTCTAGCTATGCCACGCCTATTTCAGGTTAAGCTCCGCCCAAAAGTTAATTAAATTGTAAATCTGTCAAATACATACAATTCAATTCAATTCAAATTTCGTTATTTAGCATTTATATTTGGCTTTATATCTTTACAATAGGTAAACCATCTATGAAACGGTGGATACCTTACACATAAAACAAACGTAGAACGATCCATTACAGTACAAGTTTACAACACAACATGACATTACACATAGTTTCATCACATATAGTGCAGTTACCAACTCTGCATATGAGCCAGATACCGCTCACTGGGCTGATGCCGAGCAGATGCCGTGCCGATATTATCAGTATCGGCCCGGTATCCCCGGTATCGGCCCAGCATCGACCCAGTAAGCTGCGTCATAGGGAATTCGTCGAACAAAGTACTTGGCGAACATTTGGAGCTTTATGACGGAGATACATACGTCAATATGATTGTGACGTCAGCCTACATGTGGTGCAATTGAATATGATGTTATATACTTGAGTGGCAGACCAGATCCCTCCCTGCGGACACTTGCCACATGTGAGGTAAAGGCTAATGCTGCATAGAGTTTAATGTGCAAATATAAACAATCAGTTTTATAACAAATTATGAATGTATACAAAACGTTTGAACGCCATGTGTGTAATAGAGAAACAAGATATTTAACAACGCACACATTTATTTCACTCTATAATGAATATGCGGTGTTCATAATCACGTTTCACTTAATACAGAAAAGAAATCCATCGCCCAGTCAAATTAGTTTCGTAATATTCATAACAAAACATACAATTCGTACAACAACACTTCCGTCATCAATTAAGCATTCGTGACGAACCTATCTACGTAATTTATGATGTCATCGATTATGACGTCATCCTACACGCCGCGTAGTTGATTATGACGTCATGCGATGGATGGATCAACTGGAACGATCCGTTGCGATGTCGAATTCGGCCATTCTTCTACTCAGAAAATTGTAAATAGACTATTTCTAAGCTCAGATTGATTGAGGTTGTGAGGTCAAGTTCGACTGACTAACCATAGTTTACAGGTTTACTGAACATGCACAGTTGCTGGATTGTTAACTATAGTTCGTTGCTATCCGATTCCCCATTGAATTACATTTGCAGAACATTTAGAGCCGGGTACCAATCTCCATTAACCCTTTCTGGCGTCGGTGTTGATGGCCTTCGAAAATTGGTTATTTTTGTCCGCTATGACGTCAAAATGCGTTCATATGAAACAAAGTGGGAAGAAATAATGTCTCTGGGACATTGACATACGATGGGGAAGTATAATTTCACCAAATCCATGGTATTTAATGAAATATTTACACTTTTATATGCATTTATTCGTGTCAAGCGAGGGGTGTTCGCCATTTGCTTTTAGGACAATTTCGTACTAACTATTTGTGACCGAGCTCGGTTGCTTGGCCGACTATAGTTGACTAGCTATTTAACTATTTCAAGTTCGACTGGGATCTAGTTATCGATAGCTACCTATGGTTAGCCAGTCGATCTTCACGCTAGCTACACTATGGTACGATTGAATGATTTCATGGAGTAATCATGCGTGGTCCGTCAGGGGGATACTTGATTGAGAAGTGAAATTTTATAAGCATTTGATTCGTTATAGAGTATTTGTATTCATGTTTTAAAATCCAATTTGAGTTTGTGGCTGACATTTCATATTTGGTATCAATGATGTTTTACAATTAGCGTTTTGCTAAAACCGTCGTATGTTATAGAATAACTGTATCTCAAAATATCCCATACAGTTTATCGTGCTCATATCAATTATATGTTAAGATATATCAGTTAAACACTGAATAAGCTATGTTCTAGTCAGGCTGATACATGTTTTAACCATCTGACCGGTCTCCTGTTCTATCTGTTACAGACTCAATGCCAATCTCTAGCTATGCTCTACCTATTTCTCGCCAGTATTGGGATTGATCGATCCTTGCACTCACTGACTATCAATTTCCAGAAAGCTATACAGGTAGGTTGTTGAATATTTTGAAACTAATTTACTGGATGCTATGGCTACAGCATATTTTTAAATAGTAAAGACAGACAATTCTTACAACAACGCTTTAGTCCGTCATCAATTATGCGTTCGTGATGAACTTATCCATATCATTCAAGACGTAATTGATTATGACGGCATTCTACACGCCACGTATTCGATTATGACGTCATATGATTGATGGATAAACTGGAAAGTTCAATTAGTCCTTTGATAGTCAAGATCTTAAATGAATCCAACAATTTCCTCTCACTGAATGTCCACCTCTAGGAAGAGAACAATATCTTTGTGAATTTACCACTAGAATTTACAAAGATAGCTTTTGTTTCTGTTGTATAGCAAACGAATACGTCTTGTGACCAGAGCGTCTTTGGCCTGATTGTCCATTAAGCAAATCTACATTTTACATAGTCAGTGTACATTTGTACCCCTCAGGACATAATGATTCAAGTGGTAGAATTAAAAAGCGACCCTCTTTGCTTCCAAATGCACATTCCTAAAGATAAATAAAGAGTCGGCTTGCCTTTTATATGGCTAAGTCAACACAAGCGATGATAACCATGCAAGACTCGTAGATGATACTATGCCCTGTAGGTCAATCAACTGTTATTAGAAATCCAAGTTCTGCATATGATTCTGCGAATTTAGGTCTGATATTTCATTGCCTATCTGAGCTCACTGGTAGCAAGATGTCTGCCAATCTTAAGACTAGGCACATCTGCGTTGGCCACTGCATGCTATCCAGTGAACGTGCCATGATGAACAATGGAGAAATTCAGTTTATCCATCAATTATATGACGTTATAATCAACTAAGCACTGTATATGATGACGTCGATCAATTACGTCATGAATGACGTAAAATTAAGTTCATCGCGAACACATAATTGATGACAGACTAAAGCGTTGCTGTACGAATTGTATTGTTTTTACTATTTAATAAACATGGTGTTAAATATTGAGAGACCAATTTGACTGTGCCCTGTTGCTGCCATGGGCAGTAACAGCACCAGTCCAATTAACGAAATATTCAACAGCTTATATTTATTACTTTCTTGAAATTGATAGTGATGGAGTTCAGGAATTGATTGATACCAACACGGGTGATGTGTGGGTGGAGCTTAGCTAGAGATGGGCGGGGCATAGCTAAAGCTGGATTCCTCTATTATTCATCATTTCCATGTTCAGAAAAACATTTTCTTTGTATGTGACTGCTACATATGCGTGCCCTTTGTCAAAATCAAGCTCCAGTCACCATTGTTCTCATGAAGCCACCCACCCACCCTCATATGCTCTGAGGTCCCGTTGGACTCGATATTTCCTCTAAAATAAAAAATTGTCTGAGTTGAATGTTTTCTAATTGTTTGCAATCACTGACACTACCTACGTCAGAATTCAAGCCACACATTTTCGATCACCAATTTCTATTTCTTTTCTTCCGAATATTCTCAAGAAGACATTTTCTGGTAAGTCTTGTGTGTTGCTCAGGGGTTCAGTGAGGAAAATGTAATCACCAAATGTAAACGTATACATCCCTAATAGTACTTGATTTGTGAGTTCTCGATTTCCCTGCGTTTCTTCAGTGCTCAAATCCAAAGCAGGAATGGGATATATTGTGAAGCATTTCCACAGATGCAACATTAAAGAAGCGGCTTGAAAATAAGGACGTGGTACACAATCTCATGAGTACATGCAGATATTATTCAAATGAAGCAATGGTTACAACACGATAACACAGTACTCATGGCCCATCATGATCGGTCAGATATCTTATGAATCTTGGCAATAACAACAGATCTCACGCCAGAGTATGGATATTTATGAAGAAAATGGATATCACGAGATATGAAGAGATAATTGAATCTATATTACAATCAAAATTAATCAACAGATAGCTGCAGTTCCAAGCAATAAATGGAAAACACAACAGTTACTTACTAAATGTAAATGCTTTACATGATCCTAGAGTGCACCATTAAACATTCGACACATGTATTGAATGTGTGCGTGCTTATAGTCCAGGAGCTAAAGCTAGGTCAGAATCGTGACGTAGCACACCCAGTATTCGGAAGGTCTGACACTTGCTGTGGCTTGGGGAACATGTCCCACACATGTTAAGCCCTGTTGTACAAACAAATTGTGGTAGCACTAATTAGTTATCCTGATTTCTTTGCATAGGGGGTCTAGGCTTTGGCTGTATCCACAGTGCACAACGATATAAGCATGATCGTGTCATAACTCAAAGTAATATCGTATTAGATTCACCATATATGATATTTAGACGGATATCGACCTAACATATATCCAACATACATTTTGCATGCATATACCAAAGGCGAGGGTGAAATGTGAAGGTTATATTTTATGTATGTATACTAACTCCATCATAGAATCTGTATATCCAGCTGTACCACTGTTGACAAAGCACCCAGGTAATGGTGGTTGGTATGAGACAGATGGATGTGGTGGTAATCGGTGAAATCTACATTTGGAGAATTGGCTGATAAATACTGGCACATCTTTACAGTTCCACTGAATCAAGAAGACTGCAACAGAGTAGATATAGTTTTTGACAGATATGATAGACTGGAATCTCTCAAAGCGGAAGAGCGGCTAAAACGTGGGTCATCAACAGCATTGGAAGTAAAGATTGCTGGAGAAAATACTCCCGTTCCAAAGCAATTTGCCAAGTACATCAGCAATCCAAGCAACAAAAGTAACCTGGTTGCATTTCTCAGCAAGCGATGGCGTGATACTGGTCCAAATATGATATCTGCCGACAATTGCGTCATTCTTGCTGGTGGCTTTAACGATGGAATGGATGTTGTTGTCATTTCAGCGAACAATTCGTCGTATTTGGAAGAACTTCGATCAGATCACGAGGAAGCAGATACGTGTATGATGTTGCACGCGCTACACGCTTCAAAAGACCATATGCGTGTTGTTATACAGTCTCCTGATACAGACGTGGCAGTACTTAGTATATATACGTATCGTTCGCTTCACTGTTCTGAACTATGGTTCCGTACGGGCACAAAGGACAAATTGCGATACATACCAATACATACAGTTGCTCAAGTACTGGGCCCAGCTATCTGTCTGTCTTTGCCTGGGTTTCATTCTCTTACAGGTTATAATAGCACTAGTGCATTATTTGGAGTCGCTAAGAGAAAAGCATTCAATCTCTTAAAGTCATCTGAATGTCATCAGCTTATCTTGGCCCAACTCGGCGAACATGTTGACTTATCACCGAATACTGCAATTCTATGTGAGAAATTTGGGTGTGAGTTGTATACCACCAGCGATGTGGGAAAGACAGCTGATGAAACCCGTTATTGGCTTTTTTGTCAAAAGAGACAAAGAAATGGAAATTTTCCACCTACATCGAATAGTCTAAAGCATCACACCGAAAGGGCCAATTTTCAAGCTCTTGTTTGCAGACGTTCATTGCAAGCTGTTCAGACTCTTCCATCTCCAAATGGACATGGCTGGAGTATAGTGGATGGTCTACTCAAGCATGTTCTAATGTCAAAGGATCCTGCTCCATTTGGATTAATTGAACTCACATCATGTAGATGTCAAAAGTCTGCCTGCAAAAGAACAGATCTCTGTCAATGCAAGGCTAACAATCTACTCTGCACTGAAGCATGCCTTTGTATGGGAGGTGAAATGTGTGACAATGTTCAGCATACAATTGTCGAAGATGGCTCTGACACGGATGAGTAACATTCTCTCATTTGCTCACGTGATAAATATGTCCTGCCAGCTTGTGTAGACATGCACTGCATGTCAGTTAAAAGTTTAACTATGAAAAATGTAGAAAACATGGGCATTGTTGTAGCTAAGGTATTGCTAGTCACAAGAAGACCTAAGTGCCCCAATATGTACAAAGCAACATACGGGTGTGTTAAACAAGGTTGATTATGTATAAATCTGCGATATACGATCACTCCTTTCCATTTTGGTTAAGATTGTATTGATATAACATGCGCTTAAGTTTGTGAAAAATTTACCATTATGAAAATTGTTTGAGAGCTACATTCAACACCTATTGTAAATGGGCTTCTCACGGGTTAGTGATACCACAATTTTCTTGTACAACACGGCTCAGAATATACCCAAGACATCGGTCTAGCATAATATAGAGACAAACCTTCTGAATACTGGGTGTGCTACGAAACCATTCTTCTAGACCCCTTTTGAAAATTGGCTCCCGGACTATTATGTATGTCGGTATGTACAAGCATGAGTCCGTGCTTGCATGTGGGAGAGTGGAGGCGTGCGTGTGGTAGAGTTGGTGCTGGGTGGCTTGGGTTTGTCATAACCGTAGCATACAAAAGGATAATGTGGTGGAAAGCGACTTCTGAACCTTTAACCCTCGAAATTGTTCAAGAAAATCTAAATTTTCTCATATAAAATGTCGATTTGCATAACAAGACAAGGCCATTTTTGAAAATTTAACAATGGAATGACTGACTCGGTTACCGAGCCAGTCATTTCAGTGATACATTTTCAATGATAGCCTTCTCTTGCTCTGCAAATGGGCATTTCTCAAGACCACTGCATAAGTAATTTTTGGCTGATATGCGTGTTAAAGGCTTAAACCATGTTTATCTGAAATCTTTATGGAGCACATTTCCAGACGTTTTCTGTATATACAGAATGGTGTTCCACAGTTCAATAAACCACTAAAACATGTTTAGAAGCATTGACAAATGAACATAGCAGTGGAGAGGCGATGACGCTGTAAGTATCCCCTACAAGTGTTCGCTTGTACGCCCTCACTGGCCCGGTATTGGTCAAGTACCGGCCCAGTAACCTGCGTTATGGTAGGGCTAATGGAGGAATCCAGTTTTGGCTATGCCCCACCGTTCCTGCCTAAGGTCCACCCACGCGTTGTCCGTACCGGGATCGATCGATCACCGAAGTCCCTGCACCTCAATGTACAGACAACCATGGCAGCAACAGTCAGATTAGTTTCCAAATAATCAACAGAATGTTTATTAAATAATTGAGACATACAATTCGAACACCTTGACGGACTATAATGCGTTTATGACGGACTTAAATACACCATTCATTACGTAATTCATTATGATATCATATATTTGACTGACAGATTGCATTTCTCTATTTCCTCATAAGGAGGAAGCGTGCACGCGCGCACACACATGCACGCACGCACGCACGCACGCACGCACACACACACACACACGGAAGCGTGCGTGCACACACGCACGCACGCACGCACGCACGCGCACACACACACACACACCTCATTTACAGTTCAATTTCTTGTTCCAGGTGAAATGGGAGTGCGGGGAGACAAACATCGAGCATTCACCTATGGACAAGATGTGCAATCCCCATGTAAAATGGTTAGATAATTGTAAGGCCTGGTCTCACTTGAAACCTAATCCGGAGTAACGCCATGCTGACGTATGGCGGTAGTCCGGATCAACACTCTAGTGCAAACACGCCATAAGTACCCAACCCCCCCCCCACCCCCTCTGGTAACACTGGTCAATGGGCCAGTGACATGTGTTAACAACGAATCGATGGAAATCAGCTCTATATAATAGATTTAACAGAATGCATTGGGGAAAGCAGTTAAAAAACCATATATGTGATTATAGTGGTGGTAACCTCTTTATTTAACCTGAAACCAATTGGTGGGCTGATGTGTCTTTCCTCTCTGTCACGTGTCAACTGTGCATGAGGAAGCAATAGGAGATTCACTCAGAATAACAAACTACACTTTTTCTAGTGTCGGAACATGAATTATACCTGTGGAATATTTTGAAATCAGTTTAACAGAAAGTATTTCCCGCCGCTTGAAATACCATCTTTCAGTCAAATTGTTTTAAAACATTATTTTACCAGTAGCATGTCGTGGATAGTCATCCTAGTGTATCTATAACTGTGATTATATGAGCGGGTATATAGGATATTATTTATTCATCTGTATACACCAGCGCGTCGCCACAAGGTAAAATGGCTGTGCCCATTAGAGTCACATGGTATTAAGTTACTTTTTAAAAAACTATTCCGATTTATTTTTGTTCGCTTACTAATGGTTAAAGTCGTATTTCTGTATGAATTTCTTATTCAACAGCATTTTATGTTTCCTTGCTCTTTTCCTCTAATGAAAACAACCAAGGTTTACGATGCCACAAATATAATTTTTCAATGAGCACAACACACTCATATCCTCATGCTGATTCACTAAGCTGGGCAACAATGACATTAAATCATTATTCATGCGTTATATAAAATATATTATTTCTATTTAGTAAAATTAGATCCATATTTCATTATTCCATGCAAATGGATGCCATAAATTGCAAAAATTAAAGAAAAAGTTCCAATCAAAAATGCAAAGTAGGAAGTGTTGATGAATGTTGGATTCAGTGGTGTTAATCTGTCAATATGTGGAATGTTAGTAATATTAAAATAGGCTCTCTGATTATGGAGAGATGATTCAATTGATTTATAATATGATGCTTACCAGCTTACCTGGATTCATTTCTACGTTACTGGCAAATGCTATCTGTATATATTATCATAAATTATACATATTTATAATATAATTATTATTACTGTGTTGTTCTGAGGTCGTCTGAGACAATGGTACATATATTAATAGTATCTTCTAATAGTCTACACGTGATGTGTATAGATCTGTGTCATGGACACAGTGCAAGCAATACAGTATTTTTTTTCCGAGCAAATGTATTCATATTTAAACACAGCGGCCAAGGGGAATAAACTCGGACCCAGGCTTATCTGATCAACGTGACAAAATTCCATTCATTCTGACCTATAATCGGAAAAACGTTGAAATTTCCAAAATTTTGAAAGATGAGTATCAAAACCTACAGGAGAAACTGAAACAACCATTTAACAAGCGTCCAGTAATTGCGTTCAAGAAAAATCCGAATCTACGTGACATTTTGGTAAAAGCAAAACTCAAATAGCTATCCATAATATCCATCTCAATCATTCAACATTAACCCTTGCATGATGGTCAGCCAAAAACGGTCAATTTAGTGATCTTGGGCAATGTCCATTTGCGGGCGGGGATTGGAGTATTTTTGAAAATTTACCGCTGTAATGACTGGCTCGGGAACCGAGACAATCGTTCCAGTGGTATATTCTCGGGAATGACCTTGTCTGTGCCTGCAAATGTACATTAAATAAGTAAGCGCATATTTGGATTGTACTGAACAAATTTAACCAATAAAGGGTTAACATTAATGCCATATGGCTTTCCTCAAACAAAATGACAAATCTCAGGTAGTAAGATAAACCAAAATATCTTAAATTTTTGAATTTTTTCAATTATTGAAGATTCTGAGCCAGTGCGTTGACAATATTGACTACTACTACTACTACTACTACTACTACTACTACTACTACTACTACTACTACTACTACTACTACAACCACTGCTACTGCTACTGCTACTGCTACTGCTACTACTACTACACTACTACTACTACTACTACTACTACTACTACTACTACTACTACAACCACTGCTACTGCTACTGCTACTCCTACTACTACTACTTTTTTTTTTTTTGAAAGTCCGACGCTGACGCAGTCGGATACACTTCCCGGAGGAACTCCTTTAAAAAGGCTTGCAAACCCCCATAAAAAATCGGTTGAAATAGCAGGCTTTATTGATAGAATAACAATACTACTACTACTACTACTACTACTACTACTACTACTACTACTACTACTACTACTACTACTACTACTACTACTACTACTACTACTACTACTACTACTACTACTACTACTACTACTACTACTACTACTACTACTACTACTAATACTACTACTACTACTACTACTACTACTACTACTACTACTACTACTACTACTACTACTACTAATAATAATAATAATAATAATAATAAATAATAATAGTGGTGTATTTCATACAGGTATTTTATCATAGGCCTTGTTAACTGACCTCAAGTGTGAATATATGAGAATAGTTAATGTGTGATTAACGCCCATCATATTTTAGAGTACCCGAGTTTATAGGTTGTCTTAATCAAAATGAAAGTTGTTATATGAAGTGTTAACAAATCATAGAACAGGTAAAACCGTTTTAGATGCATATGATATTTATGAGTCGTGCTTACCTCATACAACATATCATCAGTTGAAGTTTGTTAAATTATATATTGAGAGGAAGATTGGAAATGGAACATATCCCAGATTTATTTTATAACCTAGTAAATCAACAATGCAATTATATATCGAATATTCTGAATGGTGAAATAGTGTCTACAGACCCCCTTGGTTGTAATGAGGGTATTGAAAGCACAACATCTGCCAATGTTGGTGGCTTTGGAGAAAGCTATGTGATGTATATATTAATTATGGAACAACTCAAAGCTATGAATGTTGACGTTTTAAAAGCAGTCACATCAATTTTTTTATCTAACAGTGTATATCGCAAACATTCTTTTGTTGTGCTACATTGTGAAATTTAAGCGCTATCGATCACCAACATTCGTTATTATCTTCAGTCTGGCATGTTGTGATTTGGGGACATGTTTCGGCGGATGTTTCCTCAGTATTATGGTTTTGCCAATCGTGAATGGCCCAGGATGGTTTTGTCCTCTGGCTCTCTACATTTCGACCGCATTCTACATCTGCAGTGTCTTTCATATGACGTTCTTTTCAATACTCAGGTGGGAAGGAGATTAGCTAATTACTCCAATGGACCTTTCCGGTTTTAGCTATGCCCAACCCATCTCTAGCTAAGCTCCACCCACACCTCGCTCGTGTTGGGATCGATCAATCTCTGAACACCGTGACTATCAATTTCCAAAAAAAACTATACAGGTAAGCGGTTGAATATTTTGAAACTAATTTGACTGGGTGCTGTTGCTGCCTAAGGCAGCAACAGCGCCCAGTCAAATTGGTTTCAAAATATTCAACAGCATGTTTATTAAATAGCAAAGAATTACAAAGACATACAATTCATACATTGTGCCGGACTGTTTGAGATTTGATGACGGTCTATACGGAACCCTTTGTGACGTAATGATTGTGACGTCATCATACACGCGCTGAGCTGATTATGACGTCATACGAGGTCAGATAATGGATGGATACTCTGGAGAGGTGAATTAATTGTGTGCCATATGTAAGGCTGCACGGTTTGGCATAATGACAAACCGGTGACTATGTCAATTTTCAAACCGGTTTGAACCATATATCGGTTTTATGCGGTGGGTGGGGCCAACGATGAGTTGGTACAATTATTGTAGGCCTATGTAATATTTTTTCGATAAACATGTAGCAAGCATATGTGTGATGTCTAGAAATTTTGACCGAAAATACACGCTTACGACTTTCAATCTCTTTACAAGCATCGGGAATAAGGTATATAACATTCATTTATGATTACTCCAGTAACCGTTTGGGGACTAACAATAATATATGTTACATTTAAAATCGATCATTTCTAATGCTCGAGATTCATCGTTTGTTTAATTATCACGAGTCTAACAACGGAATATACCTTAGTGTTTATTAAATAGTTAAATATTGGGCTATTCTTTTAGACTGCCAGTTGAAAACTGTTGGTGTCACGAACAGCAACACCTTTCAATTAATTACTCTCATTTTAACATTCAAGCAGTCATGTATGCATATCATTTACATTGATTATGCATCCCGGTAATGATGATTTTGGCCAGCTACAAGGGGCGGGATGGGGCACGGTTAGAGCATACGCCTATTGAATTAAGCGTATTGCCAGTAGGCCTATATAATGCGAACTGACAGCACTGGTCAGGGTGGTCGTTAACTTGTGATCTTATTTTTAAAGACTTATCTAATCACGAGGTAGGTGGGTTACTTAGTTTTGTTGTGATAACTCACTCGCTCAGAAATATGGCACCAATAACGTGTTTATTTTGTATCTGAATTGCGACAATTTAAAAATTCCGTGGAACTCACGATATAGACTAGCTATTTAGATTGGCGAAAGGTTTGAACAAATAGTCTTAGATATAGGTAATCATGTGTTTTTTACAGAATTGTGACAACTGAATTATCCACATAGCATGAGACTCATATATTGGCCTACACGCTGAACAAGCGGCAATCATGCGCACAAGAATTGAAGAAAGAAAACATTTTATACCCATTTAGATTATGTTAACACTGAATACAAAAGACCAATAGAAAGGCATTCATTTACAATTAAATTCAAAATATTGGAAAAGATTTAATGGGAATAGAAAATAACGGAAATATTTACTTTTGTACGTTCAAACGGACACATTTTGTTAATATAATTATAATTGTCTCTGGTTTCGTAATCGAGCCAGTAATTTCAGAGGTAAAATATTAAAATTACACTTCCTGTAAATTGAGAGTTGCTAAGACCACTGCAGCGACCGACTTTTCAGCAATATTTATAATTTAAAATAGGATTAATCAATATTGGTTAAGCCGAAAATTTAATTAAACTCGTTTTTTCGGTATGTGCATGATTGCGGCGGTTTGCAAACGGTCACCATACAGAACCAGTTTGCGATGTGAGATCAGTATATGGCGCAAATTTATCCATATGACTATATCATACGAAGTTAATTATATCCATTATTAGAATGTCACTGTGTGCATGCGTGCATGTGCTTGCATGGTTATGTCGGTATGCTTGTGTAACACGTATCTAGTTTACAATGTCACTATATTGGCGAACTACTCCAATAGTCCAGGAGCTAAATCTAGGTCAGAATCGTGACACCCAGTATTCGGAAGGTCTGACACTTGCTGTGGCTTGGGGGACATGTCCCACACATTCTAAGCCCTGTTGTACAAACAAATTGTGGTAGCACTCATTAGTTATCCTGATTTCTTTGCATAGGGTGTCTAGGCTTTGGCTGTATCCACAGTGCACAACGATATAAGCATGATCGTGTCATAACTCAAAGTAATATCGTATTAGATTCACCATATATGATATTTAGACGGATATCGACCTAACATATATCCAACATACATTTTGCATGCATATACCAAAGGAAATTATTCCCCAAAGCCTCTACTGGCTGCTGCGGTGGGTTACCACGAATGCAGATTTAGCACCAGAGCAGTTTGGTAATGTTAGATCAGAATGTGCTAATGAAGGTGATGAGAGGCATGTAATGATGATATGCCAAGACATAGCGCATTGTGTATCACACGGGAGAAAGAAAATGCCAAAACACATAAGCCTCGCTATGACAATGAAGCATCTTACAGGTTCCAAACAAGTTGTCACCATTCTGAATCGTATGGGTCATAGCGTTTCCTATGATGATATTGAGGTAGTTGACACTAGTATGGCGCTTGAAGTATTAGCTCAATCAACACGGTATGGAGTTGTAATACCAACAAACATTGTTCCAAACTCGTTCGTTCAAGTAGCAGCTGAGAACAATGATATACTTGAAGAAACCTTAGACGGTAAACAGACAACTCACTCAACGACAATGGTGATGTTCCAACGAATGCAATTTGGCCCAAGACCAGAGCGTGTCATACATGCTGAACACTCAGTCAGGAGAAGGGCTTTGACAGCACCAGGTACTGAAAACAGAATTCCTGATTGTGGGGTGTTTGGTAGAAGACCAGTTGTGACCGCGTTCATAGACACTGTCAAGAAGGATTGGTACCAATGTGATAGCTCAATCCAGGAACAGGCATTAGTCATGGATCTTGCATGGGCCATCGTTCGAATGTGTCCAATAAAATTGTTTGCGGTAGATCTTGTACCCATGATGACCACAGAAACACAAACAGTCCCTAGTTGGAGTGGATTTAATGCACTTGTATCATGTGCTAACGCACCTTTTACACAAATCGGTTACTGTCCAATGATTTCCGGATCACCAACTGAATTCAATACGGTGTATACGGTCATGAAACAAGTTCAAAGAATGATGACAACACTAGGACAGAATGACTCGGTCATTACATTCGACTTGCCCATATATGTCAAGGCAAAGGAGATACAGTGGCGATATAAAGAAGAGTTTAGTGACACTGTGATCAGACTGGGGGGATTCCACATTGCGCTAAACTACTTAGCTGTTATTGGAAAGATGTTTGATGACTCTGGCTTAGAAGATCTCCTCATAGAGGCCAACACATATGGTAGCAGCACGGCTGCTGCTCTACTTAAAGGGAAGTCATATAATCGAGGAGTGAAGGCTCACAAATTGGTTATGGAAGCGCTGCTGCGATTACAATGGCAGTCTTTTTCCAAATGGGTTCAACAAAATGGACAACATGAAGACCACATTACTCCAACAGAATTGGAGAGTCTGGATGAGAAAATTAAGATGTGCCGAAGCAGCATTGACGACTTAGACGCACTGCAAGAAAATTTCAAAATATGTGTGTATGTACGTGAATAAATTGCAACAGCTGTTCAAATCCTTTAAAGTTGAGTCAAGCTCGAAATCACACCTGTTCGCATTTTGGGACTCATATATTCATATGGTAGAGCTGCTGCTTGGATTCATAAGAGCTGAGAGAACTGGAGATTGGCAGGCACACCTATCTGCTACTGCTGCTATGGCGCCATATTTCTACAGCATGGACAGAACCAATTATGCAAGATGGCTGCCAATATTTCTTGCGGACATGAAGATGCTTCCAAGTACACATCCCCATGTACATGAACAATTTTTGAATGGAAATCATTCCGTAAGTCGCTCAGACCATCCATTCAATCAAGTGTGGACAGATATGGCCTTAGAGCAATCGATTAATTTGGATTCCAAAAAGCGAGGTGGTATTATTGGAATAACACAAAAGCCAGGAGCTCTGGAGAGGTGGTTTTTAACTAGCCACGAGAGGGCAGCAATAACAACGGTCACAAAGCAAATGTGTGGGTTACAAGATAGTCACATGTTTGGAGTATATAAGGAAATGGGGACTAATCGAATGAACAGGGATGAAACCGATGTGCAGAAGAAACTTTCGATGTTCTCATCAGATATAATGACCAATCCCTTTAATATTGCGGAAAACGACGACAGCGAGTGTCTTCCGCTTGTAAACATTGCAACTGGCGTGGTATTGCCCAGTGAAATCGCCAAGAGACTTGTTTCCGCCTGTGACATTGGTAAGGAGATTATGGAAAATTTTGTTCAGGAGCGGCTGGACACTAACACGAGAAGCGTTTGGGACACGTTGCCACACTTAAAACTTAAAACATTTGCCAGCCTAGCACAGAAAAAACCCTCAAAACAAATGATGAAAAAATTCACAATGTGAGATCTGACCGCGAACTATTTGGTCGATTAATTATGGCCGCAAGGTCCAGATATGTTGATTTAAAACTAGTGATGACGTATGAACTGTCTGCGGTTCCACTATCATTGTCACATACGGATGGGACTCTAAGAAAGAATGTGAAAAGTGTTTTGTTAAGTGAACTAGAAAAGGAAGTAAATGTTGATGGACGGCTTCCACCTGTTGACAAGACAGGCGCAACAGCTTATGTAGTAGATGGCATGGCAATTGTGCAAATGGTTAAAACTGGAGGTACGTCTACATTTGGAGAATTGGCTGATAAATACTGGCACATCTTTACAGTTCCACTGAATCAAGAAGACTGCAACAGAGTAGATATAGTTTTTGACAGATATGATAGACTGGAATCTCTCAAAGCGGAAGAGCGGTTAAAACGTGGGTCATCAACAGCATTGGAAGTAAAGATTGCTGGAGAAAATACTCCCGTTCCAAAGCAATGGGCCAAGTACATCAGCAATCCAAGCAACAAAAGTAACCTGGTTGCATTTCTCAGCAAGCGGTGGCGTGATACTGGTCCAAATATTCTATCTGCCGACAATTGCGTCATTCTTGCTGGTGGCTTTAACGATGGAATGGATGTTGTTGTCATTTCAGCGAACAATTCGTCGTATTTGGAAGAATTCGATCAGATCACGAGGAAGCAGATACGCGTATGATGTTGCACGCGCTACACGCTTCAAAAGACCACATGCGTGTTGTTATACAGTCTCCTGATACAGACGTGGCAGTACTTAGTATATATACGTATCGTTCGCTTCACTGTTCTGAACTATGGTTCCGTACGGGCACAAAGGACAAATTGCGATACATACCAATACATACAGTTGCTCAAGTACTGGGCCCAGCTATCTGTCTGTCTTTGCCTGGGTTTCATTCTCTTACAGGTTGTGATAGCACTAGTGCATTATTTGGAGTCGCTAAGAGAAAAGCATTCAATCTCTTAAAGTCATCTGAATGTCATCAGCTTAGCTTAGCCCAACTCGGCGAACATGTTGACTTATCACCGAATACTGCAATTCTATGTGAGAAATTTGTCTGTGAGTTGTATACCACCAGAGATGTGGGAAAGACAGCTGATGAAACCCGTTATTGGCTCTTTTATCAAGAGACAAAGAAATGAAAATCTTCCACCTACATCGAATAGTCTAAAGCATCACACCGAAAGGGCCAATTTTCAAGCTGTTGTTTGGAGACGTTCATTGCAAGCTGTTCAGAATCTCCCACCCCCAAATGGACATGGCTGGAGTATAGTGGATGGTCTACTCAAGCCTGTTCTAATGTCAAAGGATCCTACCCCATTTGGATTAATTGAACTCACATCATGTAGATGTCCAAAGTCTGCCTGCAAAAGAACAGATCTCTGTCAATGCAAGGCTAACAATCTACTCTGCACTGAAGCATGCCTTTGTATGGGAGGTGAAATGTGTGACAATGTTCAGCATACAATTGGCGAAGATGACTCTGACACGGATGAGTAACATTCTCTCATTTGCTCACGTGATAAATATGTCCTGCCAGCTTGTGTAGACATGCACTGCATGTCAGTTAAAAGTTTAATTATGAAAAATGTAGAAAACATGGGCATTGTTGTAGCTAAGGTATTGCTAGTCACAAGAAGACCTAAGTGCCCCAATATGTACAAAGCAACATACGGGTGTCTTAAACGAGGTTGATTATGTATACATCTGCGATATACGATCACTCCTTTTCATTTCGGTTAAGATTGTATTGATATAACATGCGCTTAAGTTTGTGAAAAATTTTCCATTGTGAAAATTGTTTGAGAGCTACATTCAACACCTATTGTAAATGGGCTTCTCACGGGTTAGTGATACCACAATTTTCTTGTACAACACGGCTCAGAATATACCCAAGACATCGGTCTAGCATAATATAGAGACAAACCTTCTGAATACTGGGTGTGCTACGAAACCATTCTTCTAGACCCCTTTTGAAAATTGGCTCCCGGACTACAAATAGCTGCAAGCAAGCTAGAAATATGAGAATCTCTTTATGAATAAATCCAAAACCGAATTCTGACGTCATATGCGAATGATCACGTGTAGCAGTTATGAAAGGAGAGTTTCAAAACATAACGTGGTGGGAGTATCCGATTCGCGATCCGCGGCTACAGCATGGGAGGTGGGCTGTCAGAACAGAGGCGACTACAGGAGGCCGACTGTTGTTAGCCTGTTTTAATCGGTGGGAGGCTACGGGAGGGAGGTGGGCTGTTGGAGCGGAGGCGACGGCTGGCTGTGATGTGTTTGATAACGTAGGGCCAACCCCAACACCCTGGTGGGCCCCAATCGATTGTTCAGACCATGCCAGGCAAGTACAAAACTTCCATTTAGACGTACGACATCATAAGTTTATACACGCCAGGAATGTACACAACTTCCACTACAGATCCACTATTAGTAAAGGCCGATACCATCAAAACCCCATTTTAGAGAAACGCAACTGTATAGGTAAATACCTGCTATGGACATTGATGAAGT
Organism: Chaetoderma sp. LZ-2023a; assembly: GCA_034401795.1. Classification (NCBI taxonomy): domain Eukaryota; kingdom Metazoa; phylum Mollusca; class Caudofoveata; order Chaetodermatida; family Chaetodermatidae; genus Chaetoderma; species Chaetoderma sp. LZ-2023a. The sequence continues at coordinate 66,128,573 of CM067368.1, read as the reverse complement.
ACTTCAAAATTTGGCGAGATTGTTGCAACAGGGGCTTATTAGCCGTACCACTTATGCTGAAAATCTGGCAGCTCTCCTTTCCGAAAAGCCAACCCCAACCCCCACGCGGGAAGCTTCCACCCACTTCCGAGAAGCCAACACCATTCAGGAAGCTGCCAACCGCTCCCGAGAAGCCAATACCAACACCACGCAGGAAGCTACCAGCCACTTCCGAGAAGGGCTCCCATAGATAGAAACCCTACCCAATTTCACAGATGAGGAGATGGACAGTTTCCTTGATGCCTTATTCCAGGAAATGAGGGACATACCCCCAGGATTTGTGACGGTCCCACATGCAATTCAGAACTATCTGCGGGATATGTGGAAAAAGATCCAACAGCTTTCCTGGATAAAAACCTGCTCAGGATCGAGAGGAATTTGGTGGAAGCGGTCCTCGACCTGAAGGGGGCGACGTTCTCTCTTGCTCTCAAGATCATCCTCCACAAGGAGAAGAATGATGGGACAGAGGCCACCACGGATCCCCTGTTCTGGTCTAAGCAGCATTCCATCCTGAAGGCAAGCGATATTAGTGAGGCTATGAAGGAGGCCAAAGGCAAGGTGCTGCAAGGACTTGAGAGCCACACCCATGAGGGGTCTGGCTGGGCAGTCGACCATGTTGATGCAATATACCTCAACATCGGCAGATATCAACCACTACGGGGTAGGTCCTACATCGATCCCCTGCTTCAATTAAGCGAAAATGGCCACTGTCTTCGCTGGTCTCTCGTGGCTGCTGCTTATCCTGCAGACAGTAATCCAAAGCGGACATCGAAGTATTTAGGGCACTGGGATACCCTTGACTTCAGCGGTGTAGACTATCCAACCCCTCTCCACCAGCTTAAGTGTGTTGAGCCGCAGAATGGCCTGGCCATTAATGTATTCGGGCATGACAAGGGTGTATACCCACTGCAGCTGAGTGAGACTGACACAGGCATTCCGAGGACAAATCTTATTGAGAAGGACGGCAAGCAACAATATACCTGCTCCAGAGTCAGCATAACGAACAAAAACACTTTTGTGAACGTTGCCAAAATTGCTATTCTCGCGAAGACCTTCTCATCAAGCACACACCGGAGTGCTGTGGTATCAGTGACAGACCAATGCGTATAAGAATGCCTAGAGAGGACAGGAAGATGCTACAGTTCACCAACTACCACAAGCAACTCAAGGTACCATTCATCATCTATGCCGACTTTGATGCCCTAATAACCAAGATTAAGGGGCCAGAGGTGAATCCGGCTCAGAGCAGCACACAGAAAACGTAACTCCATGAGATCTGTGGGTTTCTTATACAGTGTGGTCCGCTGTAACGGTGTCAGTGAACCACCAGTGCTGTATCAAGGAGAAGATGCAGCTAAGCACTTCCTGGACCGGGTAGCACAGGAAGAGGAGAAGATAACGGCCGTTCTCGTCCACCCTAGGCCGATGGAGATGCCTAAAGAGGACTGGTGAGCTCATAAAACTGTGGTCGGTTGCCATGCGTGTTACAGACAATTAGCTCGTGACGAGACACAGATAGTATCAGAGAGATCACTGCCGCATCACTGGTCTCTAGCAGAGAGCAGTACACAATGTGTAATCTAAAGCTGTGCCTCAATCCTAGTACCACCACCATCCCGGTCGTGTTTCACAACGTGCGTGGGCATGATTCTCACCTCATTATGCAGGCCATCTCACAAGCTGAGGGACAGATCAACTGTATCCCCAACAATATGGAGAAGTAGATCTCCTTCGGCCTCTTTCAACTGCGGTTCATTGACTCAGTCCAGTTCATTCCAGCATCAATTGACAAGCTGGTAGCTGGAGCAAAGCGTGGTGAAGCTTAGCTAGTGAATGGCGGGTAATAGCTAACAAGATTCGTCCATTATGTCACATCATCTGAGTGAACAAGAACCTTTTCATTGCCTGCGGGATTGTGACTAGACGCAGCAAAAATATGGTTGTTGCCCTTGGAATCAGTTGGAGTTTCATTCCATGGCATGGAACCCGTATCAGGAGACAGATCGCGTTAACAGACGTCATGACGTGCGAAGGCTCCCACATAAACACGGACAAGTTACATTGATCTGCTGTAAGAAAACAGCCAAAGCAACAGCATAGACATTTCCACTTTATCCACACATCGCATGACGTCATAATCAACGACGTGACGTATAGAATGACATTATAATTAATTCATTATTAGTTAGAGGTGGCCGGGGCATAGTTAAAACTGGAAAGGTCAACTGGGGTTGACGGGGTTGACAATATCCACTCAGACTGTTAGCAACCCATCTGCACGCCAGTTGCTTGAGGGCACGTAGACATGTTGTGAAGCTACCCTTGAGTGTGAGGCGACGTCAATCAAGACTGGAATTGAGTAAAGAACGTCTCAATTGTACTTCTGTTCAATGCGAAATTATCTTGTTCACAGATGATTCACAATACTGCTTTCCAACACAATGGACTTGTTCTGTGTGGCAATGTCAAAATAAATATTTGCTGATGCCAACGTGGTGAAAATTGACCTATATCGCAGACGTTCAGTCATTGTGTGGGGTGACGTTTGGGCTGGTGGTCATATAGACTTCTACTGCATCCAGAATGAGTCTCTGACTGATGTGATTTGTACGGTGAAATCCTGATGCAATAGAGCAAAAGTTCATTCTAATGGATGATGATGCGTTGCCACACAGAGCAAGGGTGTTTGGCCTCTACCTAGAAAACGGGGATAATGAGCAAATGGGGTGACCATCTATCCTCCTGACATGAATACGATTCTGATGCTTCGAACCTGGCAGACAGGCGTTTCAGTTCGAACAGTGCGACTCACCAGCTTCCAGGAGCTTTGGCAGGTCATGGCAGAGGAGTAGGGCACCATACCGCAGTTCCGATCTTTGATTGACAGCATGCACATGTGCCAGGGTGTAGACATTGCTAGGGTGGCATGCACGGTAGAGAGAAGCAGATAACCAGTGACTGTGGCATCTGGCAGACTCATTCGTACATTGCTGTAGTTCCTCCACAGTATGTTACAACATCACACACGTGACTGCATTTGTTACGCTTGGATGCACATACCTGTCATTTCCTTTCTGTGCTCATAATTGCACGATACCTGCAGTTAAAGCTGTATACATTCTCATTTGTATCCCAATTGTGTATGTTATTGTATGCTAACCGTAACAGATTTAGCGTAGTATGTTTTGCGAGTAATTTGAATTGGAGCAGTTCCTGTCAATGGCAGCAGCAGCACAATTCAAAATAATTTCAAATTAAGCAATAGAATAGTTATTAGAATCAGCGACGCCACTGATTAGTTTTTTTTATCCAAAACGCACAGCCCTACCGGCGATACTCAACATATTATATAGATGTTTATGTCATGGAGAGTCAAATTGGGACATCTAAGGGGGGGGGGGGTCGTTGGTAGCCTACCCTGACCAATTAGTACATGATGGATGAAACCACACAAGTATGTTATGCGATTTCATCAGTGAATGTTGTAGAACCTATTATGACTATTATAGAATTAGGTAATTAACAAAGTGTATGTCACATTCGAGCAAATCATGTTATTCCCTTAAAATATAACGAGTTTTAAAGCCGTTCTATGTGATAGTAAATCTTATCGTCTAGGATGTTTTACGTTTTCATGGTATCCATGCTCTCATTAGTGTTTGTAAGAGACATGTACATTAGTATGATGATTGGAGCAATCGAGGTTATTCTGACTTCTGTATCTTTTGGGCTGGTCGACATATTACGATATATGAGAGGCTCTCTGTACTGAGGCTGATATTGATATTAGACACTGGTTTGTTTGAACAAATGCATGTTTTGAAAACTATAACAAAAGATCATGTGCTCATAAAGTAGCATACCACCAAATGTGGTAAACAATATTGACACAATTTTTCGACTATGGCAAGCAAAATAAATAAGATCTACACAGGCAGAGATTGCATCGATAACAACTGCTTATGGAGCATGATTATATACATCATACATCGTTGAGATGCATCAGTTCCCTCTGAGATTCTTTATTTATTGAAATGAAAGGATGTTATCAAGCGATCAACACGAACATTCAAGCCAGCTGATCCGGATATAGTCTCAGATTTCTGTGGGTACATGCGTTATTCATAGCTAAGACACCCCAAGCAGATAAAAGATAATAGAGTAGAATGCAACATTCTCCTCATCCATTAGAGATTTTGTCTTCTCCACGCGAAACCTTCCTGGCATCTTACACATCATATAGTTACAAAAGACCAGAATACCAATGAAATCCAACATGTGTGTCACGAACAATCAGGCATAAAGGCTAATGTTATTGTGAATTATTTTACTAAAACTACATCAATATTTATCTAGCTAATACCACGACGACCACCACCACCGCCACCACCACCACCACCACCACCACCACCAGCACAACCACGACAACAACCACCACCAGTACAACCACGACAACCACGACAACCACGCGCATCACCACTACAACTACCACTTTTACTACTACTACTACTACTACTACTACTACTACTGCTGCTGCTGCTGCTGCTGCTGCTGCAGTTGCTGCTGCTGCGGCTGCTGCTGCTGCTGCTGCTGCTGCTGCTGCTGCTACTACTACTACTACTACTACTATTACTACTACTACTACTACTACAACTACTACTACTACTACTACTACTACTACTACTACTACTACTACTACTACCGAGATAAGACAATAAGACTAACAAATCAACAAGCGTCAAATCAAAAAACAAATTTTGAATATTCGTCAGTCTTTCATCATAAATAATAGATACAAATTATATGTTCAAGAAATATCTATATCTATATATATCTATATATCTGTGTGTGTGCATGCGTGCGTGCGTGCGTGCGTGTATGTGCGTGTGTGCACGCGTGCATGCGTGCGTGCGTGCGTGAGTGCGTTTATATATATATAAATTAGGACTGGGCACGTGTATACGTGTACACGTTCCGGTGGCAGGTACAAGGTTGCAAAAATCGTATACGGGAGAGATTTCTTTTATTATACATATTTATGTGAAATATGTAAGATAGCCCTCAAAGAAAAAGATATATTTTTTGACAAATTAATTGTCCGAATTTACCACCATGGTCTTTATCTGCCAATGATGTCAGATTTCCGAATTAACCCTTTAACACTCAATCCTGCCAAAACATGGCTCCTGCAGTGGTCTTGAGAAACGTCAATTTGCAGACCAAGATGAGACAGGTTTTATTTTTAAATGTTACTACTGCCAGTCATTGCTTTGCTAACTATTTTCAAAAATATCTTTTGGTCTGCTCATGCGGATTTTTACGAGAAAATTAAAATTTTCTTGGACAACTTTGAGAGTCAACGGGGTTAACTAATCATCCACATGTAGCATCAACGTCAGCACGCATGTATTCCTTTAAATAACCAACCGCCCTTATCAGAACACATAGGTCAGAATTACTGTTGACTGATCTTGTCAACACAGATTATCACCATATGAATGCTGTGGCGTGTGACATTTATCTAAGCTCGCAGTGGACTGATCGCCTCCAGCCTTTGGTAAACTCATTAATGGCCAAGCCTGCCAAAACGGTCTCTATAGTGTTCTTGGGGGAATATCTCATTATTGAAAGTCTATTTGCATGTCGAGAGAGGACTATCTTTTGTAAATTTATCGCTGCAATGATTGAATCATGACTGTCATTCCAGTAGTAAATTTTCAAAACGTTGTCTTGCCTTTGCCCGCAAATGGACATTCAGTAATGACAGATTTCGATTTTTCTCAGACAATCTTGACAATCAAAGGGTGAATCACTGTTGCTTGATATTGTTCGGCCCCATACATGGGACAAATCGGAATTGTGTCCATTTTAAGTAAGCAGAAACTGATTTAACCCATCACCACCCTTCCGCCCTTCCAGCGTGTTAAGAACCTGTCCCTCTATTATAACGGTTCATGACCTGTCATGGCCCAACCAATTCACTCTAATACATCACAAATTGAGATAAACCCGCATAGACATAATGTTCCTGTAAAAGGCTTTACCAACTCCTATCGAAATGCATGACTGTGGATTGTTCTGCAAGGGAAGGAGTGGATGTGAGGACCAGCAACTTATGTTGACACAGTCCCCCAGCTCGCAGGGAAGGAGTGGATGTGAGGACCTGCAACTTATTTTGACACAGTCCCCCAGCTCGCAATACACGCGGGTCGCCAATCCAGAGGACTAATGACCAAGATGTAGTCTCCCGACATCCACCCTCTTTCAGGCAGGTGGTCATGAACAGAGCATGTGTGGACCAGCGTGTCACTTAACATACAATGATCAGTGAAGGTATCATCGGCAAGCTCTAACAGCGTTACGATAGTATAACAAATGTATCTTTTATGTTGGTAGCCTGGTACATTTGTGTGTGAAATTTTTTTTTAAATTATGCACGTGCACTAATTTTCTATAACGTTAAATGAATCTACTGCTATGGCTGATCCAGTGATATAGCAGTATATATATATATATATATATATATATATATATATATATATATATATATATATATATATATATATATATATATATATATATATATATATATTTAATTACTATTCGCGGTCTTAACAACATGTTTTGAGAATTATTTCAGGTATCGCTTGCACATAATTGAAAAGAGTGTGCCTGGTTTATTATTGCCTAATAATCGCAGGGAAAAGACCACTGCGCAGTTGTTAACCAACGTAAGACGACATCATCTGACGGAGTGTATCTCTAAAACGTCTTCCCTTGAGGATGTATAAGAAAAAGTTGATTGCATTGTTAACAGTGGTGAGCATCATAATGACAGATGTTGTTGAGTACCTTCTTGCATATGGAGTGGTACTAACATAGACTGTTGGCAGCCAATTGGTTCCATCAACTAAAATTAATGAAAGATTTGGTGCAAGAAATAGAATTGTCGTTACAGATACGGCTATAAGGATCGCAGTTACAGATCTGTTCCGATGTTTGCTTACTTCACTCGTCGAAGAGGCAATTGCTTCATTCTTTATCCCTCGCGTTGTTCTCAAATTGACTATGATTGCTATGTTGCTTAACCATAAGCACATTAATTGAATAATAACGAAAAATACACCATCAACAAGAACCCGATGTAAAGAACGTTTCGCATTTGAGTTTAATGAAACAAGTAGGGATCTGTTTCACTTCATACAAAAATGTATGCGGGGTGCAAATTAGGACACTAAGATGAAGATTATGAGCATTAGAGATTGTACAGACTTGAACTGCTTTCATAGGAAAACACACCGCAACAACACGCCCTAGTGGGAAAAGCACAACTATCCAGATTGGCAAATACTGCAAAAGGTACAGAACAGTCATAAAAAGAGCATCCTATGTTCGTGTAGAACAAAACATAAGAAGATATCACTTGTATCACCTGTTCAGTAAACATAGCAATTAGATTCACCAAATCAGGTACAGCCAGAAGCAGCATAATCAAGATGGCAGATGATAATGGTTTTATCCTCCTCAGCACTAAGAAAGATAGTAAGTTAAATGGAATTCCAAAAGCACCGATGATAAATTTATAGTACCTATTGATGTATATAGCTGCTCTGTAAAGCACACTCATTCCCAATTCCATCGGCCAGGGATCCCTGTAGATGAGATGACTTACATTGCCAATACCATGAGTAACATTGAAGGCAAAACCTTCCCATTGTGACCGAGTCACTATATAATCGACGGCTGAAGTGGTTGTCATTGCAGATTTTCGTCTCTATATTAGAGTGAACCAGCTGCACTATCTTTCTTAATCAGAATCAACTATGTTTATAATATATAGAATTATGCAAATACTGCAGATATAGACTGTTTGTAAATGTTTTATTCACATGCATTTATAAGGATTGCTAATACCGCCTATGTGTTAGTTTTCCGTATATCAACCACACCAATTAGTTTTAATATAATCTTTTCATCTGCAAACAAGAAAGCGTTACCTCTCATGTGGCCGTTTGATATATCCATGTTTGGAAATCTTGTCTTTAGTGTCTATATTATCGGCTGCAGCTTATGATCAAGGGCTCAGTGTTAAGGGGAATGATTTAACTGAAAAAGGTACCCGAAATCCTGTATATGACATCAATGTTCGGCTACAGTCTACGGTGATAATATTATTACTGAAGAAGCCTTAGCAGAGTCCCAGGAAACTCTACGGACTCGCATCAATGGTTGTAGGGGAGGCTAAGCACAATTCTACTATATAAATACAATTCTGCAATACAGTTCAGTCCACACATCCACAGGCGCCAACCCCATTCATGCTACATACATTGAATTAAGATATCAATCATGATGTCATCGTCAACCTGAACAAGGGGGTCCGTCCCTGCATTTCGAATGTCGAAACTTCCTATATGTACACTACTGCTAGCGAAACATGGTGTCTTGGTAGTAGGAGTGTGTCGCCTATATGTTAACTGCACATCGACCAACACTACTAATTCTAACACAATTTTTGCAGTGCGGCCATTTCTTATGAGTTCTTCACGACGACTGAATAACACATTGTCGTTTTTGCCCACCGATCCGAATCCGCAGAGACAGCTGTTTCCATGATGCCGATCAGAAATTTCAGAGAACGGGGTTAATCGGGGATCGTGTTATCATGGAAATACCGGTTTTTGCTTACTTGAAAACCTGTACTTGTATTAATTAAAATAAAAGCTTACGAAGTATTTTGATTCCGCCGTCTCCCCTGATGAGTGCGGGCGAGCAAAATAATAGTGTCACGTGTCCGGGTGCCAACTGGTCCCTCGAAATGTACCTTGTTTATTTCGCGTATAGCACTGAACGAAATGGATCTCTATCTCTTAATAATAAAGGGGATATCTCCCAGCAAGATCACCATATATGTAGAGATGGAAAGCTTGTTCATAGATAGTCATCATAACCACAAAAGCTAAAACCAAACAATCTGTTTACACCTTCGTGCAGACATAATACGCGGGCATAACACGCAGGCCAACCATGCCTACATGGTCATATTCTACACCGACACCACAATATGTTTTAGACCATGTAACACGTATGTTATGCATCTTTCATCTAACCATAGATGATTGCCCGAAGACTGGCGTATGACCTATTTATCACTATAGTCTCGTGTACAAGTGTCAAATGCTTGTTTGGATTTACTAATGATAGCAGTACTATCTTTTCAAAATGAACTCGAATTATCATATGAAACAATATTGATTTTAGGGATTCCAAATTTAGTGTGGTAGAATTCCAATGCGTCCTTTAATCTTTCTTTTTCTCTCTAGAAAGTAATATAATTAAGCCATCATGGAATCCTGCCCACTTAACTTAGTGAAACCAAAAGGTTACTGTGATGACTGTATATATAGGAAAGTGCAACACCTATCAAAGTAAAAGGATGATAGACAGAAACTTAGGCACAACTCGATCAGCCCTTACCATTCTCAAAATAAGGAATGATGACGTAATATTCATTCAAGATGATCGAATGCAATTGTCCGCCACATACAATGATAAACTTGAATTGATCAAGACAAAACCAGATCTACAGAGTCATAAAAACCGCTACTCATCATTTGCGTCAACAACAAAATTGAAACTTGTTTGGTGTCGATTACCTAGATAATCATTTGACTTTATATTCAAACAGTGTTCTTGTTCTTGTTCTTTATCTTACAAAAACGAGAGAACTTTGTTGAAAGGAGCAACTTGCAAAGGAGAGAAAGGATACCGAATTAAAAAGCATAATTGGTGACGATGCCAGCAAGTTGACTAAATCAGAGGTAAGATGCCCTACACTTTGTCACATTAAATACACTGAGACAGCAAGTGAGACTTCAGCAGAGGGATCAGCAATGGACCTTTCCGGCTTTAGTTATGCCCCATCATCTCTAGCTAAGCTCCACCCACACCTCGCTCGGGTTGGGATCGATCGATCTCTGAACACCCTGAGTATCAATTTCCAAAAAACTAGACATGTAAGCCTAAGGCAGCAACAGCGCCCAGTCAAATTAGTTTCAAATTATTCAACAGCATGTTTATTAAAAGACATGCAATTCATGCAACGTGTCGGAGTGTTTGAGATTTGATGATGGTCTATATGGCGCCCTTTGTGACGTAATGATAGTGACTTACGGCAATGTCTTAAGCAAAAGGTTACCAAGTAAGAGCGGTTACATCTTAAAGGTTCAAAATCGTCTGACCACATAAATTAGCACGATTTACGTCCCATACAGGTGACATATTTTGAGCTGAAAATCGAGCAGCGCATTGGTGGCAGTCTGTCAAATATGGAACAAAAGACCAACATGGATTACTGTTCAATGATACCAGCTACAGCACTCGAGTTCAATACAGTATTCATCATAATGAAGTACCTGCAGTCCATATTTCCACATTTGGCCACATGTCATGAACTAGGAAGCGGTATTTCGTAAGGGTCAGCTAAGTAACCCATATTGAAAATGGAGGCATGCCACATGCACTAAATTTAATGGCTAGCATAGGTCTACATGCTGCACGAGCGTGATATTGGGATATTCTCGTAGCATTCTATGTTAAATCATCAGCGCATTGTAAAACACCAAAGGATATTGGACTCGGGCTGATGCTACATCAATTGATACAATCAAAATGTCTGTTTGAACTACTTAATAAACAAGGTAACTGCATTGGCTATAATAAAGTCAACATAACCTATAACTTGGGAGCGAACTGCATATTTCTGTTAACGTGGTGGACAATTTCAATAAACTACTGAACCGATGCTTGGGACCAATGCTTGGGATTCGCTTGTAAATATTATTCAGAAAAGACCAACTCACTAAATATTGGTGTCAAAATTTCGGTGTGAATAATCCAAACACAAAGCGCCTACTAGGAAAAGTGAAACTTAACTTGTTTACTATCTGGACACATCAAAATTGGTCTTAATCGGAATTGTATTATTTTGGGAAAGATGCCATCACAATTCTTTGGAGTTGCGATTGATAGAGAATCACCACACATAATGCCATGATGAACAACTTACAATGCCATATATTTTGACATCCAATGTGAATACGGTTAAGACCAACATGGATACCAGCTTCAGCACTCGAGGTCAACACTGTAAAAACCATACTGAAGTACCTGCAGTACATATTTCCAGAATTGGACTCATGCTGTGTAGGAGAAAGCGACGTTTTGCAAGGGTAAGCTGATTAACCCATATTGAAAATGGAGGCATGCGCCATGCACTAAATATAATGGCTGATATAGGTTGTCTATGCTTCACGAATGTGATATTGGGATATTCCTGTAGCATGGTTCGGGCAAGGCATACAGTCGAGGAGTTAGAATGTATACACTGATGGATGACGCAATTAACTAGCTAAAATGGATGGGATTTGAGGATGCGTTTGAACCAATAAAGGTTGCACACTGTGAAAGGAATATGATCACGGAGAGGGTTGAGCAATGCACTGTAGCATCTTCAGATCTATAACACGCACATAACAAAGGCAGATATACAAATCAGAAATCCCTAGCAGATTTCTCACAGTGTGCACACAGTCTGCACCATCTAATGTAGAAATGTGTTGAAAATGGTAAAAGGTGTTTGGATACACTTGTTTTTGTCAAAACGGTGTTTTAAATTTTTTACAGCTCCTTCTGGATCACATTGCTATTGAAAATTCTTGGAAATATAAGCATTTGCAGAGATGATTACAATTGACTGTTGGTGCCGATATGAAAACTATGTACTGTGGGGATGCATTGACGTTGCTGAAGCTGGGGTTTACAGAAAGGAGATACCAGAGGTTTGCCAAGCTCTATCTGAATCCCAAGGTGCAGCTTACCAGAATAGATGACGATTCCGTGGAGGTGTGTATGGCATGGCCATTGAACAATCACTAAACAACAACTGTGACAAGCACAGGCACTGCGGTAAGGGTGAAGCATTTGTAAGATAATAATTGGCTGTACATTTGAAATCAGTTGTAACCAGTATAACAAAATAACTTAGCGGGCTGAATCGCATAATGATTACAAGGCAGCTACGCAGAGCTATCATACAGCTGCCATTCCGGAAAGCATTGGTATTGTTAACGAAAGATGGTAACCCTTTGCTGATTCAGGTCGATATTGCTTCAAATAATATGCTTAGGAAAGACAGTGCGACTGTTGAACATTCAGTATTTGTGGCCAGCACATGGTATGATTGATCTCATGATGCGCTTCAGAATGGGATGCACTGGCACAGCAAAGTGCGCCGGATTTGGTGAGCCCCTAGGCCAGCTGTTGGGTACCGTTCTTGGGCTTAACTGCCATTGTACTACTGTTGCTGGTGACAGTTATGCAAACGAGTCAATGCAATCAGGTGACAGTGTCATTAGAGTGGTAATGTTCAGATGCAAGAGAACCGGTACAAAACATGATTATTCTAACACCACTTTCAAAACAGTGCATAAGGTATTAAGTATGTCTTGCTAATATATCAGCGAAAAAGAGTATGTTAGAGATTTTTCCTGTTTGTGACGTCATAATTGTATGCAGATTAGCTCAATGATAGTATGTAAGGACAGGAATGTTCGGAGAATCGTAATACCTTGTATTCAACACCAGAATTGTGTGTCTAGCGTCTATAATAGGAGAGCCATTTGAGTTAGAATGAATTAGGTTATTTGTAGCAAACTTTGGAGGTTAGTCGTTACCATGGAAAAGGCTATGTATCTGATGATGACCCACATAGAACTCCATAACAGCTGAAATAGTTGGCATTTTTTACACAACCACATGTACAACATTGTTATTCAACTGATATTTTGGAACCCTCGAATATAAATATTGATTTAGACCAACAATGTAGGTGATCTCACTGATACATTAAATTTGTAAAACCAGCATGGATGAAGAAGAAATCTAATCTGACGAAGTCAAATCTCAATTGGGAGAATCATAAATGGTAACTGACAAGATTTACTTGAGACAATTCTCTGTTCGTTCGTCGAGTTTTTGAAATCAAACACAGAAAATCAATTTCATTATCCAATGTGGCTCATTTCAACAACCGACGACTAACACAGATTTTCTCTCCCGAATCATATAAGTGTTATTATTTGGTCCAAGGAATTTACTGGTTAAATGACAGAAATAAAGATGATCCATATTCGATTTGACATGAAGCTAAAGAAAATGACGATCCAGTCCGTGGCGGCGAACCATGGAGGGAAAGTAAAAGCTTGGGCTCACTGCTTTGCAGTACTACTGACATTGCTGCATGCTGCATCATGGGGAACATAGCTTTCCAGTCCTTCTGGAAGCTATGGATTCGTAGACCAAAGATGCCCTTGGTAAAAAGACTACGTTTATACAATGCAACCTGCGTATCCTTGATGATGTATAACTGTAACAGCTAGGCAGCTCCAAAGGCAGCGCTAGACAAACTTGCAACCTGCCACCGCAAACACCTACGCACCATCACTGGACACCGATGGCCAGACAGCATAATTTCCAACAATGCACTATGCAAGATGTGTAATATGCCGCCACTGTCTGTAAAAGTCACACAGCACAGAGAGCTTTGGAATTCTCCCTACTCGGAGGCAGCAAATACAGAGCCAGGAGAGGACGGCATTGCATAAATATGCTAAGCGTGCTACGAGGTGACCTTAAGAAAGCAGGATTAGGTACACTCAAGTCAAGAATGGACCTGAGGAAGCTAAGGATTTTGGCTGAGGACAAGACGCAATGGGCAAACGCGAAGAAGGACTGATCGCAGCTGTAGGATGTTCTACTACTACAGCCGCAGAATACAGTAATCATACATACATACATATTCGATTTAATCAATATTTACCAAAATCATATATTGAATAATTCGAAACTCGATTGAATGTTATCCCTTTATTTGTTTTGGCAAATAATTGGCACATATTGTTTTGAGTGCAAAAGAAATCCGGAATTAACCGCACTTATTACTGACATAAACTAATAATAATTAAGATAACAATAAATTATACAAGCCAGATATAAGATTGATCACCAGCTGCCAGAAGCTGGTGATTTGGTGATACTGAGAACTGGGTACAGGCCACCAAAATCTGGTGACACGATCTGGAGCCAGACCTATCCACAAGCGACCAGAGTCTGATGCTGCTGATACTGCAGGAGCCAGACTGACAGTTTACGAGTTCACGAGCTCGTTAGGATACAAATGGTCAGGAGCGGGTGGCCTGGTTAATGTCTGCCACCATCCAGGAGCTAGCTAACAGTTTACGAGGTCAGGCTCTCGTTTATGATACGAATGACCAATAGTTGATGTCTACGACTATCCAGGAGATGGAGACTTGGATGTCAAGACTGAATGGCCATGAGTTCTCAACTTGGCTTCTGGTTACAATTGTTTATGGATCGAATAGTTTGTTGCTGGCTGTAATTTACCAAAAAGCTGAAGACCTGGATACCGCGCATGAATGGCCGTAAGCTGGACAAGGCCATTTAAGATTTATTTACCTGTCACTCAGAGGATATCAGTAAAGTTCCGACTGGATGATAATTCAATATTGTACTGTTCTGTACGATAAGTATGATGAAGAACTTTAATGAATGTACTGGTGATGAACTAGGCTACGGCTGGCTTATGGTACCGGAACGTATGAAGTTACTGCGATGCCCATGCCACTCATTTCTGATATATAATGAAAGATCTCTGACCTACAGCTGCACTCATTATGGTGTTGGGATTTCTAGCTTCTTGACCGAAAAGCTCGCTCACTCTTCATCCATCCAGGCACACCGATGTATGGAACCGGCGTGGAAATATATATATATATATATATAAATACAGCGAGACAACGGTTGCCTACATCTCTAACTTGCGCTAAGAGCTACCATTCTCCCTACGAGAGACAAACATCGAATGTGTACACAACTTGCTTCGCAAGCACATGCAGCATTGTGCAGATGAAATGGGCACTGTACAGTCAACTGTTAGTGCTCTACTAATGCTTACCCGTATTGAGCCTAAAAAGTGCAGTGTACTGACTTTCAGTGAAGTATGTGTTGTCCCACGGAAGACAATATAATTACTTTTCTCATTGCATTTGTCAGAATTTGTTGAAAGTTCAGTGCAAAAATATTTATTGAGGAATCCAGTTTATCAGTCAATCATACCACGTCATAATCAACTGACGTGTAGGCTGACTTCATAATCAATTACATCATGAATGGCTCCGTTTAGTCCGTCATAAACGCTTAATTTCACATCAGGTTGTGCGAATTGTACGTCTTTGCTAGTTAATATATATGGCAGCAACAGCAGCAAGTCACATTAGTTTCAAAATATTCAACAGCTTGCCTAGCAGTTTGCTAGATATTGAGATTCAGAAAGCACAAGGATCGATCGCACGCCAGCCAATGGCATCTTTTGATATTTCTCTAAATTAGGATTGAGGTGATTAAAATCACCATTAAGGCACCCAAAAATGGTCGTATCGTCGGCATATTGTAATAATGTCACTGGTGCGCCCACGAATACACAGTCCATGATAATGTATATCTGCTCTTATTATCGGACCCAAGGTTTCTATACACATTGCTAATAAAGGTGCTGACAGTGAGCAACCTTCTCGAACCCCACATTCTAAGACAACCGGCTGGCTTATAAAATTGTTCACAAGGTATCTACTAGTAATACAATTATACAATATTCGAATCCATTTAATGAAATTTTATCCATTTAATGACAATAAAAGAAACTTCCACTCCAAACGATCAAAAACCTTTTCACTATCGAAAGCCACAATGGCGCCTGGAATGTTGTCCTTTACAACCAACTGAATCAGGTCTCTAACGAGAACAGTATTGGTTAATATTGATCTACCATGTATTGAACTAGTCTAAACAGGGTTAATAATAATAACATCTCCCATAATCTGACCTGATCACAATGAAAGCCCTCTAGAAATAATCTTGTAATCAACTCCAAGGAGATAAAATTGGCCTATAATTATGTAAATCACGTCGGTCACCCTTTTTGAATAACGGGCATACATGAGCTTGCAACATTGTAAAAATAAGTGTTCCTAGTTGGAAAATCCTTTGAACAGCCTCACAGAATTTTGAACCAATTAGATGCCAGAATTCCAGAATGTAACATAAAAGGCAAAAGGCGAATCTTCCCCTGGCGATTTTCCATTCTTCATAGCTTTGAGCGATTTAGTCAGGTCCACCCACGTTAAAGATGCGTCACAAGTATCAGCCGATAGTGGTGGCAATATTTCTTTAATATTGGCAAGGTATTCAGCTGACAATATCTTCAGACTTATGTCAATTTTCGTAAAACGTGTACACAGTTTCTAGCATGTCTGTATTTGAATTAACGATTTGACCATTCATTTCAAGGGCTAGACTGAGCTTTTCTACACCTTTAGACTTTTCTACGCCACAAAGGTATTTTGTAGGCTTTTTCTTCAAAAGGCGAATTTGGGCCCTTGATCTTACATTTGCGCCTTCAGCTTTATACATTTCTATTTGTGATAAGTGCAACCTTGTTTCTTCCAAAACCTAAGGCAAGTGAACATCGCTATATGAAAACTTACGAAAATGTTGGGTTAGTAGACGACTCAACCTTTTTCTCCTTTGCACCATTTCCTTACCTTGTGAATAGAATAATGTCCAGATATAAGAGCAAACACTAATTTAAAATCTTCTGACAAATCACATAATACGCCACCCTGACCAGGCGTCAAATGAAAAACACAGTTTTAATCCCTCATGTCTCAACAGCGCCTCAAAGCGCTCAAAATGTCACCCATGTTAATTAACCATTTAAAGTTCAAGATCGTTTCAAATAAGAAAATTCTAATTTTCGCACTTAAATTTCCTACAAATGGATGGATGGATGAATGTTGTTGATGGATGGTCGGATGGAAGGATTGTTGGATGGATGAATGGATGGATGGATGGATGGATGGATGGTATGGATGGATGAATGGGTGGATGGGTCTGTTAATGGATGGATGGATGGATTGATGGAGGGATGGATGGTCTGGCTGGTATGGATGGATGGATGGAAGGGGGATGGATTGCCTGGATAGATGTATAATATGATGGATGGATGGTCTGGATTGATGGGTGAGTGGGTGGATGGATGGGTGGATGGAAGGATAGCTGGATGGACAGATGGATGGATGGGTGGAGGGATGGGTGGATGGGTCTGTGGATGGATGGATGGATAGATTGAGGGATGGATGGTCTGGTTGGTATGGGTGGATGGAAGGTGGGGGGGGGGGGGGGTTGTATAGTCTGGATGAATGTATGATATGATGGATGGATGGACAGACGGATGGATGAATGGATGGATGGATGGATGGGTGGATGGGTGGGTGGGTGGGTGGGTGGGTGGGTGGGTGGGTCGGTGGGTGGGTGGGTGGGTGGGTGGTTGGATGGATGGATGGATGGATGGATGGATAGATAGATGGATGGGTGGATGGTCTGGGTGGGTGGATGGGTTGGTTGGTGGACGGATGGATGGATTGAAGGATCGATGGGTGGACGGATGGATGGATGGATGGACGGATGGACGGATGGACGGACGGACGGACCGACGGACCGACGGACGGACGGACGGACGGACCGACGGACGGACGGACGGACGGACGGACGGACGGACGGACGGACGGATGGATGGATGGATGGATGGATGGATGGATGGATGGATGGATGGATGTACGGACGGATGGGTGGATGGTCTGGGTGGGTGGATGTGTTGGTGGGTGGATGGATGGATAGATGGACAGATAGATGAATCACACTCTTCCTTCCTTCCTTCTTCCCGCTCTCCTTCATTCAACCCTTCATTCCTTCTCCTCCTTTTTATCCACCCCTCCAATTTCCCTCAGTTTGCAGAGCGATTTTGAAATTTAGTGTACTGAAAGTGGTGTTGCTGCGACCAACAACAAGATACATACAGCAACACAATGCTCAAAATGATTTTAAAAATAATAATAATAATAATAATAATAATAATAATAATAATAATAATAGAGGTTCGGTCCCTTGATCAATGACTTCTCAATCAAGCGAGTGACACCCACACATCGCTAGAAACCCCTAGTTCTCAATCAGTAGCAAAGGGCATTTAACAATTGAATATAACACCTATGGTTGTCTGAATCTTTAATGAAAATAAGTTATCTAATTTCAAAGCAATTGAGTAATTTTCGAAGACACGTCCCTAAATCCAGCTACCCTAATAAATAGACAGAAATTATGATGGAAAGACAGATTTGTTCTCAAGGCTCTGAAGAAGGTTACTCTTAAGCGAAACCGGTCAGCCAAGTACGACGATATTATCAAATTGTGAGTTATATATTAATTGCTATTATAGTATTGATTATATGTTTAAATATTAAAATACTACTAATCTTTCATCTTCCGTTTCAGGTATAGTTACATTTTTTAGACTTGTAAATTTCGTAGGCTTGTAATCTTGTAGTTTTATGTAGGCTTGTAGATTTAGTTATTCATCACTCAAGATTCAGTTTTTAGATTTTAGATTAGCCCTTTAATTTAAACTAGACAATTAGTGATTGGCTATAGTTTGATTATCTCCCTTGCTTGGATGTGTTGACTGTGTCAGTTGTTGTTAAATTTGGGTGTTTTTTTCATTTATTAGAGCATAACATCACCATGGCTAGACCATTATAGCTTCAGCTTAGGTACTGTCATGTCCGAAATTATCCTAGCTCAGGCCGCGCCAAACCTTAATTTAGGTAGGGCTAATTCAACGGCAATCAGATGGGCAGACGCTAACTATGGCAGGAAACTTCACGTCATATCAATCGGGGCATTCTATCAGCTCATTAGGCCTTTTGACCCTTTTTCAGCAGAAAATTACCACCCCTACTGCAAGGTCATCCGATACCGTACCAGTCATTCCACTACCTTCAGAACTTAGAAAAGTGATCAGGTCACCAACTGATGCCCTCCCCCACCCACCAGTAAAGAGAATGGATGCCCGGTCATCACCAATATTCCTATTAGATTCTCCGATGGATCCACTTTAGATTCACCACCACTCTTGTCTCAAGAGGAATTCCCTCCCCTTCCACAGAGAGCGGATGCTAACCAGAAATCTGGTCCAAGGACCAAATCAACTCATGTGGATCCAAGTAAGATACCTCTACCAGAGACCCTGCCTCCAATGTCCTCAGAGGAATTAGCTCCCCTTCCACAGAGAGCAAAGGTTGGCAGAAAATCACGACCAGATCAACACCCCTGACTCAAAAGGGTCCCAAAACTCCAGTGCCAGAGGCCAGACTACCTCAACCAAAGTTCACTCGTACACTGAGTCGAAACAGTATCAATCCTCAACATAAAACCAAGAAAACTACACCCTTAGAAAAATGTCGTTCTAGCAATTTCGGTATGATGTAGATCACAAAAATGAATGGGGACTCCCTGTCTTGACGAAAAAATCGTGATCCTTGACTCTTCCAATCTAAACAGTATAAATGTAGAACCAGATTCAGACACCCAGATAGCCTTCTATCCAGGGGCAAAGAATTGTACCATGTTAGGTCCATTGTCAAAAAAGACATGGACTCCTATCAACCAGAGAAAGCCATCGCAAACATTGGCATAAATGACATAGATGAGCCTATGTCTGTAACTGCCCAACGAGTCCAACTCTTATTCAGTACCATTCGATCAAAATTTCCAAATTCTAAGGTTTATTTCACTAAACTGAACTGTTCTCAATCTCTAAGTGCACAGCAGGAGAGGATCTTAGCCTTTATCAATTCATCTGTAGAATCCCTGCGGATAAATGCATCAGTCATCCCTAGCCTACCAACTGCTGAGTTTGAGGTGGTCCAGGATAACATTCATTGGAGTGAGAAAACTGCTAACGCAATGTATTATAGCTGGTTACCTTTTCTTAATTTAAACTAACTGAGGGTCAGAGTACTAACCACCCAGGTATCGGGTGGTAGTGATATTGTTAATCTCACTGGCTCCACATTATCTGAAGCAGAACAATCAATACTCAATTGTGGCCTAACATGTGTACCAAAATAGGCACAGATGCACTTTTAGATAATGGCTCAATGGTAGTTCTTGAATTTCCCCGCCGTGTCAAATTAGCCGACTTTTTTCGAAACTCGAAAAGTACAATTCTGCCATTCGCTAAAAAATGGCTGGGCACCAGACTCAAAATTAGTCGACCCAGGGAGCTCTGATAGTATAAAAATTATAAAAGAACGTGTTGAAAATGTTGAATTTCCGAAAAATCATAATAATTTGTCATATGAGGAACGTCAAACCTTAACAGGATTGCGTAAAAACAACGACATTGTCATTAAGCCTGCTGACAAGGGATCTGCTGCTGCAATAATGCTTAAAGACAACTACATTCGTGAAGCGCATCATCAACTCAGTAATCCAAAACATTACCAAAAATTAGACGAACCACTCTGGCAAAGTAACTGCGACAATTTTAATGAAATTGTTCAAAATATGGTTGATAACAAGAGTTTAACGCAAAAACAGTTTACATACCTCGTTGCGAAATGAGACGCAAACCCCTGTACATTTTATCTGTTACCCAAGATCCATAGGCCTATTGATTCTTGGTCAGATCCTATCATATCACCAGGACGACCTATAATATTGGATTGTGGTTCTGAATCCTATAGGATCAGTGAAATCATTGATTATCACCTACAACCATCTGCCGAATAGACCTTTCATCTTCTTGAAAAATACTGAAGCCTTCTATCGCAGGTCTCTGCGATCTTGATACCTCCAAATTCACGTTTGCTTACGCTCTACATCGATGCTACACGAACATTGCCATCGAAAAAGGTCTGAATTCTGTCCGTAAAGCTTTTAAAAAATACCCCGATAACAATAGGCCCACTGGCGAAATATTAACTCTCTTAGAGCTAAGCTTAAAGGGCTATAATTTTCAATCCGTGGGTGAAACATACTAACAATGCTGTGGTTGCGCAATGGGTAAGCGTTTCAGTCCAAATTTTGCCAACATCTATGTAACAGAGTGGGATGAGGATGCGCTTAGCAAATGTCCGAAACAACAGCTCCTTTACCGCAGGTACCTCGCTGATATGTTCATTATATGGCATGATACAAAGGAAGAATTTAATGAATGTTTCGCCATTTTGAACAATCATGACCCGAATATCAAGTTTAAGGCCAACATTGACCAGATGTCCGTAGACGCTTTAGATGTAACTCTATACAAAGGTGTAAAGTATGACACAACTGGACACCTTGGTTACAAAGTGTATTTTAAACCCACAGATTCGCATCAATTACATTACAAGAAATCTTTCGATCCACCTCATACCTTTAAAGGAATGGTAAAATCACAAATCGGTTGTTTTCATAGTAATTCGAGTGGTAGAAAAAACCTTTGAATCCGCATGCTCCCTCTTATTTAATTAAGGCCTAGATTTTTGCTCAAAATTAAGTCTGAAACTGTACAGGATTTGTACACTATCCCTGATAATGCTGCAGATCACAGGCGTACCAAGATTCGATACAATCTTCCAATTACAGGCGTAGGAGAATCTCTAAAGTGTGGAAAGAAAAGGTGTAAATTGGACCTACTTCTTCCAAATCCAAAAACATTTATGAGCTTTCAGAACAAAGACAAATTCCAAATTCAGTATAATTTAGATTGCGATTCCGAAAACATGATTTTTGTAATATCCTGCAAATTAAGCCAAAAGCAATATGTCGGTGAAACTAAATGCCCTTTAAGATGGCGAGCAACTAGACACTTTTGCGATATTAGACATGAAGAAGACACGCGAAGAAGAAACAAAATGGCCGAGGGGCATAAATGTGGACCCAGACCTTGCTGAACAGCGTGAAAAAATTCCATTCACACTGACATATTATCGAAAAGATGTTGAAATTTCGGAAATTTTGAAAGATGAATATCATAACTTACAGGATAATTTAAGAAAACCTCTCAACTTGCGTCCAGTAATAGCATTTAAGAAAAAATCCGAATCTACGTGATATATTGGTACAATCGAAATTAACTGGACAGACATTGTCATCTTAAAGTTGTCCAACATTTTAAAGCCACACCGCATCAATAAAACAAATAAACAAATCACAGGCAATAAAATAAATAAATTCTGAGCCACTGCGTTAACCATATTACTACCTATCTATCTATCTATCTATCTATCTATCTATCTATCTAACTAGCTAGCTAGCTATCTAGCTAGCTAGCTAGCTATCCATCCATCAATCCATCCATCCATCCATCCATCCATCCATCCATCCACCCACCCATCCACCCACCCACCCACACACCCAGCAATCCATCCATCCATCCACCCACACACCCACCAACGTTGTCAAATTGTATCCCCACTGAACACTAATTAACTAGTTAGAAAAACTTAGGCCAGATCACATTTCCTCCCACACCCATATGAATTGTT
Organism: Chaetoderma sp. LZ-2023a; assembly: GCA_034401795.1. NCBI lineage: Eukaryota > Metazoa > Mollusca > Caudofoveata > Chaetodermatida > Chaetodermatidae > Chaetoderma > Chaetoderma sp. LZ-2023a. The sequence continues at coordinate 66,106,029 of CM067368.1, read as the reverse complement.
TACTTTGACCCGCACCCAACCCCTTACTAAATCTAAGTGCCCATGAAATGTTGTGACAGACAACTTAATATCATTTGCCAATTAAGTTGTCAACTGGTAGAATATACAGGCAGACGCTTGCAAACATTAAACTACAACTTATGTAAAATACCAACACCATTGGTTTGCCCAAAGAAAACAACAGCCCAACAAATATAGGCACCCCATTACTAGGGAACTGCTTACTTAGGTAGTCCATTTAAAAACTTAACATCTGGACATATCTATTTACACATATAGAAAAGGAGGCTTAAACAAATCGCTCCCTCCTCCAAGCTCTCTTCATATCACTTTCCTCATCATCGACGATAACTCTAAAACAACCACCCTGTAGGGAACATCCGGTATCCACTTACTGTTCGATCGAAATGCCTGCTTCATTATTTTGCCCCATTTTATACATAACCTATCCTTAGGATTCACCACATCTGCTAGTGTATTATATCGATATTTATATTCCCCCTTCCCTGGGTATATTCATTGTTAATGGTCAGGATCTCTTTGTTAATGATGATCAATGCGTTCTGGACGACTGATTGATACTGTGAGCATTCGTCTTCATGTTTCAGTATCAATGTGCTTCCCTGTTCAAAACGCCATTTATTCTATGCTGCCATTTACATGGAGGGAATGGTGGCATAGACCACCCCAAACTTCTCTCTTGCACGAATGCATGATGCTTGTAAACCTGCTCGCCACTGAGGTAAGATCTAGGTCTCCCATGATTACATCTTCATGATGATTCGTATGTTTGAGGGAATCACATGATATTTTTCTACAATATATGGTACTCCTGCAATAAAATATATCGTACCTTGCAAAAACCACTAACCCACAATATCTCGTAATGGCAAGTCACGTAGCTTTTATAGTTTGGCCAGTGGCAAAACTCGGATGGTCAGTTCCTCCATGGTCAATCCCTCTACTACGACTTGCAGAATACACGCGATTCATACTTAAAAAACCCAAAAACCAAACAAATTATTGATTAATGATTAATACACAATAACTAGACAACATGTTTTAAACATATATGCATATCAGTTCATTCCCCACTTTACCCTCAACTTACAATATAGTCTTGCTGTCTGGCAGGCCTTCGGGTAGTTATGCTATATCGCAAGTTGCGTACGTGCCACACATGAACATCATCATCTCCTGAGTCGACTGGATTTAAATTTCTACCAATCATAGTCCCCCTATTATCAAGGCTGACATTCTGTGTGGACTCACGATTTTGCGCAGAAACCATTTTAAGATGGATCCATCCCGTCTGTATTAGCTGCTCCTGTGCCATCGGTGTCTGGAGCAAAGAGCATTTCATTATTCCTCCTAATCTGCTGTTCAACTACTCTGTTCTCCAATCCAGTAACTCTCTCCATGTCACCGGGATGGAACTATCCCCATCTTTACAAGCATCCTGTCGAATTTGAGGGTCTTGGGCTGGTTTCAGATTGTTGAAGCGGGCAACGCATTGTGTTTTACTATCCACTACTAGCTGTATCACATAGGCCACATCATTCAAAAACATCAACACACTACATGGATCAGTGTAGGGACAATGAAGCTTAGACGGTCTACCTGGTTAACGGTAGGCGAGTATAACATCGCTTGCTCATTCCACTTTGTAAGGAGCACCCACAATGCCCCGGTTGTACCAATCCTTCTGATACCATATAATCTCTTAAACTGTGTTTAGTATTAACCCACTGTTTGCCTTAAATCTCATTTATGCATATGTACAGTGGTGTAAATGGACTGGTTTAATCATTAACCCAGCGTTTACCTTAAATCTCCATTACGCATATGGATAGTGGTGTAAATGAAAAGTTACACGGGATTTAAGCTAACTCTCTCTAAACCACCTTTATGCATACTGGGCCCAGTAGTGTATTATATCGGTGTTACCCGTGTTGTATGCATATTTATATTTTATAAATATATCCTTACCAACCTTGGCACAGATACATAAAACTCTATCAAATATGTATTACACACACTTACAAGTATGTCCACATGCACGCATATATGATTATACTGTAGCATGGATCGACCAGTTGGGTACTGGCCGTCCCAGCTAATTAATCATTAATTGTTTTCATCGAATCTGGTATCAATCAAGACCAAAATTCGACAAGCTTTCTAAATCTATAAGCCATTTTAAAATCGGTTCAGAAATGGCTGAGTTATCACCGTTTTCCCCCTCCAAATTATGCTAAAAATATACAAATAACGTCGTAATCGCGTGTATATATAGATAATCAGTGATTTGTGTACATGTAACCTCCTACGTCATATCTATATCTATCATAATGATTGGATAATTGTGTACACGTCACGGATTTCTAGCACGCTGATTGGCTGATTCAGCTAATTCTGATTGGTTGAAACAGCCAGCTTCTGACGTGTCTAAGAGTATAAAAGTATTTCAGTGAATCAGGAGCATCGTCGGCCGGGGGCCGAACAGTCGGGAGCTGCCCAAGTGTGGGATTCTGACGAACCAACTGGAACACCGAAGACGGAGACCAGCATCATCTCGGTTCACAAGTTTTAGCACAGCTCAGACAGAAGCAGTTCCCGGCTCACCGCACCTAAATTTTGCAATCTCCTGGATGGCCAACCGGGGGCAATATTAGAACTTAATATATTGTTTCTGATTTTAATTACTAACTGTATAGGAACTATATTTTGTGGTGTTCCTTGTACGGCCAAATTATGTAATTCTACGCAACGCAGAGCAGCGATGTTCTTTGGTGGATAACTCACCGGACCTGCCAGGCACGCCGAAAAGTGGACATTCAACCACCGCACTGCATGTCATGTGTGTTCGTTTTAACGTTTTGACCGCAGCCAAGTAAACTTCGCCCGGTGCGTCATAAGAGATATTTGACGCACCTCGCACCGTTAAGCTTAATTATGTACATCATAATTACAACTGTATCAATAACCCTCTCTGTTAATGGGTTATGTTAACATTATAACTTACTGTTGTTATAACGGGAACTTTTACAACTACAGCATTACGTAGAACTTACTTTGTGTATCCAGCAGACATTGCTTATACCGTGTTTTACTGTCCTGAGATCGTACCGCTTCCGTCCTGGAGCAGCATGTGGGAACTGTGTCTCGCGGAGATCTACATGCGGAGACTCATCCAGCTTCCAGGGAATGTGTCGACTCACGTCACAAGCATGGTGACGTATCAATTTCAGTAACATAGTAGCCCGCAACTAAGAATGGCTACTGAGTATTCAAGTAACTATACATAATATCTTTAATTATTCATTAGTCACTCTTTTAATTATTCTTTAATTAACGTATTTTCCTCTGTAAAAGGTACCAATGACTAAGAGGCACCTTCCCGGTCTTGGGACCGCAATTTATAAGTTCTTTGGTATTACTGTTTATATTTATCCTTGTTTATTGTAAGGTGTTTCACTAACCGCACCGTATTAGGTCTATCAACCTGTATTATACTGTCCAATCAATTCACATATTGTCACTGTTCCGTACTTGGTTGGTTAGGTATATGGCAAGTAGCCATCTTTTGATATGTTTTGTTTATTTATAGAAAACTTAGGACCGCAGTGCGTTTAGGAAATACTATACAGCAACATTTATATATGCATCACTTTCTCCCGCCACCGTCATGTTTCACTAAGGTCACTGTCCGTGATGTAACTACTATTTAGCTCGATAGGATAGGTTTAATATGATAGAGACAATTTCATCGTTAGGAGACACATAGTGTACGCCTCTTTTCCGGTCGTTGCGGTAATCTAGCCCACACTCTGGCAAGGTTGTGTAAAATTGGCCAACTTACCAATAGGGCCTCATATCTATAAAGTTATTGTCTGTTTTCATGTTCCACTAATACGTATGCCTTCTTAATTGTTTGGATCTCCCTATCCGCACCGTGGACTGATCCGACCCTGGGAAACTATCGGAGGTTTCAGAGCTGTTATTACCAAAGTGCGGTGTTACAGACACTTCCCCTGTATCTTCGGATACTTAGTAGTTAGTTACCATTGCCAATTTAGGAAGCACTGCGAAAACATAATTATTTTTATTTCTTGTGTCTCTTAGGTTATATCTCCCGCACCGCAGTGCATATTTGGGCAACATGGATATAAACCTAATGTTATGTCAATAACTTAGCTCCATAGGACTTGGTGAAGGACGAGATGCGCATCTCCACCGAACTCTGTAGAAATGTCTGGGCAAGATGTTGGAATCTGTCACGCCCTCACGGGAAGGACATTTGTGGTGGATATTCGTCTCTCCAATCCCCCACCGTAATGACAGGTCAGTGATATAAATATGCTAATGTAAAAAGGTAGCCATCGTCCTGTGATGTTTTATGTGGTTACGGAGCAAGGCATCCGGATTCTTACCGAGCTCGGATATCTTGCAAAGACACATGTACGCACGCTATCTGTGGCGGTAGATGCTTTACAAAGCAACCGACGGGAAGCTGGGCGTCTGCGCCCACTGACAGCCGTATCTAAAGATAGGTAGGATACCCGCCACTTGCGGCCTAAAATAGTTCTTGTATCTAAAACCTAATAGGTAGGTTAGGCATAGAAGAAGGCCCGCATAAATACAAGAGGCACCTACTATCACAGTATTCTTGGAACTACATAAGACGGTGACTTGGGAATCCTTCGGGAATCGCTTGTCTCGTCTTCACGTAAAACAGCACGCAGCACGTTAGTTATAGTTTCACTAAGATGGTATTTTCTTTACAGCACCTTTGGTTGAATGCAGAGTGGCCCTTTTTGGCCATCACTGTCCCTCCGCTTCTGCGGTGGCATCATTTTCCTGTGACGGAGGCCCGCGCGAGGCACTTGCCTCTCGTAAGGATCCAGTGACGACCGCGCGCGCGAGGCTACTACTTCTCACCCAAAGACACAGCATCAGAAGCAATGCCCGCGCGAGGCACAAAGCCTCTCGCCACGCTAGGAGTTTTTATTCCTTTTTCCTTTTCAGCTTAGAGGTATAATAACTTATATTAAGTTAATTAGTGATCTCGTATGCGGGAGCCTCCTTTACAGGGGTACCTCTGCGGACCTGCGAGTCTGTGTGGTACCTCCGGTGACTCCACGTTTAAGTTCATCAGGCTGTCTCTATGTTACGTATTTTCGTATGCTCATTGTTATCTTACAAACTTCACAGTCTGTTTAGATATAGTAAATTATTAGTTAATTATTT
>CM067368.1:66050779-66095779 GCA_034401795.1 Chaetoderma sp. LZ-2023a | reverse complement strand
ATATGCAAGACGATTATTAACACTATGCGTCATTATGCTGATCACCAGTGTTAACAATACAATTAACCTTTTCTTATACATCCTCACGGGAAGAAGTTTTAGAGACGCCCTCAAACAGATGATTTCCTCTTGGTTTCGTTAACAAAAGCCCATTGGTCATCTACCCACTACTCCTACATGATAATAAATACATCTTTTCAATCCAACAGTTTTATATCATCATCCCACTGTCCGCCTCGGTTATATCTGTGTTTTAAATGGAGGCGACGATTCGACGTTTCGTTTATTTAAAGAGATGCTAGATCCTATAACGGAACAATCGTCGATCAGAGTAAAAATAAAGCATCGCTGTATTAAAATGCAAGGAATTACCTTTATACACTTAAACCAAAACGACGAGTTCCTCTTGGAAATGTCTCCTTCATGCAGTAATAATTGCTTGCCTTTCACAATAAGGCAAAGGAATGTCTGAATCTTCATTCTCTGCAACATGTCTTTATCAGCAGAGCCAATGTATAAGTCTGATTTGTTCATGTTTTTGAAGGGCAATAACTGGCATGTGTCATGATCCCGATTGACTTCAATCATATTATCTATCAAGGGTGTCAAAGTCTTAGTTAGTATGCTACCAATTTAGAAACTTTGTTTATTTTTCATATCGTGAGTACGTCCGCGAAACCGCTAAGTAATAGAAACGGTTTCCTCGAGCCAAGGGGGCTGTTGGCTTTAGGAAACGCAATACATGTCTCCCTTTCTTCTCAGACAAATTATATATCATTAATTGTGTATCGTGATATTACTTATGTAAGATATTAAGAATTACTATTAGTCATTATAACAGCAAAGTATCAATGATGATATGAGTTTAACTATAAGTCTTTGATTCTAAGTTTATCATAATTATAAAAGTCATTTCAATGATGTGCATAATTATAAATGTCAATGTCATTTCAATGATATCGCACTGACCTGGTGATGACACGTCCTGGTCGAGTACTGAGAGGTTGTGAGCCGATCACTGGATCTGGATCCGGAACCGGATGGTCACGATTGTCGAGTAGATGAGTCTCGCCATCAGGAAGATCCAATGTCATGAATGCATCACCGACTGGCTGTCCCGTTGAAGTACCACTATGCGAAATGCGGAGATGACGACGATTTCGTCTGTATGTTCCGTTATCAGTTCTTACAATAAATGATCTCGGCTCCAGGAATTTGGCTGTGATAATTCCAGAAGAGGACCAATCTTACTGCTTGTCAATTTTAACGTGCACACGATCACCAGTTTTTAGCTTGGACAGTTTTTTCACAACATGACGCCGATTGTAGTAGAATTCTGATCTGCCTTCCTCACCTTGCCCAATGGTGCCCACCTAGGATTATGATTCTGTGGCAACGTTGGCAAAGTGGTTCTTATCTGACGTCCCATTAACAACTGAGCTGGACTGGCATGTGTTGCCTCGATGGGTGTTGCTCTGTAACGGAGAAGTGCCAGGAATGGATCAGGCTGTTTGAGAATTTTCTTAGCCGTTTGAACCGCACGTTCCGCCTCCCCATTTGCTTGTGGGACGTACGGACTTGTTGTAATATGTTCGATAACCTCTTGCTTCTGAAACTCATGGAATACTGATGAGACGAACTGAGGACCGTTGTTATTCCGTACCGTGCGACAGCACACCTTAGCGTATCGATAACGCTTTCACTGGATGTACTAGTCATATGTATAATCTCCAAATAGCTAGAAAAGTAATCGACGATGACTAAATACTGTTGTTGTTGTTTGAAGGTAAACAAATCCGCTGCGACTTTCTGCCATGGACGCGCCGGCAGCGGTGTTCTTAGGAGCGGTTCCCTACGCTGATTTGGTAGATTTGTTTGACAAAATGAACAAGAACATACTTTGTTGTTCACCTCATCAATGATTTTGTGCCACCACACTGAGTGGTTTACCCGCTCTCTACATTTCGTAAGACCCTGATGTCCCTCATGGATGCGATCGAGTATGTCTGCTCTCATTACCTCAGTAATGACGATTCTGCTACCGTAGACTAACCATTAATCTCACTGAGGCGATCACGCACTGCATAATAAGCACTTACGTCATTTGGAATGTCATTTGACTATATCGGGTCATTCATGGCGTAATTGATTAAGACGTCAGCCTACATGTGACGTAGTTGATTATGATGTCATATGATTGCCTGAGAATCTGGAATCATCCATTATTAATACACAGACATGGTGCGTTTATAGCGTTGCAACGGGTGGTATTAGTTCGCGTGATTCATGACTCATGCTCGCAGAGAGGAACAATTCAATCAAAGAGTTCGTTGTTTGACATTCTATCCACTTCCTATTGGGACAAATCACAAGACGGTAAACAAAATGATGTCACTTTCTATGCACACACCACACATCATCGTTTGTTTACTTATCATATCATGATTAGTGTATTCCGTGGCTATAGTAGTAGAAGCATCCTACAGCTGCAACCAGATTTTTCCCACTGTGACTTGTCCTTAGCCATAATCTTGCGCTTCCTCGGGTCCATTCTTTACTTGAGTGTAACGAGTCTTGCTTTCTTGAGGTCGCCTCGTAGCACACTTAACGGAGTTATGCATTGACGTCCTCTCCTGCCTTTATATTTATTTGTTCGCTCCTAGTAAGAGGAATTCCAAGGCTTTCTGTGCTGGTGTATCTTCTGACATCCTTAGCACAGGGCCAAACAGGGACCATCTTTGCTGGGCGACTTATACGGACAGCGGTGATGTGTTACACATCTTGTATAGTGCATAATTGGAAACAATGCTGTTAAGGCCATCGGTGCCCAGTGAGTGTGCGTAGGTGGTGGCGGTGGCAGGCATCAAGGTTGTCTAGACCTGTTTATTATAACGATAAATGGATAACTAATATTTCCTTTGGGATAATGGAATACAATTAAAAAATTTCTAATGTACCATAGCTAAGACATAGAAAATTGCCATCACATTATAGGCCTAAGTATTATTATGGTGCTTGTGTTATCTTCGTAAACGGACAGCATCTGCCATTGCAAATTTTTATTTAATTGTTAGTCTATCTACGTATTATTATTATTATTATTATTATTATTATTATTATTATTATTATTATTATTATTATTATTACGTTATATTTTCTATGTATCCCAAAGTACTGTTTGAATATATATTCTTCTATACAAGATGATCATGTTACTCACACGTACACTTGTGTTATTGCCAAGACATATGAATGCAATTGAACAACATCAAATATATAGAAAGGCATATGTATGGAGGATTCCAGATTCTCAGTCAATCATATGACGTCATAATCAACGTGGCGTGTTGGGAGATGTCATAAACAATTACCTCATCAATGATGTAGCTAAGCTCCTCACGACCGCATACGTGATGCTGGACTAAGCAATGTTGTACCAAGTGAATGTCTTTGCTATTTAATAAACATGATGTTGAATATTTTGAAACTAGATTGACTCGGCGCTGTTGCTGCCATAGCAGCACCTAGTCAAATTACTTTCAAAATATTCAACAGCTTACTTGTCTAGTTTTCTGGAAATTTATGTTCAGGGAGTGCAGGGATCGGTCGATCGATCGATTGCTGCATATGGCAGAAACATCGCCCAGTCAAATTCGTTTCAAAATATTCAACAGCATTTTTATTAAATAGTAGAGACATACAATTCTTAAAACGTGTCAGACTTTTAAGAGTTAAAGACGGCCCCGTATATAATCATTTGTGACGCTTAGCTGATTATGACGTCATATGACGCCATTACTCTGGAAAGGTCCATTGCACTGGCGAGATCCATTGTAGATCTTATTCGTCTGATTGGTAAGCCTCAAGATATAGATGTTCTACTGGTATCACAATTGTCCTCCTCTCAGCACGACAAGGTAGCTGGCGGCCATGACGATTGATCTCCATCGGATGCCATATCTATATGATCCTGATGAGCTGCACCCTAACTGGTCGATAGATGTTCACATACTCGCTAAGTATGGTGTAGCCATGGGGTATCTTCAACCAGTGTCGGTAGACGCACACCCGCCATCAGTGCTCTACTCTGAAGCCACCCAGCGTTGAAGGCATCCATTGAAATGACAGCATGCATCAGACCATTGTCCAGTGTATAAACACGGTCTACAGCGACCCATAACTTTCCTACTTATAAACTGGTGCGTCTTTTGTTCTGATGGCTCTTGTAGATGAAGTGCCAGCCGCTTCTCAGCATGCCCATGTTAGGAAGCAAGAGACTTCGATCGAAGAGGAACGCGCCGTACTTCGCATGTTGCATCTCCTTTGCCATAAATGTGCAAACACCCTTTGCCATTTTTAATCTCATTTAAAGAAGTACGTATTCGACCACAGACCACTTTATGTCTAGATAGTCACAGCTGCCCACTCATCATTAATCTTATATAACAACATGTTTGCCATTGCTGTGTGGTCGTTGTCATAGCAGGCTGTCACTTATATAATAGAGATCATAGAAGTTATTCAACAACATAGATATCATCAATCTCAAGTTCCAGTAGGAGAATTTTAACGTCACTGTACAGAAGCTCGACCTGGGCACCATACTGAGGGTTCAGCTTATTGAATGTAGAGCGGATCGCTTGGTCGTGTGCGAACTGACCCGAGTTAGCCAGGTATGGAACGGCCTGATCTGAGTTGCTCCAAGCCACACACCCGTTGGTTCTATAGGCCAGTGCGTGTAGCCACCGTATCTAGAGTCGGTAGGAACGCCTGCCGCGCTGGCACGCCAGTAAGAGATAGCTCACCCGTGCTGTACAGAGAGTGTGGGGATGGCATTCCTATGTATATAGTTACCAGTAACTTGGGGAATTCCTAATACTGGGTCCCTTTCAATCATCTTGGTATGACCTGACACGAGGATTCATTGGGAAACATGAATCTCTTTATAGATTTGAAATCGGTTCAGTATTGGCAGAAATATCAGTAAACGGAAATTGGTCTGAATAATTCTCCAAAGTTTGTTTAGATCGCTATCGCGCATTTGCTGGTAGCATGACGTCATTGACACGTGTTCGTCATATGCTATTCCCCTATGAAATGCGCGATGATTGGTTGAGCTCTGCTGTGGTGACTGTTGATTGGTAACCATACAGTATAAAAGGACTCGCTCTGGCAATATTCTTCAGCCTAGAGGAGGCGGTAGCCCAGGCGGTAACGAGCAGAGCTGTGAAACCGCCGACCCTGGGATCGCATCTCCGTTCAGCCAACTGATGACCGCTGGAAACATAGGCAGTCTCCATCACTCCTCGTTGCCTCTCTCCACCCAGGAGTGTAAATGGGTACCAGTGTAAAAACTGGGAAAGCTATCAATAATAGACTGAAATAAAACCAACCTGGAATGGCGTGAATGGGACCTGGAATCAGGGACTCGATAGATGCCAACCAAACCAATAACTTCTTGTTTTCCTCAGTCGGACCGGGTGGGGGCGGGGTGGGGGTGGGGTGGGGGCGCCTGGAGTGAGGAACTTTATCCATGCTTACTGCGTAGAGCTCGCTGTTCGAGCAATCTACACCAACGCAGCTTATTTCAGTTCCAGCACTCGGTTCAGCGGCTCGATAATACGACGCACCGGCTCAATTTGTTCAGCCCTACACCAACAGGGGCTAATAAACTAAATTAAAAGAAGATTTCCCATCCGCTAGCTTCAGGGATCTTCTGTGAGCCGAGTCGCCGTTTTCGGCCTGTAACACCCGAAACCAGTATGTGAAACAATTGGCCTGTACTGATGTCTCACCGAACCTGCCATGACACGCCAACCAGTGGAGACTAGAAGTAGCGCGTATCTAGTGAACTATTATGTTTTGAGCTTTCGTTTCTGTCTGCAAACATTGCCTTCAGCATCGCCGATGAGCTAAGCGATGCTGGTCGTCTTGCGCTGTAAATCTATAACTAGCCTCTTCAGCAAATAGAGGCATCTTCATTCAGCACCAAGCTTCGCATGCTCCAACATAGCCGTAAATTGTACTGTGATTACTTGTATTATTAATTTGGTGCCAGTGACTAAGAAGCACCAATAACTTCGAATAATGCATCGATTCCAGAGAACCTCGCCAACAGACGCCAACATGCGCTGATAACTAACAGGCGACAACCATCAACTTTGCCAACATGCGCTGATGACTAACAGGCGCCAACTAGACTGTGTATGTTGTAAGAACGAGCATTCCGCTGATGACTAATAGGCGCCCATTTTTAGTGCAATATAGTTATCTTATTTTCTGTAGCGCTGATTACAAAGGTCAGTCGGAACTTATTGTATTGCATAGACCTTTAATACGGCGAGCGCCGTTTTTAGATGTTACTACTTTTTCGTCATTACTTTTTGTTAGTGTATAAATATATTATTTAAACGTGTACAAGCTGAAACTTATACTAAATAGCTTCACTATCTACAACACTTACTTTCTAAATATGGCAACACTTTTTCAATAGAGTTGTCTCTCGTGCCTCGCCGAAAAGGCTCGAGATACGGCGATTAATCCTAACTAGTATTAAGCTCAGATATTTTGTTAGGATGGAGTAGATAGGGATGGATGACTGCTCGAATAAAGGAGTGCTCTTTATTGTAAAGCCTATTTTCAGTTACTGCTGCTCCGTTACATAAGCAGACCGGCGTTTCCATAAGTGGCCACCGACGTGATGGCCTTCTAACTTCCTACAGCAGCTGCCTCTTTCTATGACTCTCCAGCCTCTGGTCAATTAATTGTCTCTGTCCATGTCTTGTTAATCGTTGTTGTGCTGACACATGGCTAGGAGTTACTCATCGGCTCTGGACTCGTCGACTGGCAACATCTACGTGCCACCAGCCTTAGGGAGTAGTCCAATGGGTACGTGCCGAGATGGCTACCTGGGCTCATCCGCCAGGAGGGCAACCTCCTCTAAAGTTACGTAGGTATAAGCTGGTCTCCCTAAGAAAAAACACCAAAATAATGCCGCGTTGACTAAACCAGTGACTAGCTTAACAGATGACGACATCGAATTCTGTTGAAACTGGCACTCCACCTTAAGGTAATACAGCTTGCACCCCTCACGTAAATGATTATATACATATATAATTTAACACACTTTAGCATTGATCTAGATGGGAGTCCGGCTTCGGCTGTAACTTCTCCTCCGCTTCGGCATTGTCGGCATTTTCCTATGACGGAGGCCCAAGCAAGGCACTTTCCTCTAGCAAAACCAATTTATTGGCCCACGTGAGGAGTTAGTTTATATTAAATTAATTAGCCGCGCTAAAGACGCCTCCTATACAGGGGTACTTTCCTCACAACTAAGGACATGACACAGACGGCCAATACGTCACTATATTTATATTGCAGATAACGATTTCTTATTAGGAGCCGGCTTATGACTCGCCATACAATTATACATATCTAAATTTAAGTAAATAATTATGCAGAGACACCGGCTACACCAATAGTTGTGATGATACCGTGGTGTTCGCCACAGGCGGCAATGGTCGCCCAGCCTCGCTGAAACATGAACATTCCACCGACCTTCGAAGTTGGTCTTTGTGGTCGCTGGTGGCATGCACGCGCCTCTCTCCGTCCCCGAGCCTAGCTAACCATCATCGTCAGGCTGACGAGTATCTCGGGTACTCGTCAGATTACGAGGAAGAACTGTGGGGGCAGCGCAACGCCGGAGCTACATCGAATGAGAGGTCACACATAAGGTGCCTCGAAAGATTCAAGATGAGCAAGCTCACGTATGCTGGGCGATTCAACACCAATATTGGCCTGTACATATGAAAGACGGCTGGAAAATCATCAACCAATTTCACTTTGACATGGTTATGGTATGCAAGGTGTTGCGCATTCTGTCATTATCGAAGAGATCAGTGCATGCAATTGCCATCTTTGTTCTCGACATTGACCAAAGCATGCATGCGCTAGCTGTATCATAGTAGGGAATTCGAGCTAGAGGGGGTTATCAGGCAAGTTTGAGATAAAATGTATCAACGTGCTCAACTGCCTAGCCTGATTCTTCAGTAATATAGGTCCTTCATAGTTGCACCAAAATTACTAGCCCTTAGAAGTTCCTGAAGCAGAACGTGGATTCTTCAGTCATTTCGTTGATATCGTCATGTCCTTGTGCATGGTCGGTCTAAGAGGCAGACTCTAATCCACAAGCTTTCCCTCGATCAGTATTTGGGTGGCTGCTTGCAAAACCTGTAGAACCTGTTCATCATGACTGGAGAATCCAGCAAGCAGTGAGTTCTGGCTGGTATAGGCAGTCCTCACAATGTTTGAAACTTTTCCCAGCCCATCAGCCAGGTTGTCCCTTGCTTTCCCCCAAGGCCTTCCTCTGCAAGGATGTCATCCAATAGACTGCATCTGTCAGCTTTTGTGATCCAGTAGAGAAGTCAGTGTATACTTCTTTCACAGAACTGCGGTATCTTCTCTTGTCTCTGAGAGACAGCCGCAGTGTGCCACTAAGGCATTGTGGCTTTGTCTGGTATCGTTGAGAGGATTCATGTGTGGAGCTGGTATGAGCATCTCCGGTAGCATAGAGACACTCTTTTCTGATTCTCAGATCACATAGAGTTAGCCAGTATGGCATTCCTGCTGGGAAACCTTGGAGATGGGCATAGTATGTGGCATGAGTCTACCGAGTTGCTGATCAACCTTTCCACAACATCTTAGACAATTCGTAGACAGCGTGCTCCATTTGCCTGTATTTGTGGATATGAGTATGGTATCTCAATGCATAAACGGGAATTCGGACGATGATGAAGGCCACCGCTCATCAAACTTTGAAAATGTAAGTGTTATTATCATATTACCATCTGCCAATGGACATTGCCCAGTTTATTCATCGATCATCTTACGTCATATGACGTCATAATTAAATAAGTGACGTGTATGCTGGCATCATCATCATGACGTCATGAGTGATTCCAAATAGTCAATTTTAACGCTTAATAGTCAGAAACTTACGAATTGGATGTTTTTGCTATTTACTAAACATGCTGTTGAATATTTTGAAACTCATTTGACTTAGTTAACTAATTAAGCAGCGACAACACCCAGTCAAATTAGTTTCAAAATATTCAACAGCTTACATATATAGGTTTCTGGAAATTGATAGTCAGTGAGTTCAGAGATCGATCGATCCCAACACGAACGTGGTGTGGATGGAGCTTTGATTGAGATGGGCGGGACATAGCTAAAAGTGGAAAGGTCCATTGCTAAGCCTCGCACATATTACTATCACAAGGACGCTGTACTTAAAGGCTGTATGCAAACTCAATTTAAATAACCATAACGCGCAAAACATGAATTCGGATTTCAACTTTTTCAATTTCGCCATTCGTTAAGCCAACACACTATACGTCATTCCAGTGACGGCTAACAAAGTTAAGTCATGCATAGGAATCAATAGTGAACGAGGCAGGTATCGAAAGTGGTGTCGCCGAAATTAGCTTTAGTACACACTATGTTTGTGATTGATTCTAGTACAGTTTTCCTGCTGAATACGCTCGTACATGTTTCTTTTTTAGTTATCAGACTGATTTCGTCTAAATTTGTTATCAAAAAGATATTTGAAAATCCCGCAATTTTGGCTAATTTTCATTGGAATTATGGTGAAAGGGAAATAAATGTCGTCTTATGAGAGCCGTCTTGAGCAAATAAATTAGCGTGATTTATGCCCCATGCAGGTGCTACATTTTGAGTTGGGATTCGATCAGAGCATTGATGGCAGTCTGTCAGATATGGAACAAAGGTTGTTTTTGTTTTTAACTGAGAACGCTTCAGGCGAAGTGTATTTTCTGAAATATTCACACATGTGTGATCTATTTATACAAAGTTATACCAGTCGTGTCAGCCACACTTTTATATCTTAGCAATAAATGGTGAAAATCATAGGATGTGTGACAAGTACTCGCAGAGCATGGTAACTTAGTCAAAGTGTTGATACACACACACACATATATATTTATATATTATATATATTGACACCATCGGCATGCTTTATAACTAATTATAGAAAAATATCGCGCTATATTCATCCATAAACAGACAGCCATACTGCTAGTCATTTGTTCTCTTTCTATACTGGTATATAAATAAATAATATTTCCCATGTGCTGAAGAAGGGATCTTGTTAAATCATTTATAAGATTATAGAAATACACTATCTATGGTGCTTTTATTAAATTCATAAAATGACTGGATGTTTCGGCAACATAATTACTATTATTATTATTATTATTATTATTATTATTATTATTATTATTACTTGTATATTTGCTATGTATCTTACAGTGATATTTGAGAATATAATTGTTTATGCAAACGAGCAAGTAACGTCCCTATTAACATACGCAAGCATCTGTTATGTACAGCCACGAACTATGCATGCATGCAATTGAACAACGGCAAATGAGTCGGTTCAATATCTGCTTGATTTCACCAGCTTCTCAATTTCTCGGACTTGGACAATGGATGGATCCAGTTTTAGCTATGTCCCGTCCATCTCTAGCTAACCTCCATCCACGATTTCCCCCCTGATGGGATCGATCAATCCCTGCAACTGCTGAATCTCAATTTCCAGCAAACTATACAGATACGCTGTTGGATATTTTAGAACTAATTTGGCTGGCTGCTGTTGCTGCCTGTCGCAATTAGTTTCGAAATATTCAACAGAATATGTATTAAATGTTAAAGACATACAATTCGTACTGCTTGACGGACTATTAAGCATTTATGACGGACATAATTACGTCATTCGTCACGTGATTGATTATAGCGTCAGGCTACACGTGACTTAGTTGATCATTACATCATGTGATTAACTGCGAGAGGGGATTCCTCAATTAACATCTGTTTTGAGGCTGGATGATGGTAGTTCTTTAGAAAATCACTATTTTTATGCCAAAAATCATATACTTTACCAAGGCATATGTTTAACCAAATACTGTATATTGTGACTAAATGTACGCGATCCAGAATGTGGTCGCATAAGAGAGATGCTGCTTGATTTAATTTTATCTAAATAGTAAGTATGTATGATGTAACAATTATAATCCATGCACAGACATGTCGCAGTGACTTATGACCATATTGGCTTTACAGGTCGACAAAGTATTGTAAAGATTTTGAAAATGGTGTTAGCTATGCAATTGTTTTAAATTTGTATTTTTGTATACCTAATGTGTAGAATATGGCAAAAACCGGATCTATGCACGTGGTCGGCGTAGTGGATGTGTACGCAGGCATGAATCGGGATAAGGTGGGTTATCATAGTCATAGTTTTATGACTTTGGTCACTTGGTGTCATACAGGTATAACATATGTACAGGGTTTATAAATAATAATAATTTACCAGTGCAGTTACAGTTATTACATCACAATATCACTTGTTATTATTATTATTATTATTATTATTATTATTATTATTATTATTATTATTATTATCATCAATATTAATATTATAATTATGGTATTACACTGGTCATTATAGTATTTTGGCGGTATTTGTTCAATATCTTGTTGCATATGTTAATGTACTCTTCGTTTGATAGGAAAGACAAAAGACTGGACAGTGTCGTAGATTTAGTAGTAGCAGCGGTAGTAGTAGCAGTACTTGCTAAGGAGATGGCTGTAGTAGTAGTAGTAGTAGTAGTAGTAGTAGTAGTAGTAGTAGTAGTAGTAGCAGCAGCAGCAGCAGCAGCAGCAGCAGCAGCAGTAGTAGCAGCAGCTACCACCGCAACATTTTTTATTTTATTGACGCACTGGCAACGTGCGGCTTCAATTTCCACATGCTATCCAGCCGACAGTCATGCACCCATTAATTTAATTTGTTGATCACCATCTCCCGGTCGGGTGATCGAACCACCATACTGCAACTCTGCATAGCATCAGCAACCAAATATCTTTCCACTGGACCACCGTGACAAGACGAAAAAAGTCTAGGTTTGGCCAACCAGCGTTCACATGTCTGATATACTGACACACTGACGATTCATATGGGACTATCTGTGGATGCACCTGCCACGATTCAATCCTTGGCATTTAAGCCTATTGTACTGACAAGCATTAGTTCTGCGAACCCTGTCCTTGACGTCGCACTGGCACGAGGATGTAGCTCATTCATCATCTGGAATGTAAATTTACCTTTTTCAATTTTCGACACGAGTGT
The DNA here is from genome assembly GCA_034401795.1 of Chaetoderma sp. LZ-2023a. NCBI lineage: Eukaryota > Metazoa > Mollusca > Caudofoveata > Chaetodermatida > Chaetodermatidae > Chaetoderma > Chaetoderma sp. LZ-2023a. The sequence continues at coordinate 66,083,577 of CM067368.1, read as the reverse complement.
GGTTCGAACCTGCCAATTCTCTGGCACCTTCCAGCTAGCATTTGGGAACCGAATGCTCTACACACTGGCCCACCATCCAGAGGATAAAAATCCTCTTTCACCAGACCAGCTTTCAATCACCAGACTCACAACCACACGAATTGACTGGAATTGATGGTGGACATTCCAGATATTTTTACTATTAAGTTTCTGATATCTCTCATGATACATCACTAGGCACTCGCAAGTATGTAGTTTTTATTATTGTCAAGCATTAGTTCTCTGAACCCTGTCTTTGACGATGCACTGGCACGAGGATGTAATGTATTCATCATATTGAAAGTAATTTTACCTTTTTTCAATTTTCGAAAGCGAGTGTGGTTCAAACCTCCAAATTTTCCAGCACCTTCCGGCTAGTGTTTGGCAGCCGAGTGCTCTACACACTTGCCCACCATCTAGAGGACAAAAATCTTCTTTCACCGGACCAGTGTTCAACCACCCGACTCACAACCACATGAACGGACTAGAATTGATGCTGTACATTCCAGATATTTTTACTTTTACGTTTCTGATATCATTCCTGCTACATCACTAAGCAGTCACACGTATGTAGTTTTTATTATTGTCAAGCATTAGTTCTATGAACCCTGTCTTTGATGAGGCACTGGCACAGGGATGTAGCTAATTCATCATCTGGAATGTAACTTTACTTTTTCTGCAATTTTCGACCTAAGTGTGGGTTCGAACCTGCCAATTCTCCAGCCCCTTCCAGCTAGCATTTGGGAGCCGAGTGCTCTAAACACTAAACCACCATGCAGAGGACAAAAATCCTCTTTCACTGGCCCTGCTTTCAACCACCCGACTCACAATCACACGAATTGACTGGAATTGATGGTGTACATTCCAGATATTTTACTTGAACAGTTCTGATATCCTTCCTGCAACATCACATAGCACTTGCAATTATGTAGTTTTTTTATCGTCAAGCATTAGTTCTATGAACCCTGTCTTTGATGACGCACTGGCACGGGGCTGTACCTCATTCATCATCTGGAATGTAATTTTACCTTTTTTCTATTTTCAACCCGAGTCGGCCTCGAGCCTGCCAATTCTCTGGCCCATTCCGCTTAGCGTTTGGGAGTCGAGTGCTCTACACACTGCCACACCATCTAGAGGACAAAAATACTCTTTCACCGGACCAGCTGTCAGCCACTCGACTCACAACCACACGAATGGACTAGAATTGATGGTGTACTTTTCTGATATTTTTTACTTTTATGTTTCTGATATCTCTCCTGCTACATCACTAGGCAATCGCAAATATGTAGATTTTATTATTGTCAAGCATTAGTTCTATGAACCCTGTCTTTGACGAGGCACTGGCACTAGGATGTAGCTCATTCATCATAGGGATTGTAATTTAACCTTTTCTCACATTTTCGACCCAAGTGTTGGTTCGAACCTGCCAATTCTCCAGCCCCTTCCAGCTAGCATTTGGGAGCCGAGTCCTCTAATCACTAAACCACCATGCAGAGGACAAAAATCCTCTTTCACTGGACTTGCTTCCAACCACCCAACTCACAATCACATGAATTGCCTGGAATTGATGGTGTACATTACAGATATGTTTACTTTTACGTTTCTAATATCTCTCCTACTGCATCACAAGTATGTAGTTTTTATTGTTGTCAACCATTAGTTCTATGAACCCTGTCTCTGATGATGCACGGGCACGAGGATGTAGCTCAGTCATCATCTGGAATGTAATTAAACCTTTTTTCAATTTTGGACCTGAGTGGGGTTCGAACATGCCAATTCTCCATCACCTTCCACCTAGTGTTTGGGAGCCGAGTGCTCTATACACTGGCCCACAATCTAGAGGATAAAAATCTTTCACCGTACCAGCTTTCTAAACACTAAACCACCATGCAGAGGACAAGAATCCTCTTTCATCAGACCAGCTTTCAACCACCCGACTCACAACCACACGAATTGCATGGAATTGATGGTGTACATTCCAGATATGTTTACTTTTACGTTTCTGATATCTCTCATGCTCCATCACTAGGCACTCCCAAGTATGTGGTTTTTATTATTGTCAAGCATTAGTTCTAGGAACCCTGTCTTTGACGATGCACCGACACGAGGATGTAGCTCATTCATCATCTGGAATGTAATTTTACCTTCTTTCAATTTTCGACCTGAGTGGGGTTCGAACCTGCCAATTCTCCTGCACCTTCAGGCTAGTATTTGGGAGCAGAGTGCTCTAAACACTAAACCACGATGCAGAGGACAAAAATCCTCTTTCACCGGACCTGCTTTCAACTACCTGACTCACAACCACAGGAATTTGCTGGAATTGATGGTGTACATTCCAGATATTTTTACTTTTACATTTCTGATCTCTCTCCTGCTAGACCACAGGCACTCGCAAGCATGTAATTTTTATTATTGTCAAGCATTAGTTTTATGAACCCTGTCTTTGACGACGCACTGGCACAAGGATGTAGCTCATTTATCATCTGGAATGTAATTTTATCGTTTTTCAATTGTCAATTCTCCGACACCTGCCTAGCGTTTGGGAGCTGAGTGCTTTACGCACTGGCCAACCATCCAGAGGACAAATATCCTCTTTCACCGGACCAGGCTTCAGCCACCTAACACACAAGCACACGAATTGACTGGCATTGATGGTGTACATTCCAGACATTTTTACTTTTACGTTTCAGATATCTCTCTGACTACATCACTAGGCGCTCATAAGCATGTAGTTTTTATTATTGTCAAGCATTAAATCTATGAACCCTGTCTTTGAAGATGCACTGGCACGAGGATTTAGCTCATTCATCATCTGGAATGTAATTTTACCTTTTTCAATTTTTGACTCGAGTGGGGTTTGAACCTGCCAATTCTCCAGCACATTCTGCCTAAGGTTTGGGAGCCGAGTGCTCTACACACTGTCCCACCATCCAGCGGACACAAATCCTCTTTCACCAGACCAGCTTTCAACCACCCGACTCACAACCACACGAATTGACTGGAATTGATGGTGTACATTCCAGATATGGTTACTTTTACGTTTCTGATATCACTCCTACTACAGCACTAGGCACCTGCAAGAATGTTGCTTTTATTATTGTCGAGCATTAGTTCAATTAACCCTGTCTTTGACGAAGCACTTGCATGAGGATGTAGCTCATTCATCATCTGGAATGTAATTTTACCTTTTTCAATTTTCGACGCAATTGGGGTTCGAACATGCCAATTCTCCGGCACCTTCCGGCTAGTGTTTGGGAGCTGAGTGCTTTACGCACTGGCCAACCATCCAGAGGTTGCAAATATGTGGTATTTATTATTGTCAAGCATTAGTTCTATGAACCCTGTCTTTGACGACGCACTGGCACGAGGATGTAGCTCATTCATCATATAGAATGTAATTTTACCTTTTCTGCAATTTTCGACCCGAGTGGGGTTCGATCATGCCAATTCTCCATCACCTTCCAGCTAGTATTTGGGAGCCGAGTGCTCTAAACTTTAAACCACCATGCAAAGGACAAAAATCCTCTTTCACAGGACCTGCTTTCAACCACCCGACTCACAACCACACGAATTGACTTGAATCGATGGTGTACATTACAGATATTTTCTTGTACATCACTAGGCACTCGCAAGTATGTAGTTTTTATTATTGTCATGCATTGGTTCTATGAACCCTGTCTTTGATGACACACTGGCACGAGGATGTAGCTAATTTATCATCTGGAATGTAATTTTACCTTTTTTAAAGTTTTCAACCCAAGTGGGGTTCGAACCTGCCAATTCTCTGGCATCTTCCGACTAGTGTTTGGGAGCTATGTGCTTTACGCACTGGCCACCCATTCAGAGGACACAAATCCTCTTGCACCAGAACAGCTTAAAACCACCCAACTCACAACCACACAGATTGACTGGAATTGATGGTGTACATTTCAGAGATTTTTACTTTTACGTTTCTGTTATCTCTCCTGCTACAGCACTAGGCACTCGCAAGTATGTAGTTTGTATTATTGTCAAGCATTAGTTCTATGAACCCTGTCTTTGATGACTCACTGACACGAGGATGTAGCTCATTCATCATCTGGAATGTAATTCTAACTCTTTTCAAATTTCGACCCGTGTGGGGTTCGAACCTCCAAATTCTCCAGCACCTTCTGCCTGGCATTTGGGAAATGAGTGCTCTACACACTGACCCATAATCCAGAGGACTAAAATCCCTATTCACCAGACCAGCTTTCAACCACCTGACTCACAACCACACGAATTGACTGGAATTGATGTTGTACATTCCAGATATTTTTTACTTTTACATTTCTGATATCTCTCCTGCTACATCACTGGGCACTCGCAAGTATGTAATTTTTATTATTGTTAAGCATTAGTTCTATGAACTCTGTCTTTGACGACGCACTGGCACGAGGATGTCGCTCATTCATCATATAGAATGTAATTTTACCTTTTCTCCAATTTTTTACCCGAGTGGGGTTCGAACCTGCCAATTCTCCAGCACCTTCCGTCTAGCATTTGGAAGCCGAGTGCTCTACACACTGGTCCACCATCCAGAGGACAAAAGTCCTCTTTCAATAGACCAGCAATACAATAATGTATTGTTGACTAATTGAGCTCTGGATAAATGAGTTGGTTTCACTTTGGAATGGTGTTAAAGATTGAGCGACTTTCAATGGCTAAGTGATGGAATGCTCAATGGGTCAAAGAGAACTATCAATCTGACTTTGATATAAACCATGGGTTTGTTTGAAAGGTGCTTAATTGAACATTTCAAAGTATAATACATAATTTGGAACCCAAAGGAAACATTTAAAATAAATAGGTGACTGATGGCCTTGTTTGAAAACCTTAAATCTAAATGATTTGTAATTGTATGTATGATTACTGTATTATGTGGCTGTAGTAGTATACACCTCCTACCGCTGCAATCATTCCTTCTCCGCTTTTGCCCACTGTGTCTTGTCCTCAGCCAAAATCCCTAGCTTCCTCAGGTCCATTCTTGACTTGAGTGTACCTAATCCTGCTTTCGTGAGGTCACCTCGTAGCATGCTTATCAGATTTATGCAATGACGTCCTCACCTGGCTCTGTATTTGCTGGCTCCGAGTAGGGCGAATTCCAAGGCCCTCTGAGCTGGCATGTCTTCTGGCATCCTGAGCACATGGCCAAACATGGACCATCTTTGCTGGGCGACTTTTACAGACACCGGCGGTGTATTACACATCTTGTATGGTGCATCATTGGAAATTATACTCTCAAGCCATCGGTGTCCATTGATGGTGCGTAGGTATTTGCGGTGGCAGGCATCCAGTTTGTCTAGAGCTGCGTTTGGAGCTGCCCAGCTGTTACAGGTAAATCAAGGATACGCAGGTTGCATTGTATAAATGTAGTCTTTATACCAAGGGCATCTTTGATCTACGAATCCATAGCTTCCAGAAGGACTGGAATGCTATGTTCCCCATGATGCAGCATGCAGCAATGTCAGCAAGGCAGTGAGCCCAAGATTTTACTTTTCCTCCATGGTACGCCGCCACGTAGTGGATCATCATTTTCTTTAGTTTGATGCTTTGTAGATAGGTATATGTGGATGAACTCTGTTTTGGATTCATTCATAAAGAGATTCTCAATTTTTAGTTTGCTTGCAGCTATTGGGAGGAGTTCGTCAAGGGGTTTCTTTTCCTCATTTATAAAGTCCACATCGTCTGCATATTCCATCTCTAGCGGCATGCCTAGTATTGACACCGAGGGAGTTTGGTCTTGTGGAATTTTCCCTCACGGATTTCAATGCAGCAGCCAGGTAACAGGTGAAGAGCACAGGGTATAGACCATCTCCCTGTGGGGAGCCGATTGATGTCTCAAACTCTACAGACTTCACTGACTTCACTGACTTGACTCGTACTCTCAGCTTGGTGTCCCTAAGCAGTAGTCTCACGAGTCGTAGCTCTTCATTGCAACTGGCCTGGCGTAGTACATCTAGGACCTTTGGGCACTTACTTGTGTCGAAGGCTCTCGTGACATGTCAATACCAAGTTTATAGAAATCCCAGTGTTTGGAGAAAACTACTGACACAAGCATGCGTTGAGCCCATACAATGTCTGCGCAGCTACGTCCACGTTTGAAGCAACATTGACATGATCCGGTGAAGTCGTCGATCTTGTCTCGGATGCGGCATAGAGTAACATTGGATAGGATTTTCTGTATGCTGTTAAGGAGCACAATGGGCCACAGGGTGGCTGGGTGCCAGTTGGCTTCTTGGGCTTGGGTAGTGCGATAAGGATGCCATGGCTTACAGCGTCGATGGGAAGGTGGTGCATAAAAGCTGAATTGATTATGTGTGTGATTGGTTTTGCGATAGTGTCACTTGCATATTTGAATAGTTCATTGTTCATGCCATCAGCTCCAGATGCACGTCCGTTTTTCAGGGCTTTAAGTGCCTTCTCAACCTCTGCTGTATTAATTGGTGTTAGTAATGGCCTGGGGTCTCCTGAGAATGGGTGCAACGGCTCATCATCGTGGTCAGTAAACTGTTCCTTGAACCATTCTCGTATTGCCTCGGCTTTGCCCTGGTCAGTCCTGATAAAGTAGTGTCCTTCAGAGTTGTGTACAGTTAGCGGTGGTGTGTAGTTAGCAACTCTCAGGGCACGGGCTTGTCGAAACATTTTGTGGCAGTCATCCATGGCAGCGATTCATCTGCTAGGTCGTCTGCTTGTTGGATAGCAAGATCTTTTAAGCGTTCGCTAATGTGGCCCAGAATGTAATTGCGTTGCTGTTATATTTTGGTGCGATCTTCACTTTGACCACTTTGACAGATGCGCAGACGTAATGCTTTCTGTTCTGCTGACAGTTTTACTATGAGAAGGTCGTCAGTATACCTAGTTCTGTTGTTTTTTAGAACACCTCAGGTAATATAGTTACTCAAATGTCAGTCTGCTTCTTTTCGTTCGCTGATCTACCGCCAGTCCTGTAAGTGACTATCGACATGATCATAAGCGTTAAGTGCGTGGATCCATTGTTTATTAGAGTGCGCCGTGCGGCCTGGAACCTCCGTCTTCAGCACTCGAGGTTTCTGTCAGGGTTACCTCACCCTTACCTCCTTTAGTCGCCTCCTACGACACGCAGAGGATATGGAAGGTGTATTCTAAGCCCCACCTACAGGGAAAATGTCAGTAGTTTCCACGGGTATTGATTTCAAAGATTATCATTGCTTTGAGAATAAAGTAATTTTCTGTGAGTAATTTGCTCTCTAAGACTAATGAATGAATAAACAAATCGCATGATTGAATGATACAAGGATAGAAGGAAAGAAGGATGGACAGCCCGAACCAATCACCCAAACAATCGACCCCAAACAACCAACCAACTAACCACTCAACAAATCGACCACCCAAACAACCACCCAACCAGCCAACCAAGGAAAGATGGTTGGATGGAAGGAGGGAATGAATGAATGAGGGGATGGAGAGAGGGAGGAGGGAGGAAGGGGGAGGAAAGGAAGGATTGAAGGAAAGAATGAATGAAAGAAGTAGAGAAGGAAGAGAGGAAGGAAGTGAGGATGTAAGGAAGTAAATAAGTAAGGAAGGAAGAAAGGAACAAATGAACGAATGAATGAACGAATGGACGATCGAACGAATGAATGAACGAAGGAATGAACGAACGAACGAATGAACGAATGAATGAACGAACGAACAAATGCTGGTGGATGGAAAGCAGGAAGGAAGGTTGGAAAGAATGAAGGAATAAATGAACGAACGAAAGGAGGAACGACAGAACGATGGCTAGAAGGAAGGAAGGATAGAGATAGGAAAGGATGAGATGAATGACATATTTCTTGCCCAAACAATTATGCAATTCAAAAAGTAATCATAGGTTCGATTTAACCATTAATGCAGCGACGATATGAGATTTCTATATACCTTTTATTAGGTGGATCTAATGAATAACTGATAGATTACCTGACGATGTGGACGAATATTATATACAAGTTATGGATTTATAAAGTAATAAAATAACGAAACTGGCACTGGCAAGTATGTATTCGATATTGTCAAACGCACTGCCTCAGAATTTTCATAATTGTAAAAATTCTTGCTTATTTTATTCCTTGAGATTGTCATCTTGTTTAAGAGATGCCATATGGCCTAATTGTCACACAATGATAAATCACTGAGTGGTATTTTGAAAACTTATTTGTGTTTGGCTTTTACTAGGATGTCACGTAGATTACGATTTTTCTTAAATGCAATTACTGGACGCGTGGTGAAACGTTGTCTGATATTGTCTTGTAATTTGTGATATTCATCTTTTAGGATTTTGGCAGTTTCAACATTTTTTCGATTGTATGTGAGACTAAATGGGATACTCTCCGTTTGATCTAATAGGCCTGGGTCAGAATGTATGCCTCTTGGCCATTGTGTTTCTAATTGTTTAATCCAGAACGATTCTCTTAGTTTTTTTTGTTTATCAGTTTCCTCTGTTGTTTCTGAAAGAGGTAGCAGTTCGATAGGCATGATTTCAAAGTCACGACGGACTAAATGATCAGGAAGATTAAAATGGTCAGCGACACATGTGTCTTCCTCTAGTCTAATATCTGAGAGGTGTCTAGTTGCACGCCATCGTTGTGGATTGTTCGTTTCGCCAACATACTGCTTTTTACACACTTTGCATGAAATTAAGTAAATGACATTTTCAGAATCACAATCTAAATTCGACTGAATTTGAAATTTGCTTTAGGGAATTGTTGGATTTATCCGGAATGATTTCCAAATTACGCAAAGTTTCAGACTTTATTTTACATAGGAACCGAGAAGAGTACCCTCTCGGTTTGAGGGCTTTGAATAAGGCCGAACATGGTAATTCAAAGTTTTTCCTGTCATAAGAATTTCTATGAAAACGGATCATTTGTGATTTTACAAGTCCCTTGAAAGTATGCGGCGGATGGAATGATTTCGTGTGCAGTAGTTGATGCGAGTCAGTTGGCTTAAAGTAAACTGTGTAGTCTAAGTAACCAGTTGTTTCATACATTATACCTTTGTATAAAGTTACATCCAGGAAATCTACAGACATCTCATCAATTTCGGCTTTTAGTTTGATATTCAGATCATGATTATTCAGAATGGCCAGCAATTCGGTAAATGCTTCCTTACTACGTTACCAGATCATGAAAATGTCATAGAGGTTCCTGCCATAAATGAGTGGCTGATCTGGACACTTTTCGAGTGCTTCTTTTTCCCACTCTGCCATGTAAAGATTAGCAAAACCTGAGCTGAAACGCTTACCCATTGCACAGCCACAAATGTGTTGGAAAATTTCACCAGCAAATTCAAAGTCATTGCCTTTCAGACTAAACTCTAATAGAGCTATTAGTTCTCTGCCCGGCCTGTTAGTGTAAGGGTAGTCGGCAAATGTCGGTAAATTGAATTTAGACACTTTTCGATGTCAATGTGTGTGTACATAGCATCGACGTCCATCGTAATTAAGAATGAATTTGGAGGGACCGACATCTCAGAGACCTGCGCTAGGAAGTCTTCAGTGTTTTTCAGATAACTAAATATGTCAATTCGCTATTGACTGAAGATGGTAGTCAATAAATTCATCAATCCCATATGATTCCGAACCACAATCTGAAGTAATGGGTCACCCTGGTGGTGTCATTGGATCTGTCCATGAGTCAACAGGCTTATGGATTTTAGGAAGAAGATAAAATGTACGTGGATTCGAATCACTGTTTGCAAACAGGTATTTAAATTGCTTTTCATTAATCTTCTTGTTTTTAACCTTTTTTTTTGGAGAATTTCGTTAAATTTGCTACAGTTATTTTGCCAAAGTGGTTCCTTTAGTTTTGGTAATGTTTCGGATTACTAAGCTGTCTATGTGCTTCTTTGATATAGTTATCTTTATCCATTATTACAGTAGCTGATCCTTTATCCGCAGGTTTGATGACAATTTCATTATTATTAGATAACCCTAGTAGGGCATGGCGTTGCTCATAATATAAATTTTGTTGATCATTTGAAAATGTCGTATTTTTAATAGGCTCTGAATACAGTTTTATACTTTCACCGATTGCTGGGTCAACAAGTTTCAAATTTGGTGCCCAGCCTGTTTTCTCAATGAAAGGTGGAATGTTGCTATTCGAGCTTCGAAAAAATCTGCCAATTTGACATGGTTGCCAAATTCAGCAGTTTCAATAAAGCCATTTTCTAAATCTGCATCCAAACCAGTTTTGGGTTTTGGAATTGGCACAAAGGTTAATCCAAAATTAAGCAATGCTTTTTCAGTTTCGCTTAATTGAGAACCAGCTAGGTTGACAATATTACTACCCAGTCCAATTTCTGGGTGGTTGCTACCTTGACCCGTATCTAGTTTAAATTAAGGAAATCTAGCCAATTGCTATACACAGCGTTAGCAGTCCTCTCAGTGCAATGTATATTGTCATGACATGCTCTGAAATCTGTGATTGACAGACGTGGTATGACAGTAACATTGGACTTAGAGGACTCTGCAATTCGGTTGATTGTCTCGAGAATTTTCTTTTGGTGAGTGGTCGAAGTAGTGGAGAAGTTCAACTTGCTGAAATAAATAATAGTTTATGGAATTTTTTTCTCATCCTGCTGAACATCAATCTCAGTCGAGTATCTTATGTCATTAATGGATGCACCAGGGAAGCAGGCCATCTGTGTGTCTGGATGCAGGTCTACGTTGATTCTACCGAGATCCGATGCGCCCACAATCAAAATTTTCTTACAAATAGTGGGAAGCTGCCAATTGGGTCTATTTATAGATTCGTTATGGAATTTCCAAAAGGTGTTCTTCTCTAGCTCAGTAGGATGGGTGGGTCTTCTGGGCTTAGAAAACGGAGATGGTGTGAAACGAGGTTGTGGGACCTTTGCTACAGGTCGTTTTTCACGTGATGATTTCCCCCCAGTTGCATGCGGTGGTAGTGATGGAAAATCATCAGGTGAAGATGGCGCCACAGGGGGATGATGGGGATTCGGGTAGAAGGATCAAGGACGGGTCTACTGGCGAAATAACACTAACAACGGGTTCAGAGCGCTTTCTTCGTGATGATCTTCCCCCAGCTATGCGCTGTGGTAGAGGTGTAAGATCATCACATGGAAACGGTGGCATAGGGGGTGGTGGTGATTCAGGGAGCGGGATCAAGAGCGGGTCTACAGGCGAATAACTACAAGGGGACGGTCTGTCATTTAAACGTATAAGGGGTGGTGAAACCTCAGTGGGTTTTTAACTTCTAAAAAATCCTTAGAATTTGTTTAAGGTTTCTGCATCATAGTTGAGGCTATTAAATCTACTAGATTACTATTCGGATATGTTACGCCATCTGTGGTGACATGATTAGCGTGGTCTAAGGATACATCAGTGCACCCATGATTTAAGATTTCAATTAATCTCTCGCATTTACTTCTTAAGCTAGGGTTCAACAATTGAACTAGACCTTTAATTCTAGCATTATACAAATTTAACCCCCGAGTTGCTGCGGGCTGGAGATTCCATGAATGTTGCGAATCATCTGATGACGTGACAGCTGAATCGAATTGTTTAGAGTGATCTATCTGCAGTGTAAACGCTTGAAGCGTCTGAGAATACAAATTTGACAAGTCGCTACGATTTAGAATTTCCTCCATCTCTTGATCTAAATTCACAGCAGATCTAAGATTGTGATCACTATTTAGAATATTAATCTCAAGTTTATCCCATCTATCATATTATGCAGGACCAACGCCATTTTCTGAATGCTTTCCATCGTTATTATTATCTGAATAATTTAGAAATATGTGGTAATACTGGTTGTAGAAGATGTAAGAACCCTCCAGGTTGAATAACCCGACGTCTTTGATATAACAGTGTTTTGCTTTTACTGGGTAATCAAATGTTATCCTGATTTTTGTGTACGCGTTTATACTGTATTCAATTTAACTTTGTATTTCCATGAACTAAGTTTTAGCAGCATTCAGACACAGCACTGGCTAAATTCGTATTACATCGCTCTCGTATTATCCTTCATTGCTTAAGTTTGGCTTTAACGAAACTTCGCAAGACGTGTAATTGATTGGAGATATTGCCCATTCTACGTCAGCTTTTAAGCTTAACCCCGGGTCGAACTGACACACTAAACTGTCTACAATTATTATTATTATTATTATTATTATTATTATTATTATTATTATTATTATTGGCGCGAAGCTTCTAGTTAGCCATTTTAACTTTCTTACACTTTCTTATTCACTCTCTGCGCGTACACTACACAAAGTTGGTTGGCTAAAATATTGGTCCATAATCTCAGATGTTCCAGTGTTTTCTGACAGAGGTCTATGAGCAAATAGCCATGAGCTCGGTTAGTGGCATCAATATATGACTTATGTAATGTTGAGCTACGTCTAGGATACATTTGACGTGCCAATGTCATTATACCTTTGCGTCTCGAGAATTTTTAAATAGGATTATGTAATAACAGTTTAAAGAAATATTTCTGTGATGCTTATTTTTTTAGAAAATATTCTGAATCAAATGAATTATCGTTGAATTCTCGCGATGGCCTCATCTAGTAAACAATGTGGTATCGCTGCTATCTACGTCCTCTATTAGATCGTCAATGATAATTAGATTAGCGATGCTGGAATCTATTTCTAATTGGTGAACTCCTGAATATAATTCTACATTGGTCCCGAATCTGTCATAAGCTGGTTGATGTGAACCGTAGCATAATATGATACATTCAGGAGGTTTATTAAATAACTGAGCTCTGAATCTTATTATCTCTCTTAACATGGCCGATTTTCCAGCCTGCGATGGCCTGCTAAGTAAGATATTAGCAGGATGTTTAAATTGAGTATACATTTTAATTTTTTTATTTATTACTAATCTAGGAGAATACATGCGGGTATATCGTGCTATACAGAGTTCAAATGCTTATAATGTTATAGAAATCATGGACGCATATGCACGCATGCGTATAACTGAGATCGTCAAGTATTGTGGCAGTAATAAGTATAAAATTGTGAGCGCAATGTATAGAGTTATCAAGTTTACTTTAGATTCACTCGTGAATTTGTGGCCGAATATTGTTTATATTAAAAAATTTGCGAGATTCTATTAGAATCATATAAGATCGACTTTGGCTCAGGCTTGTGCTTTGATGCTTAACTATACAAATTTTGAATAATTGATCAATGCGCGTTAGTGTACTAATCCTGCAAGTGTGTGCCTCAATATTAAGTTGATTAGAGCTTATTCAAAAAACTCATGGACATGTTGTAAACTTTTCGACTGTTACCGGTGTGAGTTTACAAAGTTGATGTTCTCAGAATTGTATGATACTATCTGGATATGCCGTCACTTAAATCTGTCATCAAAACTTTGGTGTTACTGTTTGCTGCGACAACGTCTATGATGAAAGATGTAAGCGAATTTAGCCATTCGCTCACCTCGTCCGACGGATGGTGAAATGGACGATATTTCTATGAATTGCCTGGGCCTATCTCATCTATCAATCGCGAAGACTACAGGAAACAACTGAGTGTTTCTCCCAGCTCATTAAGTGCGTATTACGGTTATTGTTAGATGGCAAAGATACATCTACACACCATGTACCTTGCATGCATGGCTATGCTAACTTAGCCTACCACACATTAGCTACTCAACTGCATGACCGATTTTAACCAAAGTAGACTTACAAATACTTGAATATTATTATACCAAGTTTCGATTCTGACAACGAAGTTAACAACACTTAGGCTACAAACTATTATAACCGATCTTCTGAACAAAGTCTGCAACGGTAGGTATGCATGCCACTGACTGGAGGTTTTCGTTAGGCCGGAGCCATTGAGCAAATGGTGAAGTTTCATCCCAAATCATCAGCTTATAAAGGCCAAAAACATATTCTGCAAACTCTTCTAGGTCTCTGATAAACACACTTTGATTCGATCTGACCCATAATGACATTATTACAGACCAATCAACTTCCATTTATCTCTTCCTATAGATTGTGCACTAATACAATCGTGGGTGCGAGCTAGTGCGCTGATGACGAATTCTCAGCAGTGATTATGACAATTTTTTGCATTCCTGAGGAAGCAACGTTGTCGCCAACTTCAGACTGAGGGATGGCTATTGAAAAATACAACAATTTTTGCATTCCTGAGTTGGTACTACTGTCGCCAACCTTCAGACTGACGAATGAGTATTGATAATTTTGCGTTCCTGAGTAAATACTGTTGTCGCCGACCTTCAGACTGACGAATGATTATTGATAAATACGTCCGAGCTGTGTAGCAAATTCTTACCGAAATTACACTAACTCAATTGTCTCTAGGGCCTAGTCATGTTAATCTAGTACGGAGGCGATATGTTCCTGTGCATTGTAATTGTATGTGTGGAATGATTCAGCAACGAAGTGCTGGGAAACCATGCCCATGTACATTCACATTGCCTCCCATCTCCGGCTCCAACCCATGCCTAATACGACACAACACACTATGTGGCCAGCTTGACTCTTGAGACTGAATTTCTATAAACTCGAAATAACCTTTTATAGACTGACGTTCAGTCAAAACGACTTACTGAATCGTGGCACTCAGGACAAGACCTTTCCAACGATATCAAATTCGACTATGAAAACTATGAAATATTATTCAGCATCTGCGTTTTCAAAATAATGACACAAAATATCATCTGCTGTTCATATGGTCATCTATATATCTTCCTTTGTCATCAGTGCTGCTAGCCGCTTCTCCTTGCTGTACACTATTGCCATTCACAGCGGTAAAAGCAACGTGCAACAAGTTATGCCATCAAGGGTTAACTTATGGTTAACATTCTCTTCCCATCTACATATTTATACAATGATTCAATATTCGTACAAACTTGCATACTGCCGTGGTCAAACTCATTGATGTGTGTTGCTGCAGTCATTTATGTTACTGTAAAGAGATTATCTCTCATAAACGACTTAGCACCAAGACAGCAACATCTTTCACTCACATCATTATCATGTTTTTACCAACACAAATAATTATTGAGGGTTAATCGATTCACTGATTTCGTCCTTCAATTTGAATAGGTTACTTTCTCTAGTGCATTTCATCTGGCTTGGTAAGTGCCTATTGAGATAAACATTGCTATGTACGATTACTATCGTTTCACACATAAACATGAGTTCTCTTTATTAAATAGTGTCTATGTAAGATACAACCTCCCAAGAAACTAGCCATGCCTCCTCCAGATATCCAACATCTGCATATGTCCTCCAACCGAAGTCAATTAACCATCTTCTCAGCGCCAGGAAGACTGTAAATTTACTTGTTGTACTCCATCAACAACTCGCACATTAAACTACACAAGATGTGCCGTCAACCAGACCTTCCAGAATTCAACCCTCGTGCATGCCAAGATTAGATACCTATTACTAAAGTAAAAAATTTCGTCACACGCAGGTGACTCGCATGCAAATCAGTGAAATAATATCATACAGTAAGGTAATCATAATATGAGAATAATAATAATAATATAATGTAGTAAATATAGTCAGTAATTGTATCCTATTTACGCTTTCAGCGTATACTGGAAACAATGTCAGTAATGAAAAGATATATCCGATATCTGCAGCTCGATTTGCTCGGATACAGTAGGTACACGAAGCTTACTCTGGCCAGGCACCATGGGCACACGAAGTTCAACATGGTCTGGCTGTGTCGTGTCCATTATGCTGGGCAGCCCACTAAATTCATTAGGTGCAATGCGTGGTCGCCGTGACCAATGCGCCCAGAACCGCTCCATCTCTGGCGAATTCCCCGTATGTGGTTTTCGTGTCTTACACTTCCTGATATGGCGAATCACCCCACATTTGTATAATACACACATTAACACAATAATTGTGATAGCCGATGCCACCACGTACATAAAAATTGATGTAGTGCCGATGCTTTCGACAATCTCTGTGTCGATTTCCGATAACAGTGCTAGAGGTACATACTTTATTTTCTGCAAATGATCCCACTTTTCTACTTTCAAATGATAAACAATAAGGGATTGGTTCAAAGCACTTACTATGTCCAGTCTTGGTGCTTCGATGGCCTGACTTATTCTCTCATGCATGTGCTCGTGATCTAATAGGTCTAAACTTCTATCCAGCACCACTGTAGTCACATCTAGCAGGGTTCAACACATACTCTACAGTCATAAGGGTGTGGGTTTCTGTGCTTTCCCCCGCCCTAATGTACTTTTATACTTTCCCCAAATGTTTGTAGCACCATCCCAACCTGCTTATGTGCAAATACCTTATTAGAGATATCGTTGGGTTGGAATGCTTTAATAGTACATGTCTTATCATTGGAATTCGTTAATAAACTCACAATGCATGGTACATGAGTCTTATCGACCCGCACATGTCCATTACACACCCGAGGTTCAGTACCCCTGCAATTAGATGGAGTAAAATACCATGTGGTTTGAGTATCCAGACCAATGTTAATTTGACTTATTAAAACCTGCATAAAATGTCCTATTACACCTAACGGTTCAGGCCAAGAGTACAGTCCATATTCTGTGTAGTCTCCACTGTCAGTCAATGGAGGTGTCGCAACATAGTGCAACTGAATTTTGTCTCTCCATAATGGCGACACAATTACGTTCTGGTAATATCATGGTATGGTTGTATCAATTTGAAACCAACACGAATCCGATCCCCAATAGTTTCTAAATCTGATGGACTGAACAATTCTTCCGTCAATCTACCTATTTCAAGGGATGCAGTTTGTCTATGAAATTGCATAGCTAGTCTCTGGTAATCATACACAACATTTTCTGCTGAATTGACCATTTGACCTAATCGTACCAATGCATATAAGCATGTTGTTCGAGAAGCTTGTTGATCTATAATTTCATTAATATCACTTGTCATATTGGTTAGTGTATCTGTGATCTCGTTTATCATATCAGTATTCATGTTAATTTCGTCAAACGCATGTTTCACATGTGATGACAAGTTATTCGAAAAATGGACTAATTTATTCACATCCTTCATGGCTAATTTAACTATCTTCTTTAGTGAATCAATGTCATTAGATGTGGCAACACCAAATAAAGACAAGGCCACTTCACCCACAAAATTAAACAAACCTCTCTTTTGTCGATACTTTATCCGATTTTGTATACTTCGTCTTGTTTCTCGTGCTATTTGTTTGACAAATCTAAGTCTACGCTGAAGACCATAAATATCCTGATTGCTAAGTAAAGATTTACTGTCTACTAAGCGAACAAGATTCCTCATCTTATCTACTTCACCAAGAAATCCGATTGGTAACACAGGATGTGATATTGACATAATCACAGTCCACTCAGCTCCAACTACTGAAATTTGTTGCTGATCTGTATTCATTACACCATTTTGCAAGATGTGAATATTCTGAGTCTCACGACTCACAGCAGCTAGTGGTGTTATTAATGTTACCACCATACCAAAATACATGGCAAACATACTTATGCTGGTAAAATAGTAACCACTTATTCTAATAAGTTTTTACTCTATGATTACAACACATCGAATAATTCCTAATGTTATTCTGCCAGTCTATAACTGCTTCTATCCACCTGACAAACTCAGTATGCCCTGACCAATCAAATGCACCAATTCTTGCATGTTTACTTCACTACCGCTCACCTAGCATAGGAGGAGGAGCATGACCATGCTTACGTAAATTTTATCTTCTGATTGGCACTTCATTTGTATCGTCAGACACATCCATTGGTACTCCATACATTGGATCACCACTCAGGCCCGGTTGTGCATCATCCATCTCAATATCACCATCATCTACTCCGACACTGGCATCACCCATCCGACATCGTTAGGCTCCTTTGCCTCCTGTATTACCTCCGGTGCAGTTCTCACTATCTTTGAAATAGGCTCTCTCTTCTGAAGCAACTCTCTTTCTTGCTATAGCCTCTCCGCTCGGCACAGTCCTCTCTCTCTAGATTGGCCTTCCCATTTTCTCTCCATTACATGAGTTTCTCCAATCAGCATGTGACTCTGTTTTGTTCCTTTCACAGGATTTCTAATCGGTCATTGTCTCAGATTACTCAAGCACATCTCTGGATCCACTATGCATAGCTTTGCTATATTCACGACTCGTACTTTGCAGATCTCTGATGTCTGACATGAGCTATGGGCTCATTTAACTTGAACATCTCATATTCGGGGTCACTACGGGAGGTTAACTTCATCCTCTCTTCTGCTTTCACAACTGCAGTCTCCTGCTTTATATTTTGCAGCATTGGCTCTCTTGTCAATCTGCTCACGATGATGCTCATGCGATTTCACCATTTCAGCACGAGCTCGCAATAAGGCATTGTTAGGACATGTCAGTCTTTCACCTAAATCTTGAGCTGCATCAACAGGAATGGCTAAGGGTAATCTTCCCCTTCTGCCATAAGTCAAATAAAATGGAGTCTGTCCTGTGGTAGCATGGCGAGTATTATGGTATACTGTTAAGGCTGCATCCAGTTCATTCTCCCATGCCCTGGACTCATTATTGACTCCTTTTTGTATCAGTTCCTTCAATGTTCTATTAAAGCGTTCCATTCGTCCATTTGTCTGAGGGTGGTATGGACTGGTTCTTCTGTGGTCTATCCCATGCTCTGCATACATCTGTTCAAGTGAATTCGAACAGAATTATTTGCCTTGATCAGGAATCAAGATTTCTGGTACACCATGTCGAGCTATAAAAATCTGTCTTCTACATTCTGTGCTGTCTTTGCTGGAATTGGATATGCCTCTGCCCATGCAGAACAATGGCCTATTATTCTCAGTATATAATAGTCACCCTTTGTAGACTCGGTCAGTGGTCCTATCAAATCTGCGCCAACTATCTGTCCTGGATAGTTAGCCATAGGCATCTCTGTATTACCAGGTCGTGTCTTCACTTGTCTGTTAACTTGACATGTCGGACAATTGTCTAACATGCCTATCACCTCTTTTCTCATAGATGGCCAAACAATTGAGTCCCTAATCAATGCTAAGGTGTTTCCAAGACCTTGGTGACCAGCTCTCTCATGAGCTTTCACGAGTACTTGTTGACAATACCTTCTAGGCAACACTATTCTTGGGTATTCAGCATCCAATGCTGACGGCGGGATTAAAGAGTATTGTGCACCGAGATGAATCATATACTCTTCTGGTGTCTCATTAAATAACCCAGGAACGTCTTTGACTTGCTCTCTACACATCTCATCATACGGAATGTCATACACCTCAAGAGGAACATGGGGTAATGCCCCATCTTCGACCGCTGCTATAACATAATCACCCATATCAAATGTGGCTACTTCACTTGGTTGCCTCAATCTGGACAACATATCTGTTTGGATGTTCTTTGTACCTTTTATGTACTGAATATTGCAACCATACTCTGCTATCAATACTGCCCATCTTTGCACCTTTGTATTACAGACTTCTCCCACAAACAGACTCTTGAGAGGTTTGTGATCCGTATATACTGTGAATCTTGGACCAAAAACGTAAGGATGTAACTTCTTCAAGGCGTAGATTACCACATATGCCTCTTTTTCTATCACAGGCCAGTTCAATTGGCTGTCTTTCAAAGTTGAGCTGATATACTGGATCACTCACTCTACACCTTTGCTGTCTTCTTGTACCAATAGTGCACCAATTGCATAACTTGAGGCATCTGTATGCAAGTTATACAGTTTGTTCAGATCTGGGTATGTAAGTACAGTTTCGCTACACAGCAAGTTCTTTAATTTCTCAAATGCTTGCTGCTCTGCTTGACCCCATTCAAATCTTTTATATTTCTTAGTAAGTTCAAGGAAATGCTTAGCTCTCTCTGCATAACCTTCGACACAAGGTCTATAATATCCAGTGACACCTAGGAAACTTCTTACTATGCCCACATCTCTTGGTGGTGACATCTCATGGATGATATTCACCTTTTGAGCTTGCGGGGATATCCCATATTTCGATATACGGTAGCCAAGTAAGTCCACGGACCCACTTGTGAAGTCACATTTGCTTATTTTCAATTGTAGATTATATTCTCGTATTTTCTGCATTACGAGGCGTAAATGTGTTGCATGTTCAGTTGGATTTTTGGAATATACGACAATATCATCCACAAATACGTGCATATATTTATCCACATATTCTCGAAATATTGAATTCGTTACACGCTGAAATACTGCTCCTGAATTACAAAAATCGAAGGACATTCTGACCCATTCGTACTGACCTTCCGTAGAGACAAAAGCATTTTTCTCATTGTCTTGACTAGCCATGGGTATTTGCCAATAACCAGACTTCAAGTCCATCATAGAAAAGAGCTCAGCGCCTCCCAGTGAATCAAAGATATCAGCAATGTTCGGTAGAGGATAACTGTCCTTGCAGCATACATAATTAAGCTGTCTATAATCAATGCTGAAGCACATGCCACTATCTTTCTTGGGTACTAAGGTGATTGGTGATGACCATGGAGATGACAAAAGTCTAATCACTCCTGCTTCTAACATTTCATGTACTTGATTTTTTACTATGTGGGATTTCGTTAATGGTATTCGATATGCTCTCTGTCTAATAGGAGAATGGTTCCCAGTAGGTACTGTACATTCTACTTGTGGTACACATCCAATTATATTGGGACGAGCAGTGTCAAAATTATCAACAAAGTCATCGAGTACTTTGTCGATAATTTTTTATACCCCGTCGTTTCTTTGACACTGGAGTATCCATAGTCATTTTGAGTTCTGTACGGTATCTTAAATGGATATGTTTTCCCATACCATACTACTACCATTTTCCTATAGTCTGTTTTAGCCCTACCCATGCTAAGTGCATCTGCACCTATCAAACGTTCATACATCATGCGCTCTACAATCACGAGTGGAATAGGTAGAGCATTCTAGAACTTGTATAGGTGAACCATTTACAGCTTATAAAGCATGTGCTTTTCTTAAGGGTCTAGTATTCAAAACAGATTTCCACACGTCACTCCTAATAAGTGAAGTGCTTGCACCAGTATTGATTAAAGCATTGTACTCACCAATTTCATCCTCTCCGTGATCACTATCCAAATTCATTTTGAGATGGAGGAGGAATCTTTCCGTGATCATTGTCTCCCTCCGGCACCATTTCCCGAATTCATAACACTTGCATAACGCCCATATGCATCAGTGTTTTCACTCGTTAACATGCAGCTGTCCCGGTCTGTGTATTCATTGCCACATTCAAGCTCTAACCTTTCTTAACATTTCTAGATCCCCACTCTGGGTGGATTTCCCTGGTTTCAACATCCATCAGTGTTTCGTGATGCACATTGTTTTGCGCATTGACACGTTGGACCATCAGACACTGATCCTGACGAACCCTTCATTATGGCATTTGAAACACTTTATAGGTTTGATGGTGGGACCGCTCTTTCTCACCTACATTTCGCAACAAAATAAATGACTTTACCATAATTGAAACAAACCGGCTTTTGCATTCTTGGTGGCGGTTGTACCCTTGGTGGAAAAACAGTCCTACAGTGGGCTTTAATGTGGCATGTTTACCACACTTAAAACACACTGGTGGCTCTTGTTTAACTGATGACAACCTAGGCTTAATTTGTTTGGGTGTACTAGGTCTAGCCTGTAAGTCTTGTACCACACTACACAATTTATTCATGGTTTTATTTTGCTTATCCAAACACGTACTTATTTCGCGAATCACCTGTCCTACCATGTTTGAATCTTCGAACATGTCTATCTCCATCGGCTCGTCTTTGCGGGAATTTGGGATTTTCATTGCCTGTAAAAGGTCTTCACAACTGTCTTGTTCCACGGCGAACTCAATTGCCTCATCCAGTGTGGTCTTTTGCTTAAACACGATGCTGCATTGCAGTTTAATACTGCACAATGCCCTAGTATAGGCCGTCAAAATTGTTCTGCAATTGTCTACATTTTCAGTTGGATATGCCCTTTTAGCAAGTTCCCTAAATCGCCTATTAAAGCTCACAATAGTTCGCCCATCCTTTGTTTTATCACATTGAGATCATACTTAACGTGTTCAGGTTCATTCGTTGAAATATAGCTTCTTGTGATAAGGTTTTTAATATCTTTCCATTCTATGGTGTCCCTATTTTATCAGCCAAGAACTGCTCTATACCTTTGTTAAGGTGTGCCCTTGAAGCCCGCATCGCAACATAAACTGGAATGCCAGTTAATTTGGTATTAGCTGTACCTATTGCACGTTCGCATTCTTCAACATAATCTTTAACTTCGTTTGCTATGAGACCATCACATGGCT
This sequence comes from Chaetoderma sp. LZ-2023a, assembly GCA_034401795.1. Classification (NCBI taxonomy): domain Eukaryota; kingdom Metazoa; phylum Mollusca; class Caudofoveata; order Chaetodermatida; family Chaetodermatidae; genus Chaetoderma; species Chaetoderma sp. LZ-2023a. The sequence goes on along the minus strand of CM067368.1, from coordinate 66,061,243 downwards.
TGTTATGTCCTGTTAATTCTCGGATATCCTGCCTATGAACACGATCGATTTCACGTCTATCCTCATGTTCACTAATTTCTTTTGCTATTTTTGTCGCTACAGTCGCTACAACTTCAACTGCTGTTTGTGCCATTTTCACTGTTTATCATCTGTTAATTAATCGTGGTATAACTGCACTACCATTCTCTTAAGACGACGTAATTTTTCACACGTAATGTCTGTCGTCAATCATATTTCACCGTTTTCACGATATTCATGATGTTCAATGATCTTGGGATTGTCAATTTCATTAATCTTGTCCAAATATACGACAATTTTGTCTTTTAACTCGTTAACAGTATGTTTAACTAACAGTCTGTCTTTAGTACTGGCTTTATCATTCATGATGCTACGTACTTACAGCGGTTTTTTCCTTTTAGGTAGGTCCAATCAGAATAACTGCATATCCTGTCACTTACCTACCTCCGAATTGGTAGTGTTGAATTATATACACACAAAATAGATTATGGCAGCCGAAGCCACTGTAAACTTTTTGACCTTTAACGGTGTGAGTTTACAAAGTTGATGTTCTCAGAATTGTATGATAATATCTTGATATGACGTCACTTAAATCTGTCATCAAGACTTAGGTGTTACTGGTTGCTGTGACAACGTCTATAATGAAAGATCTAAGCGAATTTAGCAATTCGTTCACCTCGTCCGACAGATGGTGAAATGGACGATATTTCTATGAATTGCCTGGGCCTATCTGACATATCAATCACGAAGATCACAGGAAAGGACTGAGTGTTTCTCCCAGCGCATTAAGTGTTAAACGACAAATACACTGTCTTACATAAACGTAATATAATAGTTGTATTTTCGGATCCTAACAAAGTTAAACTAAGCTTTACAAAGTAAATATTAATACTTTCTAAGCTACAGAGCTAACTGCTCTCATTCTAAAGATACATCAACACACCATGTAGCTTGCATGCACTGCTATACTAACTTAGCCTACCACACATTGGCTATTCAACTGCTACACTGATTCTAACCAAAGTAGACTTACAAATACTTGAATATTATTATACCAAGTTTCGATTCTAACAACGAAGTTAACAACACTTAGGCTACAAACAATTATAACTGATCTTCTAAACAAAGTCTGCAACATTAGACATACATGCCACAGACTGGAGGTTTTCGTTAGGCCGGAGCCACTGAGCAAATGGTGAAGTTTCATCCCAAAACATCAGCTTATAAAGGCCAAAAACCTATTCTGCAAAATCTTCTAGGTCTCTGATAAACACACGTTGATTCGATCTGTCCCATAATGCCATTATTACTAACCAATCAACTTCCATTTATCTCTTCCTATAGATTGTGCCCTAATATAATCGTGGGTGCGAGCTAGTGCGCTGATGACGAATTCTCAGCAGTGATTATGACAATTCTTTGCATTCCCGAGGAAGCAACGTTGTCGCCAACTTCAGACTGAGGGATGGCTATTGATAAATACAACAATTCTTGCATTCCTGAGTTGGTACTACTGTCGCCAACCTTCAGACTGACGATTGATTATTGATAATTTTGCTTTCCTGAGTAAATACCGTTGTCGCCGACCTTCAGACTGACGAATGATTATTGATAAATACGTCCCAGTTGTGTGGCAAATTCTTACCGAAATCACACTAACTCAATTGTCTCTAGGGCCTAGCCATGTTAATCTAGTACGGAGGCGATATGTTTCTGTGCATTGTAATTGTATGTGTGGAATGATTCAGCAACGAAGTGCTGGGAAACCATGCCCATGTACATTGCCTCCCATCTCCGGCTCCAACCCATGCCTCATACGACACAACAAACTATGTGGCCAGCTTGACTCTTGAGACTGAATTTCTATAAACTCGAAATAACTTTTGATAAACTGACGTTCAGTCAAAACGACTTACTGAATCGTGACACTCAGGACAAGACCTTTCCAACGATATCAAATTCGACTATGAAAACTTAATATTCAGCAATTCGACTGAATATTATTCAGCATCTGAGTTTTCAAAATAATGACCCAAAATATCATCTGCTGTTCATAAGGTCATCTATATATCTTCCTTTGTCATCAGTGCCGCTAGCCGCTTCTCTTTGCTGGATGCTATTGCCATTCACGGTGGTAAAAGCAACGTGCGACAAGTTACACCATCAAGGGTTAACTTAGGGTTAACATTCTCTTCCCATCTACATATTTATACAACGATTCAATATTGTTTCTGCAGTCATTTATGTTACTGTAAAGAGATTATCTCTCATAAACGATACCAAGACAGCAACAACTTTCACTCACATCACTATCAAGTTTTTACCAACACAACTAATTATTGAGGGTTAATCGATTCACTGATTTCGTCCTTCAATTTGAATGGGTTACTTTCTCTAGTGAATTTCATCCGGCTTGTTAAGTGCCTATTGAGATAAACATTGCTATGTGCGATTACTATAGTTTCACACACAAACATCAGTTCTCTTTATTAAATAGAGTCTATGTAAGATACGACCTCCCAAGTAGCTGACCGCTTTCTGAAGACATTAAGAAACTAGCCATTACTCCTCCAGATGTCCAATATCTACAACGTGAACTCATTAACGATCAATAAGATCAGGCTACACCGATGTTTAAACCGCCTTATTGAGTTCCAACCTAAAGGTTTATGTTTCCTAGAAACATATGTTTCCTAGAAACATAGTATCAAGTTTTAATTAAATTCTCACAATTTGGCTAATTATTTTGCAATCAGAAGTCCCTTTTATTTTACATCATTGCCTTAGCATATTACAAATTTACAACCAAAATAAAGGTTTTATTTACAGAGTTCACAATCATATATTTTCTGCTAATTTTATCATAAGAAAGGGTGTGACAGTGAAAACAGACAGAATATCTGCTTGCCTTTACTCACCATAATGTGTGTGCATCTTCCTTGTTGTATGATCTGTAAAACAAGATAGAATGATCAAATCCATCTTAAAAATGCTTGCATTGAAAAGCAAATAATGCAATGTTAATATTATTTTTAATTTCCATGTTTACATTTCTGAAAATGTACAATTTAGTTAATTCGGCTGGTCTCCAAGGTGGTCTTTCTAGGCAGCCTGGACTGGTTGAGTTGAGATGTTTCAGGTTCTTGCCCGAGACCTGGCTGGTTTGATATTGGATAGCCAGATGGATGAATGCATGGCTAACTGATTTGTGCAGACTGTTGGATTAAAAAACAAGTCATTTGTAGTAACCGTTTAATGACCAAGCTGGCAAAATCTGCCTTTGCAGATCGATCGAGGTCTTAAGTTCTAAACATCAATTTGCAGTACAAGGGGGCGGGGGTGTATTCTAATTTTCACTACCTTCGCATATAGATTATAAAGATCATAGCCCTATATTAGGAAAACCCTTAGTGTAGCCACAGGTATTAATGTAAGCCAAAATATTTCTTCTCTTTATGAAAACAAAATTTGTTACATTCTTGACCTCCGTAGACAGACCTCTCTAGTATGAGCACCTAATACTCTGTTATGCAAGTAGTATAAATTAAATTAATATTAGGGTCTACATAAAGTGTGCTCCTAATACAGGGGTGTTGTCTCAAGGATTGTCCACCCTGTCAGGAATATAAGATTCAGGATTCAAGAAAAAATTGTGTCCATTTTTTTTATTAATTGTTTTATTTACATTCTTGACCAATATGGATCACTCTATTATTTGCATTAGGCCTACATACTATGAAAATACACACGTTGTTGCTAACTCTAAAACATATGATAACCGTCCAGTTCAAACTTGTGAACCTGCTTGCATTAAAATAATGTGTAGAATTTTACTGTGCCATTCTTTTGCGCTGCTAAAGCCTTCTGATGAACGTTTGTGTCTTTAAACGCAAATTTAGTAACGTAAACACACCATAGCACACTCGGGCACTGAGGACCATAACGCAATATTTGTAATTCATCTTGCGTTATCAGCCTCGCTTTGATATTTCAATTGCCGCCGTGCGAGAAAGGTCTATTGGACTGGAAGTCACTGCCTTCCAATTTAATAGAGGAATTCAGTTTTAGCTATGCCCCGCTCATCATTAGTTAAGCTCCACATACGCTTCGCACATGTTGGGATCGATTGATCCCTGAACGCCCTGACTATTGATTTCCAACAAGCTATTCAATTAAGCTGTTTCATATTTTGGAACTAATTTGACTGGGTTCTGCCTATCAGCAGTGCCCGGTCAAATTAATTTCAACATATACAACAGCATGTTTATTAAATAGTAAAGACATACAATTCGTACAACAACACTTAGTCCGTCGTCAATTATAGCGTTCGTGAAGAACCTAGCTATATCATTCATGATGTACTTTATTATGACATCAGCCTACACGTTACACAGTTAATTAGGACACCAACATATTCAACAGTACGTTTATTTTCTTTTGGAAAAAAGTATGTTCATTCATGCATGCCACGTTAGGAAATGCCTACAATGAGCAATAGCGAGGAAAGGATTAGTGATATTAATATAGTTATATCTAAGCATCCATGATCACAATCCTCTTCTGATAATAGCGAGTCTTTCTAATCCCACGCACATCAAGTGGCCGCACGAACATCAAAAGAACACCTATATGAAGATAAAATGATTTGATTGATATGAATCGGGCGAGGTAAGCATGGAATTGAAGAAGCACCAGCCCATGCGTGGAATTAACGGCCACATGACTGTTGTGAGTAAAACATATTTAAATGTATTTAGAATTGGTTAAATGTGCATAAATAATCACTAGTGTGATCACATTCTATTGTACTCAGAATTATTTATATCGTAATGCAATTTGTACTGACCGACTGTGCCGCTAACTAATCAGTGTATAGGATAGAGACGAAGATCTGCCATGGCAAGCGCTTCCGTTATAAAATCGACTGTAACTCAGTCACAATGGGACTTGTTTGGTTCCAGTGTCACACAGGATGTTGACAATGTGACAAACGTAATTGCCATCATGGATTTGGATGCCTGGTGGCTGGAGTTGTATAAGAATCCAGTATATAGAGCAGCAGTTTTTATCAGTGAGTACTACATAGTTATCCTCAGCGCTTTTGGAGTACCGTGTAACATACTATCATTTTTAGTTCTGAGGCAGATAAAACCATTAACATCAGCCATCTTAATTATGATGATACTCGCTTTACTTGATTCGCTTAGTCTAATTGGGGTCGTTTCTGACACGGTAGTGCAATTGTGCTCTCACCATTTCTCGTACGCGAATATTGGATGCTCGATGCTAATATTTATTATGTACTTCGTACAGTATATGCCAATTTGGTTAGTTGTGCTTTTAACACTAGAGCGTGTTGTTGCTGTGTGTTTTCCTATGAAAGCAGCTCAAGTCTGTACAATCTCTAATGCTCGTCGATCTATCGTCATTCTCTTCATCTTGGATGTTCTCTTATGCATCGCACCTACATTTTTATATGAAGCCAGAAACAATAGATGTTTAATCAAACTCAAATATCAAATGTTGTTTGACCAGTGGACGGTCGTTGATGGTGTATTTTTCGTTACTATTCCATTGATATCATTATGTGTAAGCAACATAGCAATCATATCCAAATTGAGAAATACGAAAGAGATAAATAATGTAATGCATGTCTCCGCTGGCAGTGAAGAGAGCAGACGTCAGAACAGAGCCGTTACTGTAATGCTTTTAGCAGTATCAATAATGACTATTTTATGTCTTGGTCCAAATCTTATTTTTATTGATAGAGATAATTTGATGGCAACAGAAAATGTTGATCCCAGTACATTTGCACATCGTTATCTAACATTATGGATTATAATGGGGTTCACGAAAGCTAATAATGCAGTTAACTTTTTCCTGTACATTCTCACTGGAAGACGATTTAGACTTAAGCTCTATCAAATGATATCATCTTGGTTTGGTAAATGCAAACTCATTTGTGGCTGCCTATAACTACGGACATGCTTGCGGTACACATTCAATAGTATATGATCAGAGATACATTTTTGTGTGAAATATTATCTAAAACACTTCCTGTTTTCGTAATATCTCCTACATAACGGGAGCTGTACATAGCTAAGCATCTTTCTTTCTTAGCTCTTCGCCTACACCGCAGGTTAGGTTGGTTAAAATCTCTCAAATAAATATAATCAGTAGAGGTGGGCTAACTGGGACCCGTCAATCATTATTACATAATTGGACACCATACCAAAGGAAAAAAGGTGTGAACATCTTTTGTGTAATGATGATTGACGGGGCCCCAGCTCTTGCACGTTTCTGATTGGATGCTATACGTAGAGGCTTGGTCATAAGCCACTTCCCCTCGTTAAATCGCGTGACTCCTAGCATCATGTCATGCAATGACGATTGACACCGGTTAATGAGGATAATTAAGTGACTCCAAAGGCACCGGTCTCTTCGAGAGAGTGCAATGCGCAATGGTTAATGTATTGTGTAAGGATGATTGAGAGTGTACATGTCTGGACTCGTCTTTTCCGGACTCTGAAAATGATTCAATCGTGAATCCCCACCCCGTCGATAAATCGCATATCTCCTACTGCCATATCGTGTAATGATGATTGACACGTGATAATCTGATGGCACATTGTATAAAAGAGGTTAAAAAATCTTTTCAGTTAAGGCTTAATATTTTGATTTTTTTAAACGGTTTGTTCAACGTTCATTATAATTATGAATTCTGCATATTTTATGGGTTGTGAAGTGCCCGTTGAGCTCATTAACAATGTGCATGTTCACGTCAGGAAATGTAAAGAGGAATTTGTAGTAGACATATGCGAGCTTAGTGTTGGTATTATTTACGCCACCAACCATGGGGTGTTTATGTATGGCCATGCGTTTCGAAAGTGTACCTCCATGATTCCAGCATTCGAAGAACCTGTGCTTAGGGCTAGGTGTTCTGATATAGTAGAGTAGAGCTGGTTAATTACTTATATGAATTAGAGCCTCAATTAAAAGCCACTATCAGCACTAAATATCTGTACGTCAAGCTAACTTGGTACTTTACTCCATCAGGTCAAACTGTGATGAATCCATCGTTCAGAAGCATGACATTTCCTTTTAACTCGTGGAGAATCTTGAAAGAGAATGTGCATGACATTCTCGGTGCTATAACGAACTCTAAACACATGTAAGCATTTTATTCTCGAAAAACAACGTTTCCCAATCAATCTTTAACTCCGTGAGGCTACACAATAGTGAAAAGAATTATTTCTACAGCTGATCAGCAATATATAGATTAAAGCTCACGATGGTTGAAGTTATGATCTCCAAAAATTCCAGAGATCAGTTATTAAGCATTAGATTAATGGCCGATTCGTGTCGTTCAGATAATGGGGAGAGACAAATTGGTCTATGCAGTGGCGTGCCTCTACTCCCCGGCTCTAGAGTCAGCTTAAAGTTAATGGTTGGCGAGTTTTGAAATAGTCTGTACTCTAGGCAGCTGCGTAAACGTTAACTCCATGTTACTATCTGGTGGGATATACATTACTAATATGGCTGCAGAGCTTAAACTAACTACAGTTTTAGCCGGTGATACGTTAAAGATTACATAGTCTCGAGACCCTGTGTGACTCGATTACTGCCTATTATTGCCTAAGCAGACAGACAATGCTAACAACTTTGCATTAGCTGATTCTAAAATGGACAGAGCCATTCAGAATCTTATCGATCAGTATCTCTTGCATAGTAGTTAGGGGAGCCTTATACAGTAAGACCAGTTCTCCAGCTACAACCTAAAACCCTTCAGCCTTAAATTTAGATAAAAAATAATAGGTTTATCCTGTAATCAATATGCCAAGACATTTATGTTTTGAATGTAATTCAACTTGTGCTAGGCCGCATGCCATGGAGCGACAAAAGAGCGGATTAAATAGCAATGAAGATGGCGAAGATCTAAATAGTCAAGATGAAGACATAACAGAGATGAAGGGTGAAGGTAATGAGCCAATGGAGTCAGAGAGTGAACCTGGTGATGACTCAATGGAGTCTGAGAGCGATGATGAAGGTGAAGATGAAAATGAAGTGATAAGCAATCAGGAGCTCTTTGCCATATTCCAAAATATTAAGCAGGACTTAGACGCTGAACAATCAGGTTTCGGTATATGCTGATGCTTTAGTAACAAATTGCACTGCCATAATGCTCCAGTACACCCGTACAACTCCCGGTGGAGATTAGGGCAGGTGGTCCCAGCAGGTTTTTGCTAAAGACTCTATCCCTAAATGATTGGCAAAGATTAGATTATAGACGTATAGCTATACGTCGGGAGGGTAAAGGGGGATTTGCAATAAAGCTTGTTCACATCAAATCTTTGGAGGTTTTTCAGCCGATTAAAACTATATCCCCAAACCCCCAGCCCAAAGCGGACATGCCTGCAAGCATGTGAGCATGTGCGTGCGTGCGTGCGTGCGTGCGTGCGTGCGTGCGTGCGTGCGTGCGTGCGTGCGTGCGTGCGTGCGTGCGTGCGTGCGTGCGTGCGTGCGTGCGTGCGTGCGTGCGTGCGTGCGTGCGTGCGTGCGTGCGTGCGTGCGTGCGTGCGTGCGTGCGTGTGTGTGTGTGGGCGTGCATCAGTACGTGCAGGCGGGCATGGATGCTATCGGCCGGGCGGGTGTGCGAGCATGGGTGTGTGCATGTGTGCATGCATGCAGGCCAGTGGGTGGACAGGCATGTGTGCGGGTTGGCATGTGTGCATGTGTGTCTGCATGCGTGCATGCAGGCATGTGTGAGTTCAAGCATGTGGTGGGCGAGTGGGCGTGTGACTGCAAGATAGAGAACGGAAGAGAGATGGAGAAAACTATAGAAAGAGAGATAGTGTGTGTGTGTGTGTGAGAAAGAGAGGAAGAAGAAGAGCGAGGGAAAATATATACATAATTATATTCATTATTTTATCAACAAAATGCAACTCGTACATTCGAAAGTAGCACAAGTAGAAAGGTCGAAATATTCAGCAGCTATTAGATTGTGCCTTTTATCAAGTGTACGAACTGTACGTCATTTAGAAATGAGCAACTTAACGACTTTCGAATATTTGGAAACCAATTTGTCTGGAAAATATTCAAGTTACCGTCTCTTTGTGTCATTCTTCTCTTTGTGTCATTTTCAACTATTAGATTACTCAGTAAAAGCAAAACACCATTATAGCGAGACGTCGGGCCGGTTCACATAAAAATTCGTTGTTTCTTTTCATCTGATTAACTAAAACCCGACCCACCCGGGCCCCACACCTCTGAACAGTTTTCAGATGGTACAGTTTAACAATATGGGCTTAAATGGTTTTAACATATGGAGGCTCAAATACCTTTCAAAAGCCAGTTTTTGTTTTTCCCAGAGCGATAATTTGGCATAGCCTTGATCTGTACACACAACCCCACCCCCACCCCCCCCCCCCACCCCTGGCTAAACCAAATTAACCCGCCAAATTAAACCTTTGTAAGAAAAATCGATAATGCTGAACACGACACACCAGTCTGAGCGGGCTGTATGATTATTATTCATAGCAATGATTGGGGTTGGGATGGACTGCGTTAGCAAATAGAGCAACGCATGTTTAGACAGATCATATATCAATTTCTAGTATCGGTAATACATGAGCAATTGATTGAGAAAACGATTTCAATAATTGGGTGGGCTTTGGGGGTGCCTTAGCGAACAGAGAAACACATCTTTTGTCTGGCTTAGGAATCAATTTCGAGTACAGTACAGCACAGAAATAACCTACAATGTTTACAAAAGATAAAATAAAAATCTATTGTCGAATATTTTGAACATAACTGGATGGAAAACAAGCTATTGTCTTCAAATCAAATTACGCCAAAAATACACACGAGAAAACTTCTTACTAACATGTTTCTGTTCACGTTTATAGACATGTTGTCTTACCCCTGAGCTGTACTGTATATTGGTAATGTTACGAAACAAAGCTCAAGATAACTTTATTATCTTAGTCTACAACTGTAGCATATGAGGTGTGCTTTACATTTAGAAAGGTGACGGTAGAGATATATGTACAATATACATGACATAGAGATACTCAATAAGATATAACAGTTAAATGTTATTTTATCGACAATATATTATTATTATTATTATTATTATTATTATTATTATTATTATTATTAGTATTATTATTATTATTATTTTTATTACTGGATTGGCAATGATCTAAAACAAGCAACATTGTAGCAATTGTAGTAGTAGTAGTAGTAGTAGTAGTAGTAGTAGTAGTAGTAGTAGCAGTAGTAGTAGTAGTTGTTGCTGTTGTTGTTGATGTTGTTGTTGTTGTTGTTGTTGTTGTTGTTGTTGTTGTTGTCGCTGTTTTTGTCATCTTCGTTGTCCTCATCGTTCATTGATTTATTTATTTATTTATGGGCCTATTGGTATGACCATAACCTACAATACCTATCCCA